>JAXCMG010000020.1:29613220-29637471 GCA_034642415.1 Podarcis siculus | reverse complement strand
TCTTCTTCTTCTTCTTCTTCTTCTTCTTCTTCTTCTTCTTCTTCTTCTTCTTCTTCTTCTTCTTCTTCTTCTTCTATAAGATGGAGCATCACACACACAGTCAGTGGTTTCCTGATACTGTTGTCCTAAGAAAAGTGAGCTGTTGGCTCTGGAAAGCTTTGCAAGTCTGTTCTGTGGTGTTCCTTCTCAGTCATGTTCTCTCCCAAAAAATTTATCCGTTCCTCTGGCCTCCACACTTCTGGCTTCCTTCCTTCCTTCATTTCAGTGATTCATTACCCCTGAATCCTCCTGCTCTTAGATGTCTGGAAGTACAATCACAGATATACATTTCCTTTGGATTCGCCTTGCATGCACAAGAGAATTTGGAGGAGTTTCCCCACCCACGCTCTGCTAGGTATAGATCTGGTTGCCAAAAAGGACAGCAAGTAAAAGAACAGTCAGTTCTTCCTCAAGTGTATAATCTAATAAACCAAGAGGATGGAGCAAATTATAGATTAAAATATCTAGCTCTGTTAAGATATCCCCCCTCACTTTACTCATTAAAATGAACAGTTAATGTCAGCCAGGAATAAAGCCGATATCTGGTGTATTTATAGTCACGTACACTAAAAACAGCCCCGGGGTGCCTGATTTTTCATGGAACCTGCATACAGTGATTTGGCCTTTCTCGTTCAGGCACATAACGATCCTGCTCTTTAAAACCATGTGACAAGTTTGGCCATTTCTCCATTCCACCCAGTTTTTCTTAGTAGGAGACTTTAAAAGAGGATCACACAATTTCACGCGCTTTGTGTTTGGGGGAGGGGCAACAGTCAGGCTGGCAGCAGTTGAACAACAAGTATTATTTACATATGCATAAATGAATGCAATGTGTTTCTCTCTCTTGAGCCCAAGAGAGGGTTTAGTAGTCCTTTTTCTTTCAAAACTCCCTTGCAGCAGAGGAACACTTTTGACTTTTGTGCAATTGGCTTCATTGTTTGGTGAAAGTGAGCATGGAAATTGAGCATGAAAATTAACCAATGGACTTTAGTGTCTACTACTTCACACAAAAGCACATCTGCAATTGCAGGCAGTTCTGATCAGTCCTCAACACTGTGTATGTGTGTGTCTGTCCATGCTTGCAAGGAGAAATGTAACTTGTTCATGGTCTGATCATGGATAGAGGAACATAGCAAGCTGCTTTATACAGAGTCAAACCACTGGTCCACCTAGCTCAGCATTGCCCACACTGACTAACAGCAGATCTCCAGAGTTTCATACCTGCCTTTCTTGGAGTTTCCAAGGACTGAAACCGGGATCTTTTGCAAGCTAAGCAATTTGTTATTAAACTATTAGCCCTTCCCAATACAACCTCATGGGGCTGTGATGTAGTGGTTAGGGTGTCTGACTAGGACCTGGGAGACCAGGGTTGAAAATTCCCACTCATCTGTGGAGCTCACTGGGTGATGTTGGGCCAATCAATCACTCTTGGCTTAAGCCACCTCACAGAGCTGTTGTGGGCATTAAACGAGGAGGGGAAGAACTAAGTAGGCATGCCACCTTGAGATCCTTGGAGAAAATGGTGGGATATAAATGCAATGAATAAATAAATAAATAAATAAATGTAGGTGAATTACTACAACATATATTTGCAATTCCAGAAGGCGGAGGGGACCTGGCTTGTTTATGTGTAACTTTTGGGCACAGCTCCTTTAGGTGCTGTTTTTGGAGTACTATAGGGGTCTATGAAATGGGAGAATCTGGAGACTGTAGATTGCATCAAGCACTACCTCCCTTCTCCAATGAATTTAGCACGAACTGTTGACTCACATTTATATTTCCCCAAGTGAGTGCCTTCCTAGTGCTGGCTGTGCCAAATATTAGGTGTAAACTGTCTCATCAAACAGATCAAAGTGCTTTCTCTTTGCAGGTTAATTAATTATGGGGGAAAAAAAACAATCCATGAATTTTCCTGTTAAGGCTGAGCTACTTTATCTTGGATTTCCAAGGGAATAAATCTTTCCTTTTGCAAACTGTTCTAAAATAAAAGAAGGGGAGTTATTTATAGTTCACGACCTCTCTTCTGGTGAAGCATCAAAGACTGTGTGCTTGTGTATGAACTACAATTATCCCAGGGGGATGAACAATGATTATAGGGCTCCCCCTAGAGGCTTCAAGGAGTGCAGTCGTAGCTAAAGTAACCTGCAGGAACACCTGATTACAAAGAGGAGTATCTAACCAGGTGTGTGGCACGGTCCTGTTCAATTCAGTTGGTGAATCTGGGCTTGCACCCTCATCTGTATACTTTGGCTTTTTTTGCAATGAACAATGAATGAATGTGGTTCCAGGTACTCAGGCAAGCAGCCAGGATGCTATTTTTAAGAATTTGCAAGAGACTAAGTCACTCTGGGGGATCACGGGTGGCACTGTGGGTTAAACCACAGAGCCTAGGACTTGCTGATCAGAAGGTCGGCGGTTCAAATCCCTGCGACGGGATGAGCTCCCATTGCTCGGTTCCTGCTCCTGCCAACCTAGCAGTTTGAAAGCACGTCAAAGTGCAAGTAGATAAATAGGTACTGCTCCGGCAGGAAGGTAAATGGCATTTCCGTGCGCTGCTCTGCTTCGCCAGAAGCAGCTTAGTCATGCTGGCCACATGACCCGGAAGCTGTACGCTGGCTCCCTCAGCCAATAAAGCGAGATGAGCGCCGCAGCCCCAGAGTCAGTCACGACTGGACCTAATGGTCAGGGGTCCCTTTACCTTTACCTTTAAGTCACTCTGGCTAACTTGCATGTGGGAAAAGGACCAGGCAGAACTCTCATTATCTCCTTAAAGCTTTTCAAGATGGTCTGTTTTCACATCCAGCTAACAGTCATCTATAGCAATTAAATGTGAACAAATCATGTGATGCAAATCATTGCATGAACTGATGGTTAAGGAATGTGTAAACTTACTACTTTGAAAAGTATAAAGTAACAGGAGAGGATTTGATAGTTCAATCAGTGCTCTGATAGGCCATTCATTCATGCAAGGAATCTAAGATATTCTGCTATAACTCCAATCATTGCTGACCATCAGCCATGCTGATTGGGATTAATGCGAGCAGGATTCAAGATTATATGGAGAACCATAGGCTGCCATTGCTGCCTTAGTATATTGTTATTGTTTCTAAAAGTTGTCACTAGATGGTTTAAGTACATTGCAATTTACATTTCAGCGAATCTCTTATTCTGCAACTTTATTGGTACTGTTCTCAACTTCCATCCATGCTGTGGCAGCTTAATATAATAATAATTTTTTAAAAACCAATGTGGACCATCCCATAAGAATTACCTTGCTGGCTTAGATCAAAGTCCCATTTAGTCCATCACTGTCTCCCAAATATGCCTCCAAGATGCTCACATACAAGGCAAAGGCAATAATGCTGGTAGCTATCTATCTAGCTATCCCTTCTTGGTTTGTCTCCAGAATCTGGTAATGAAATGCGTAGTACCTTTAAAGATGGAGTTTTAGCTGTTGGAGGAAATTGGATCTGATAACCTTCAAAACCCTCAAAAACCATAGTCATGAAGGCTATGGCTATCGATGGCTACTAGTCATGATGCTCCTGTGGTCAGAAGCATAGCTGTCAACTTTTCCCTTTTCTTGTGAGGGAAAACGTTGACAGCTATGGTCAGAAGCAGTACCAGTTGTTGAAAAACACAAGTGGTGAGGGCTTCCTATAGGCTTCTGGCTGGCTACTGTGAGAACAGAACGTTGGACCAGATGGGACTTGGACCTCATCCAGCAGGACCTGTCTTATGTTCGTAAAAGCCACCACCACCTGTAATAGTGGTGAATCTCCCAAGTTCATGTAATATTGGGTTGGATTCAGTCATGCTTAGAGCAGACCCATGGAGACCAAAGAGACTTAGTATTGACTAAGTCCCATTGATTTCAAAGGATCTTCTCTAAGCCTGACGTAGGGATCAATCCTAAGTTCCAGCTGAGGAGCAGCAGAGTTGCAACTGCTCATCCAAGCTCATTCAACTGCTCATCCAAGCCACAGTGGAAGTAGAGGGTGGAGCCAGGGTGTCTTATATATTTTGCTAAGAAAGAAAGAAAGAGGAACGATGCCTTGCCTTTGGGCTAAAGAAAGACAAACCACACTGTGGAAGGGAAAGGCAGACAAAGGAGATGTTATATTTTGGGAGCGTGCAATGGTTTTGTGTGTGGTCTGAATAACGAGGCAAATCAGGATGATTCAGGCCATGATCTCACATTCCTGAGTCAGATCAGACCATTAACAAGGTGCCTTAAGGCTGACCAGGAACCCCCTAAGCTTCTGAGTCATTCTGCGGCTGTGATTTCCCCCCAGAAGTTAAATGTACAACCTACCCATCCCATTTCCTGAGAAATAAAACCAAACTGACTGGGAAAATGTCTAGAGTTCAATAAGGAAGGTGGGTGAGAGGGGAGGGGATCTTTGGTTCTGACGGGCAGGTCAAGATTTTCATAGAATCAAAGATTTGCAGAGTTGGAAAGTACCCCATGGGGTCCTTCTAGCCCATCCACCTCCAGTGCAGGAATCATAACTAAAGAATCCCTGACAGATGGCCATCCAGCCTCTGTTTAGATACCTCCTTCTGAAGGAGTCCATCCCACTGTTGAGCAGTTCTTACCACCAGAAAGTTATTCCTAATGTTTAGTTAGAATCTTGAAACCATTGGTTTCCTGAACTACAAGTTTCATCAATCCTGATTCCACTGAGTTTTGACTATAAGAGCAGGCTGTTTGTGGTTGAGTTAGACTATTGATTGGCCTGCTTCTTTCCCAATCTTCAATTTTTCTAACTACAAATCACAGCTCTCTTCTCCATTGAGGGATTTCTGGAGGGGTGGTGGTGAATAAGAACTGCAACTTTTCCAGGCCTTTTTTTCTCTCGCAAAGAAGAAGGTAAAATCACCCTTCGGATCTGTTTGTCTGAACATTGGTGGGTTTCTTACCAAGGGACACCTCCCTCAAGTTGCAAGTTCTCAAATTGATTTCCTTCAGCAACAAAAAAGAAGAGAGGGAACATGATTTCTATTTCCCCACTCCAAAATGTTAAAGTCTGTGCTTGTGGAAGACCTATCTCCATGAATTTTGGCTGGTTTCATCCCTTCAGGACAAGTGAGCAATACCTGCAACTTACATGTAATTGTAGCAGCAAATAAAAGGTTAGAGACTAACCCCCCACAAAACCTACATGAAAACCCATGGATGGATTTGCCTGGATTTTGGCAGGTTTAGTCCACTCTGAGGGCCCATAAATTTTATCTGCTTCAGTGAAAATTGGGGGGGGGGGGGGGATATTTGTAGATTCACCATTATAGTTAATGGGGGTGAAACATAGCTTCAGATCTTAAAGATCAGATTTGGACCTGAATAACGAAGCGAACTGAATGATACTGAATGCACTGGAAACAGATCAGTAGGCTTCCAAATATTACAGATTTGGAAGAGATTCAGGACAGGGCCACTAAATGAGGATGGAATGACTTTCGTATAACGAAAACTTGCAGCGTTTGGGACTTTTTAGCTTAGAGAAAAGGTGAGGAAAAGGGAACATGATAAAAGTTTTTTTTAAAAAAAATATATGCACGGCTTGGAGAAAGTAGATAGAACTTATGAATCTCCAATGAGGCTGAATGTTGGAAGACTTAGGACAACTAAAAGAAAGCCCTTTTTCTTTTCTTTTCTTTTACTTTTACATTCATACTTTTAGTGTTATATGGCATCACTGTTTCTCTCTCTCTCTTTTTTGATTTTTTTTTTGATACAGCAAGAAAGGGGAAAAAAAGAGAAAACACAAATACCAAATTACACACGGGAATAACAATAGATACTGAATTTTCTTAACAAACAATAAGACATAAATTGGACTTAACACTAAAGACCCAACCTCCCCTCTATTCCATATTTCGATTTCATATAACTTATTGCCAGTACACACTTTTATCATTATTAAACGTTTTCTTAATAGATCTTAATTCTTATATCTGCCTTGCAACTATTACTGAAGTTCCTCGAATGCCCTTTTTCACATAGCACAGGGCCAAACTATGGAACTTGCCTCTCCGGGAGGCAGTGATTGCCACCGACTTGAAAGCAACTAGACAAATTCATGGAAGAGAGGGATGTCAGTGGCTACTAGCCATGATGACTATGTTCTACCTCTGCAGTTGGAGGCAGCAGAGCTTCTGAATGCTGGTGGATGGAAACCACAGGAGGGGAGAGTTGCTCTTGTGCTTGAGGCCTCCTCATGGACTTCCCCTTGGGGCACCTGGTTGGCCATTGTGACAACAGGACGCTGGACTAGATGGGGCATTGGCATGATCCAGCAGGCTATCCTTATCTTCTTACTATGTGCAGTTACAAGGGGAATCTTATGTAGAGCTGCCATATTTCAAGCAGCGAATTTTTTGCAAAACCACATAACATTTTTGAGCTATTTTTATGGAAAATTGGCGTAAACAACACTGCCAACATGCGTTGCCATACATCTGGATTTTCCCAGACTTTTTGCCGATTTTCGCCCAGACACTGCAACCAATTACAATAGAGGTTTTCAACCTTTTTTAAGTCGGCAACTCTCTTGACCAGCTACATTCTTTCTGTGGTAACCCTGAGGGGCTCAGGAGCCCAGTTATGTCCTGGACTCCTTGGCTGGCTTTGAATAAACATTCACAAACTTGTTATTGATAATAATCAGCTAAATAGTTTGAGGATCTATACAACTGTGTAACATGCATAAAGCAACATTCTTAGAGAAATCAAAGACTGGAACTGAATGATGTCCGGGGGGGGGGGTGGGTGGGTTTTGTGTGGGAGGGTGGGGGGAGGGAGGAAAAATGGGGGGGGGAAATAAGGATGATATGTTCCTGGATAATATGTTTTGTTTTATTTTTGAATTTAAAAAGTTTAAAAAGAAAGAAAGAAAGAAAGAAAGAAAGGAAGGAAGGAAGGAAGGAAGGAAGGAAGGAAGGAAGGAAGGAAGGAAGGAAGGAAGGAAAGGAGCCCAGTTACGTCACCCCTTGCTGGCAACCTCTCCCTCTTTTCGAAGATCCTCACTTGTGGAGTGTTCCCTCAGCCTCCTCGCCTCTCCCTTCTCCTCGGGAGTCCTCTGGGCAGCCACTGCTTCTGCCCTTGGTCTCTGAACTGCCCCCCCTGCCCCAAAGAGAGGGGCCTCCCTTGCACTGCCCCACAGGGGCCTGGGACTTGTCTGTCCATTTCCAACAGCAAGAGCTGGTGGACTGGCTGGCTGGGCTCCCTCGCCTGCCTGCTTGCTTACTCCAAGGCTGCCTCAGCTCCTGGCAACCAGCACCTCCTGGCCAGCCCCAGAGGCACCATTTGCCTTCCAGAGCTTGTAGCCAGGGCCACTGCAACAAACAGTTGTGCGAGCCTTTAGATGTCCTCTATTTAAGAGGCTTCTGCTCTGCAGCCTCTTATAGTTGTTTTAACTGTGAGTCTTTTAGTTCTTTTGCTCTTACAGTTGTTTTAACTGCGTGTCCTTGTTTGTTTTTAGTTCTTATCTGTTTTAATTATCAGTTTTTTATCCATCCATTATCCGTGTTTAATCTTGCATTTTATCCAGATGTTTTCTCCTATGCCTGTTTCCTTGTCCTCATTTGCTCTAACAATTATCGGTTAAAAAAATCCTAACTGCTATTTTATCTATATGCTTTTTAATCCTGGTCTGAGACCGTAATAAAGTTCATTCATTCGAGGCAGAGATGTGAGAGGGCATCAGAGGAAGGAAGGAAGGAAGGAAGGAAGGAAGGAAGGAAGGAGGGACAGAGGACAGTGTTGTCCATGGCACCCCTGACTATCATTCAAGTCACCCCAAGGTGCCATGGCACACTGGTTGAAAACTGCTGAACTACAGTATTCCGGATATGCCCGGGAAATTCCAGATGCGTGGAAACCCTATTATGGTTGCATGTAGGCATTTATATCCAGTTTGGGCTAGGTTGATCTTTCCTTGCTATCTGTTTGCTTGGACAGTGTTTTGTGGCTCTCTGCCCGACTTATGGTGATGAATGGGGTCAGGGTGTCATTTCCCCCTTCTTTCTGCAGTCTCAGAACAACCAGAAAATAAAGCAGATCATTAGGTTCAGACCGGCCAGAGGAAATATGTCTGTTGATTTTCTACATTCTTCAATGCACATTAATATTTAAGGCCAAACAAAGAAACGGAAACCCCCGGCTGAGTTGCAATTACTTTTGTTTTTATGGTTAAAATCCAGTTAAGTTAATCTTGTTTGTTGCATATAGCCCACACAAATTCTTAAAGCTCTTTTCTATGCAACTTTGCAGCTTTCATGATGTCAGCATTTTAATGAGAATTAAGCTTTGTTGCAGTATATGGAGATTATAGCCATTCATTCATTCATTCATTAGAAGACCTTGCAAAATTAACCTCTGTAATATGCATTTTCAGCTTTTAGGAGGAACATTTTAATACTGAAATGAAACAGACAAGACCGTTTATTATTGTTTATTTTTAAATTTTGCACAAATAAGGTCAGATTCAGCAACAAAAATGCCGGTCAGAATTTCCTTCTATTCCTGTTATGCAAATACATGAAATCACGATGATTCCCGTATTGTAGGTTTTTTAAATATATTTTTTTTAGTAAGCATATCAAGTCCCCACTCCCCACATCAGAGATGAATGAAATTATCTCATGTCATGGATCCCCTCATTTGAAGTATTCATGTGTTCATCAACAGACTCCTTCCCTTCCCTTTATGCCTTGATTTGACTATTCAGAGAATGTCACTGCAGAGTCTTAATCATAATGGAGATCATTCTACCGCATGCCTGACAAGTTGAGAGTTTTTGCGAGAAAAGATTACACAGATATCAATGACTGGTGTGGCATAAACATCAGGATTCCTCCTCTCATCTCAAGAGGGCCAAGATCTAGCAAAGTGTGATTAAAAGATAAAGGGGAAAATATATATGGATTTAATAATGCATATTTATATGATAGCTCTTTCCTTACAGCCTGTATTCCATTTATTTAACAGATGGTCAAACACACACAGTTGCTTTAGACTTGATTTGTGGCCTGATCTAATGAGCTGCTGTGCTGGCAAAAAGTAGGCATGGTTGGGGAATTTGATATTTGCAAACCCTTATTCATGTTGACCAGATCTTCATCTCCTAGACCTAGACTAATGTGCAGGCTGGAATTTAGCTGTTCACAGGGTTTCACATTTCCCCAACAGTCTGACAGTTCTCAGTTCAAACTGAAGGATCCTGTGATCCCTGAAAGAACACTGGGGGAGCCATAAAAACACTGAACATAAGAACACAAGAGTAGCCTGCTGGATCAGGTCAGTTGTCTATGTAGAGAAGGGGACAACAGAGGACGAGATGTTTGGACAGTGTTCTCGAAGCTACCAACATGAGTTTGATCAAACTGCAGGAGGCAGTGGAAGACAGGAGTACCTGGCATGCTCTGGTCCATGGGGTCACAAAGAGTCGGACACAACTAAATGACTAAGCAACAACAAGGGATCCCCAGGGTCATCTAATCCAACCCCTTGCAATGCAGGAATCTCAACTAAACCACCCATGACAGATGGCCATCTAACCTCTGCTTGAAAACCTCCAAGGAAGGAGAGTCCATTAGCTTCTGAGGGAGTCCATCCTTACCATCAGAAAGTTCTTCCTGATGTTTAGTCAGAATCTCCGTTCTTGTAACCTGAATCCATTGGTTCAGGTCTACCCTCTGGAGCAGCAGAAAACAGGCTTGCTCCATCTTCCATGTGACAGACCTTAAGAAATTTGAAGATGGTGATCATATCTCATCTCAATCTCCTCTTTTCCAGGCTAAACATTCCCAACTCCCTCAACAGTTCCTTATAAGGCTTGGCTTCCAGACCATTGATCATCTTGGTTTCCCTCTATTGCACATGTTCCAACTTATCCAACAGTATTCCAGGTGTGGTCTGACCAAGGCAGAATAGAGTGGTATTACTCCCCTTGATCACGGCACTAAACTTCTGTTGATGCAGCCTAGAATAGCATTAGCTTTTTTTTGCTGCTGAATCTCATGGTAGACTCATAGAATCATAGAGCTGGAAGAGACCCCATGGGCTATCTAGTTCAACCCCCTGCAAGACAGGAATATGCACCCAAACAGGGATCAAACCCATAACTGTGGCGTTATCAGCACCAGCTGAGCTGTTAAGCTTGTGGTCTACTAAGACCCCTAGATCCTTTTCACATATACCACTGGCAAGTCAGGTGTCCCCCATCTCTCATTTGAACAGTTGGCTCTTCCTGCCTACCTTTGTCTGTATTGAAATGCATTTTTGTTAGTTTGGGCTGAATTTGCCCGTCAATTTGAATACCCTTCTGACTGGCTACTGTTAGAAGCAGATTGATAGTCCAAGATGAGTGTTGGCTTGATTCAGGAGCCTAGTTATGATGCACCAAGACTCTCCAAATTCTTTCTCCTTGCCATATGACCGTCCTCATCTCAGCTTCCCCAGATACGCCTGTAATCTTGCAAGGTTTATTCAGTTCATATTTGTGCTGCATTTTTGGGAGTGCAAAGTTGGATGCCAATTGCTAACACAAGTCATGAATGAAAAACTCCAGCGGCAAAATCCATGTTTTTCTGGTGGAAGAATTGGCTAGTGGCAAATGATCTAATGTTCAAAAGCAGACCTATCCAAAGGTTTTGCTTAGCTTGGTCTTATCAGAGGCCACATTGTTGTAACGTATTGCTCAACAAAAGCATTGGACGCACATCACCAAAGCCTCTGTTAACATGATGAACTTAGGTAGCACACAGAGTATGTTTTAATACTTTTTAGCTCTTACAACACAAACCAATTACTGTGCGAAGGCTCTGCTCTCAGCTCCAGCTCATCCTCCCATTTCATTTAATTTCTGCCAACAATTTCACTTAAAGCACAGTTCTTGGCTGTGCAATGGGAAAAAAAGAGATATAGTCAAGCCTGAAAAATTGCAGAGAAAGAGTACAAAATTGATCAAGGGGGGGGACTGAGTTTCACACAAAACTCAGCTAAAAAGATTAGGAGTCCTGGTTGAAAAAGAGGAATATGATTGTCATATATGAAATTATAATTGGTTCAGAAAGTGGGAGCCTGGAATTTATACATTTGTTATTTCCCACAGTCCCCAACTCCGACACTTAATCTCTCAGAATGAAATGGAGGCCAAAGTTGCATCCTTCCTCCATTTTATAATTCTACGTGTGATGGAGAAGGCAGCAGTTGTTCAGGGGTGTGGGAATACACGCTGCACACAATCATTACGATTTCTCCTTCTCCTTGTTTGAGTTCTAGACTTGATAGCTCTGACATTGTAGCTTGATTTCCTGGAGGATAAGCCTGCCAATGGCAACTAGCCAAGATGGCTATGCCCTAGCTCCATAGGCAGAGTCAGATGCTGGGATTCATAAGTAGGGAGACTGCTGTGGAAGTCAGGTCTTGGTTTGTGGGCATCCCAGAGGCATTTGGTTGGGCACTGCTAGGATAGGATGCTTGACTAGAGACTTGGCCTGATCCTGCTGTGAACCGCTCTGATACCTGCAGTCGTAGGGCAGTATTCTTGTGATTCTGGAACCAAGTCCTTACATTTCCCATTGAGCCATGTGAGATTGGTGTCCTTAAGGAAATTGCTAGAGGAGATATGTAGAAGTAGTGGCAAAGACGGAAATGAAAAAAGAAGGTACGAGAGGAGAAGAATGATATTAGAGTAATGGCCTTAGCCTAGCATGTCTTTGTATCTACAGGGAGATGTGGGAGAGAATACAATAGCCTGACTTAAGGGATATGCAACATCCTTATATTTTATATAGGCATGTATATGATCAAAATTTCAATTTATTCTATGAGATGCACTATATATGTAATGTATTGTAAGACTATTAATAAAGTTTGTTACATGGCAAAAAAGAAGATATTTTATAGATGCCACTGCATGTTTACGATATTTATTTTTGTGTTTTTATACCGTAAGCTCCCCTGTGATCCTTGGATGAAAAGCAATATAAAGATTTTATTATTACATTTCTATACCACCTTTGTCTTCCAAGGATCTCATCATCATCACCACTAGAATTAGAATTTATTAATTTGCTTTCAAAACCACCATCTCAAGGTGAGATAATTACCGGTACAGTAGTACCTCTGGTTACGTACTTAATTCGTTCCAGAGGTCCGTTCTTAACCTGAAACTATTCTTAACCTGAAGCACCACTTTAGCTAATGGGGTCTCCCGCTGCTGCTGCGCCGCCACCACACAATTTCTGTTCTCATCTTGAAGCAAATTTCTTAACCCGAGGTACTATTTCTGGGTTAGCGGAGTCTGTAACCTGAAGCGTATGTAACCTGAAGCGTATGTAACCCAAGGTTGTTGTTGTTGTTGTTTAGTCATTTAGTCGTGTCCGACTCTTTGTGACCCCATGGACCAGAGCATGCCAGGCACTCCTGTCTTCCACTTCCTCCCGCAGTTTGGTCAAACTCATGCTGGTAGCTTCGAGAACACTGTTCAACCATCTCATCCTCTGTCGTCCCCTTCTTCTTGTGCCCTCCATCTTTCCCAACACCAGGGTCTTTTCCAGGGAGTCTTCTCTTCTCATGAGGTGGCCAAAGTATTGGAGCCTCAGTTTCACGATCTGTCCTTCCAGTGAGCACTCAGGGCTGATTTCCTTAAGAATGGATACGTTTGATCTTCTTGCAGTCCATGGGACTCTCAAGAGTCTCCTCCAGCACCATAATTCAAAAGCAAAAATTCTTCGGCGATCAGCCTTCTTTATGGTCCAGCTCTCACCCAAGGTACCACTGTACAAACAGTTAAAAACCTATGGACAACAGATACATTTTAAATAATACTAAACCCTTGACAATCCAGTGTTAAAACTTTGCCTGGATGGTGCTACTTTAGACTGCAAGTGGAAATCTATTTGTTTGAATGTACTGACATGGAAATACATACGTAGGCCTGTGCATGTACACACCTTGCCATAGAAAGGAACAAACCAGGGAAAAGACCCAGGCAAACTTATATGTACTGTTTTTCCATGTGTGGGACATGGAATTTTAACATTGATTCCCCCTCTGCAATCTGACATAGTACAGTCCAGGAGAAACTGTTCCATCTGATTCTGGTGGCTGTAGAAACTGGCCATCTGTCAGGTCATTTCCTGGAACTGCCGTGTAGTCATTTATGCTCAGGTTCCTGAAATTTGCATCTTGGTCAAATTCAATGTCAAAAGCTCCTGCTATATGTCTGCAGATATTTCACTTCCATTGCCCCTCTTAATGTCTCTTGGAATTCTGCTTTGACAAGGTCTAGGAACAACTTTTCGGGGTAATGGATCTGTTCATTAATACTCTGTGGTGTTGCACGGGCATTAGAAAGCCATTGGGCATTTTTCTTCATTTGTGTTTTGCAAAGAGCTGGCTTCTTCTTCTTCTTCTTTTTTTGCAAGAGCTGAGAAAAATGTTTCCATTAAATCATAATGGAACAGAGATGCTCCTAGGCAAAGTGTTAAGAATGGGAAAGCATCGTTCAGACTTGATTTGCCTGGAATTATTGAGCAGCACAGAACTAACTAACAGCCTGCTTATCAGAGGCAGAATGCTGTTTGCTGGGGTTCACAAGTGGAAGAGTGTCCTTTTGGGCTTCGTGTAGACATCTGCTTGGCCACTGTGAGGACAGGATGCTGGAGTAGGTGGTCTTTTGGCCTTATTGGGGAGTCTTCTTTTCTTGTGACCTCAGCTGATGTAGTTAGGGCTGCACCAGTTCTCACTGTGGCCCATTCTCTTCTATGGGAGAAAGCAACAGTATCAACATTGGGGTGTAGTTTGGAGGGGACCTGACTGTCACTGCAGACACAATGTGCTCACCATTGATGAGAACCACACAGGGATGTGATGTATTTATGCATTGCAAAGGGTTGGACTAGTTAGAGCACGGGTGTCAAACACAAGGTCCTTGGGCCGAATACGGCCCGCCAGACCTCGTCATGTGGCCCGTGTAGCTGCCGCCGGCCGCCAGCCTTCACCTTTTATTCTCGCTTTTTTTTTTTTACACAAGAAAGCCGCCTCTTCAGCGCATGCGTGGCAGCCTACAAGCCAGAGAACGTCTGCCCTCTAGCGGCGCCGGCCGTTCTACACAGGAAACCTCCACTTTACATGCATTCAGGAAACCTCCACTTGTTTTTATATTGAGCGCATGCCGTCCTGTGATGTGACAGATCCAACGGCTGCCTGAACCCTTCTCTCCTGTACTGTAAATCCTACAGATACAACCGGCCCTTTGAGGGTGACAAAACTGCTGATGCGGCCCCCGATGAATTTGAGTTTGACACCCCTGAGTTAGAGTCTTGGGGTCCCTTCCAACTCAACGATTCTATGATTCTATGTTTTGAACCAGGCACATTGTGTTTCGTTTTTGATGGTAGGATCTCGCCTTCGCAGAACTATGCGCTCCAATTTCAGTGCCCTCTTCAAGCATCGAAAGGATCAGGAGTAAGCAACACAAACCCCCACGATTGCCTGACTGTGGATTAGTCAGGTATGGGATATTAGGAGTCTGGACATTGTCCTCCACCCGTTCAAAACAGCAGTACCTTTTACCCACTTTGCAGCTCCAGCTGCAACCAGTAGAGCATGGGTAGGTAACCTAAGGCCCGGGGGCAGGATCTGGCCAAATCGCCTTCTAAATCTGGCCTACAGACGGTCCGGAAATCAGTGTGTTTTTACATGAGTAGGATGTGTCCTTTTATTTAAAATGCATCTCTGGGTTATTTGTGGGGCATAGGAATCCATTCATTTTTTTCTTCTTCAAATTATAGTCCGGCCCCCCACAAGGTCTGAGGGACAGTGGACCGGCCCCCTGCTGAAAAAGTTTGCTGACCCCTGCAGTAGAGGGTAGTCCATTTAGGCAAATGGGGCATGGCCCCACCAATTTCAGTCTGCTCTTAGTACCCACCTGCCTTTTGTCTCACTTCCATCCAGTCCAGCGGGTGGCAGTGCTTGTATCCAGCTCAGCTTTCTCTTCCTACTAAATCTCATTTAACTTAGCAAGTAGGAGGATGGGTTCAAAGCTAGGCTCTGGCGCCACCTACTGTTGACCTCCCTGCATTCCATCCTACCAGACCCAATGGGCACCAGCCACAACTGGCCACAGCCATTGATTTCCTCAATCTTGGAGTGAAGAGCACAGACTTCAGGGTTATCCATGGTCCCAGCCTACCTCTAACGATGGTGGGGATAGTATTCTTCAATAGATACATCAGCCATGGGCCAACTTTGGTCTGTGATGCCTTGACTAATGTGAATTTGCTGCGAGTAAATTCCACAGACATATAACATTGCAGCTTAGTTTACATTTAGCTAACATCTCTGTACTTCTAAAATTCCCACTCCAGTTTTAGTCTTTTGTTCTTCTTTTTTTTAATAAGTGTAGGTTAGCCTGGGCTCTCTGTTAGAATGCCTTTCTGCCAATACCTCTAGAAGACCTTTGACCATGTTATTGTCAGAACTGCTTAGGAAACAGAGGTCCAAACTTGTTTGAGTATTTGAGCATAAACAGATAATCTTGTGTTCTATTATTTAGCTGTACTTTTTCTTGCTCACTGTGAATAACAAAGGTGGGGAAATGTTTGTGATTCATTTAGTGGCTTATAATGAACATTCAAGGCTGCTACTTGGAGGTCAGAGAGAAATTTTCAGAAGCATGCAAGGTAACAAGTTTTCTCCTGAAAACTGAGCAGGTTTATCTGGATGGCTTAAATGAAAATCTCTCTCTTCTCCTCTGATTCATTTTACAGATGTTTCTTCCTCCTTTGACTTTTTTTTGGGGGGGGGAGCAAATCATGCTGGCCGCTGGCTCCCTCGGCCAATAAAGCGAGATGAGCGCTGCAACCCCAGAATCGGCCAACGCTGGACCTAATGGTCAGGGGTCCCTTTACCTTTACTTTATCACAAAAACACAGACACAATGAAACGATATTTATTATATAGGTAGAATTTCAGGAGTTTTAGACTGGAGCTAAGCTCTCACAAACACAGAATCTAGGACATTGTATATGAGACCCGTTAGGGCCACTTGACATGGTATGAGAAAGATACATTCTCATTTCTTTGCAGTGAACGTTGTAACCTAGAGAGGGGAGATGCATGCTTGGAAAGGGGTGGTGAAGACACAAGGAAAAACCTGGGTTGTTTGCAGTTCCTAGGCACTGGTTTACTGAGTGAGTTTTGAGAAGCATTTCCTTTAAAGCCCTATACGGCCTAGGACCCTCGTACCTACGGGACCGCCTCTCCTGGCATGTCCCACGGAGGACCTTACGGTCTTCAAACAAAAACATATTGGAGGTCCTGGGCCACAAAGAGGTTAGGCTGGCCTCAATCAGAGCCAGGGCTTTTTCGGCTGTGGCTCCGATCTGGTGGAACGCTCTGTCACAAGAGACTAGGGCCCTGCGGGACTTGACATCTTTCCGCAGGGTCTGCAAGACAGAGCTGTTCCACCAGGGCTTTGGCCAAGGCACAGCCTGACTCCCTCCTTTGGCAATCCTCACAGAACTCTAGCCCAATGGTTGCCATTAATCTGATTTGAATTGATTTTATAATGAAATGATTTTAGTATATTGTATCATTTTACTGTTGTTAGCTGCTCTGAGCCCAGCTTCGGCTGGGGAGGGCGGGATATAAATAATTTATTATTATTATTATTATTATTATTATTATTATTATTATTATTATTATTATTATTTCCCCTCTGCACATATGGATTTCACTATGGAGACATGCAGAGAAAACTGTCTTTCAAAAGGTAACTTTCTAGTCAATGGATTGAAAGACCAGGGATGTTCACATGTTACATTGAATGAGTGTACAATCTGTCTCTTCAGATCTTATAAATCTTTTGCCTTTTACACATGTATACACAAATAGTTGAGCTGCACGCTTGTACAGTTATTCACAGGTAATGTTCAACAAGTGTAGAATTTGGGTGCACAATGACTGAGTTGTATGAACAAATAAGTGCACATTCTTTCACGCAATCACTCATACATGTGTAGAAACAGTTTGTACCAGGGTTCAGTGTAATATGTGAACAAGACTACTATCTCTTGGGGTGGAGGACCCGCCCTGTATCTGTAAGCAATGTGGATTGGGTAGAACACATGGTAAGTCCTCATGCTAGCACGTCAACTGCCCAAATGTAGTTTGGAGAGACACGTAAGTTATAGCTATGGTGTAGAGACGCCATCAAATGGAACCAGGTTTTGTTTTTGTTTTTTAATGAAGCCAACCATACGGTGTCTATTATATGCCAGTTTTGGTCTCTCAATTGAGAATGCTGATGCTCACTCACTTTTTTTTTTTGACTACTCAAATATCTTCTGAATATTCGCTATCCTGTTCTTGACATCCTGTAGCAGCTGCTTGCCTGAACGGAAGATAGAGAAAGGTGTGTGAGTGTAAAATCCAGCCTTCTGTGTAACTTACACTTGTCACTAAGTCCAGGTTTGCCTCTGGTCCCTTCCATACCTGGAACATGGCCCCTACAAGGTTTTGAAGAAGGGAATATGGACCTTGGGCTGCATATGTTCCCCACTCCTAACTTAAAAGTTTGGTGCCAGTGAATTAGGTTGTTTTGGTTTTAAATGCAAATGAAATATGGAATCATAGAATCAGAGAGTTGGAAAGGACTTTGAGGTGAAACCCTCTGGAATGAAGGAGTATGCAGCGGTCCCATACAGAGATTGAACCTGCAACCTTGGTGTTATCAGCACCCCACTCTAACCAACTGAGATATGTTTATCACCCAGTCATACAACCTTGCTTTCTGTTCCTACCTATGTCAGATAGAAATGTTTTATGTTCAAAAGTTCAGTGTATGGAACAAGGTGATCTACTGCTTTCAGGCTGGTTTGAAAGGTTTGATAACGTTCTTTCAGGGAACCTGCTGGAGAGGTTCACAAACCTCACAGGGTGAGAGGTGAAACACAGTTATAGATTATTTTTTAAATTGTGCTTAAGAGGCAAAGGAACAAATAATAGAAGGAACAGTTCAGTTCCCAGAATGTGAGGAGGTTAATAGAAAAACACCCACAGGGATCAGGGTAGTAAAGGCGAGGGAGGAACAAGTGGAACTCTGGAAGGGTTGAAGAAATCTCAGGAAATGCCAGCACAATGGCACAGTGATGGATTTCAGGGCAGGTAGTGTGAAGTCTAGATGAAACAACTTAAGCAAATCACACATACAAAAGAGTTCTGAATGAGCTCTTAGTCCTCTGGCCTCTAAACTCCTGGCTGGCACCTCCTTGAAAATATCTTTTCAGCGCACACTTGAGAGGCGAAGAGGTGGAGACGTTGCTCTTTGAAGGTGATAGAGAAGGCGAGATAAAGTATGATCGTTGCCAAGGTACTCAGATTGCATTGAGGTTTGAACATCCTTGAGGGTGGATTTCTGGGCATGACATTGGGAAATAAAAATGAAAGGATACCAGTGACTATTGTTCATATCCTGAAGAGGGAGAAATGAAGTTGACTTGGTGAGATGTTATAGAACGGACGGGTTTGTGACCAAGTTCATAAGCTTACTTCAGTGGGGTAGGGGGCAGGGATACACGTGATTCTGCCCACCAACTGATATCTTCTTTGGGTGCCCTTCTCTGGGTGCTCCCTACCTATTGGGCAGGTGACTACAAGCAAAGTGGTGGCACCCAGGCTGTGGAACCCTCTCCCTAGACACACGAATACTTTCTACTTCATTTTGAAGTTCAATGCCATCACTTGTGAGTTAAATCAAGACAGAGGATTTTTATCATGCTACATGAGTTTATTAGGTAACCAGTGCCAGGATATCTGTGCTCTTGCAAATGATTCCCTGCCCCACTACATGTGTTAATACAATCATTGCATCAATCATCACGGCAGAAACTTCAAGGTGTGCTCCAATAATCAACCCCTGACTTTAGTTTCTCCATCTCATAGCCGTTCAACGCCCATCTTGCAATTTCCTCCTTTGTATACCTGCCAAACAGGATTTCACTTCATGCCTCCGACGAAGCTGAATCCCAAAAGCCACAATAAATTTGTTAGTCTTTAAGGTGCCACAAGACTCTTTGATTCTTAAAATATCTGAGACACTTTTGAATTGTTTTAATTCAAGCTTTAATTGCCTTTAGATGCCTTGACTGTAATGAGCTGGTTTTGGTTCTTTCCATCTGCTGCTTTTATGAGTTTTTTTATTATTATAAGAAACACTCTTCTTAATTTTGTATTTTAGTTGGTTTTTAACTTTATTGCAAGACATTTTCAGGCTGTTAGGTGATGTGGCATAGTAGAAATATTATATATACAGATGCATTTTGCATTGTGGAAAGAAACCATGGGGAAGCATATCACCCCCCTGCTGCTGTCGTTAATGTATGTTTCAGGCCTAGATGGAAATGGGATAAATGTATTTCTGGCAATGAATGGAGAATAAATAAAGCCACCATGTTATTTTGCTTCAGTGCCAGTTGTTTGTGAAAGCCAAAGAGTGGGGGGCATTTTTTCCCCACTCTGAGGGCCCCATTCCTTTTTAGAGAAACTTCTGAGGGCCACAGGCCAATGGTGGGTGTGGCCAGAGGCAAATGGGTGGAACAAGAAATGCAAATTTCCCATTTGGGCAGTAGGCTAGTTTCTACTCTCTCACACCCCTCTGTGTCCTCTATCTAGGCAAACAAGATATCTTTTCAGAGTTGAATGAGGGATTCCAGACAGGAAAACAAATGCTCAGCAGATGACACTAGACCAGTGAAGTATATGGCCTGAGGAACAAGGTGCACCCTGAAGGGCTGCATTCAGCCTCTGGGCTTGAGGCTCCCCACCCCTGGTATAAGGAAACAAAAGTCAATCAAAGGAACGGCAGGAAAGATCTCTTTGTGTCTAGAAAAGCTTCCCTGATATAATCTCGCTGCCTGTACAAGCTGTCACTGAGATGGGCATGGGATAAGCAATGGTTCAGTGCATCCGCCTTCCATCTTCTGCTCTTCCACTGCAATGTCTGAAGAGGAACCTGCGCATGGGACTTGCCAAAGATTCAGAAGCGCACACGGCTTGCACAAGCTGTCTTCCCGTCAGTGCCTTGAAAGACCCCAAAGCAGGAGCCAGGAGAAGGCCGTCCCTCACCTTGTCATGTCACATAAATGTCTCTCATGCAGATAAGTAGCCTCAACTCCTCAGCATTGCCCGGCCGGCCTTACAAGAGTGCAGGCATTTCATTCCTTGGGAGGTTTCCGAAGCACAATTCTGCTGAAGGATGGAGGGTGTTAACCCTTCATTGGCTGTTTTTGAGCAAAGATCTCCTGCCAAGTGACTTATAGGGATAGAAAGGAAGACATGCAGGAAGTGCGCTGTGACTTGATGACAGGCCCAATCCTTGATCGAAAAGCATTTTTTTTTTAGAATACACTGCTCACCAGCTTGGATCAAGGAATGCATGTCACAAACAGAGCATATATGACCAATAGCTCAGTAAGAAGTGAGACTGATCACACTTTCTACTTTTCTGGAAAGTGATTGCAGAGATGCAAGGATGGTTGAGGAGCAACTGAAGTGAGGTAGTGTCCTATTTAATGTCAGTGTGCTAAGCAGAGAAGGAAATGCTCTGCTGTATACAATTTTCGGGACACGGGTGGCACTGTGGTCTAAACCACAGAGCCTAGGACTTGCTGATCAGAAGGTTGGCGGTTCGAATCCCCGCAACGGGGTGAGCTCCTGTTGCTCGGTCCCAGCTCCTGCCAACCTAGCAGTTCGAAAGCACGTCAAAGTGCAAGTAGATAAATAGTTACCACTCCGGCAGGAAGGAAAACGGCGTTTCCGTGCGCTGCTCTGGTTCGCCAGAAGCGGCTTAGTCACGCTGGCCACATGACCCGGAAGCTGTATGCTGGCTCCCTCGGCCAATAAAGCGAGATGAGCGCCGTAACCCCAGAGTCGGCCACGACTGGACCTAATGGTCAGGGGTCCCTTTACCTTTACTATACAATTTTCAGGCAAGTTTGGCATGGGCCCATAAAAAGGGACTTGGCTTACAAGTCAGACATAATTTGCGGCTATTGTTACTACAGATGGAATTTCCTAAAAATATCAGTGTTCAGCTTTTTAGCACAGCCCCCCCTCAATCCCTGATCTCAAAAGTGGGACACATGCAAAATGGCCCAGGTTCATTCTTTGGCATCTACTGGTGGGACTAAGAAATACAGCTGCAACTCTGAAGTAGCAGTCAGTCGGGATAGACCAACCTCAACCTGGACCCCTCTAGATGTTTTGGATTGTGGGAGGAGTTGTAGTCCAAAACATATGCAGGGGGCACCCAATTGGGGATATCTGGTCTAGACAGTACCGGGTTAGATGGATGAGTGATTTTACTCAATATATGGAAGATTCTTTTGTTCCACATATTGGGTGGAATTCAATGTTCCACCTGCACAAGCATATTAGTTTGCTAGATGGAATGATCCCACCTCCTCTCCCCATAGTGCTGTTTTGGGGTAATTCTCAACTCTCCCAGAGCCAATTATAGGGTTCATGGGGGCCCCCATGTAGGGGAGAGGAGGAAAGTCCCATTACACAAGGAGAAGCCCTTCTGCAGAGCCAGCAGGGTTTATTAGGTGAGCTAATTAATTATACTAATTATATCTTATTTATAATGGCCTTAGAAATCCTGGCGAATAAGATAAGATCAAAACCAGAGATACAAGGGATTAAAATAGGCTCAAAAGAATATAAACTTAAAGCCTATGCGGATGACCTGATACTAACTTTAGGAGAGCCTCAAGGAAGTATCCCCAATGCATTGGAAATAATAGAAGAATATGGCAAACTATCGGGATTTAAATTGAACAAACATAAAACAAAAATGCTAACAAAAAATTTGGACAACGAAATAAAAACCAAATTAGAGAACCAATATGGAATTAAAGCGGCCAAAAAAGCAAAATATTTAGGAATCTGGATTACACCGAAAAATATAAATCTAATCGAAGACAATTACACGATAACATGGAACAAAATTAAGAAAGATTTAGACGTCTGGAACAGAGTCAAACTCTCATGGCTGGGCAGAATGGAAGCAATAAAAATGAACATACTACCTAAGATGCTGTTCTTATTTCAAAGCATCCCCGTAATTAGAGGACCTAAATTATTCAAAGACTGGCAAAGAATCCTCTCGAGATTTATATGGCAGGGCAGAAGGCCCAGGATTAGATTTAAGTTACTTACAGACAAAAAGGAGAGAGGAGGGCTGGCAGTCCCCAACTTAAAATTATATTATGAAGCAGCTTGCCTATGTTGGGTTAAAGACTGGATAACCCTGGAAAATACAGATCTACTAGACCTAGAAGGGGCAGACAACAGGTTTGGCTGGCACGCCTACCTTTGGTCAAACAAAGAAAAGGTACACAGAGGATTTAAGAACCATATCATCAGAGGCCCCTTATACGAAGTTTGGGAAAAAAACAAAAAATTGCTGGAGTGGAAAACGCCTTGGTGGCTGTCCCCAACAGATATTTTATCAATCAAAAAAATCAACATGGATGAGCAAAGACTGACTTATGAAGACCTACTTGTAAGATCCCAAGAAAGCTGGAAATTAAGACCATATGAAGAACTGAAGGAGAAGCTGAAGGGCTGGTTACAATACCATCAGATCAACGCATTATGGACAGAAGATAAAAAATTAGGAATGAACGAAAAAAAATCTAAATTCCAGACCGAAATAATTGAATCCAAATCTAAGTTATTATCAAAAATGTATAATATTTTACTGGAATGGGACACAAAAGACGAAGAAGTCAAAGACGTTATGGTTAAATGGGCGAAAGATTTGGGGTATAATATTGAATTCGATAAATGGCTAAAATTGTGGGGCGAGGGAATAAAATTCACGGCAAGTGCCGCTATTAGAGAAAACCTAGAAAAAATGGTATATAGGTGGTACTTAACACCAGAAAAATTAAACAGAATGTATAAGACTGGCAATAAGGCCTGCTGGAGATGCAAAACAAAAGAAGGAAATTTTATACATATGTGGTGGACATGTGAAGAAACGAAAAAATTTTGGAATCAGATATATGATGAACAAAAAAAAAATGTTCAAATACACATTCCCCAAAAAGCCAGAGGCCTTCTTGCTAGGAATGGTAGGAAAAGAAATTCGAGAAACAGATAAAACCCTATTTCAATACTCAACAGCAGCGGCAAGAATGTTAATCGCCCAAAATTGGAAAAATGCAAATTTACCAACAGTAAAAGATTGGCAACTAAAATTATATGGCTTTTTAGAATTGGCAAAGATGACACAAAGAATTAGAAATCAAAAAAATGCAAAGTTAAATGAGGAATGGAAAAAAATTTCGGTCTATATGGAAAGTAATTTTAAAAACGTAACAACTATAGCAGGCGTAATATAAAACTTCCGACATACAAACGAAATTAAAATTAAATACCAGCAGTGACACGCAACGTGAAAAATACAACTCGAAACCAGTGGGGAAGGAAGTCGATTTTATTTAGTAATTTAGTTTTATGTTCTTGTCTTTTTTTTTTCTTTTACCTTTTTGTGCCTTTTTCTCTATTTTTCTTTATTTTTCACTGCTTTTTGTGTTTTTTCTTGTCGGGTTTTTCCTTTTTCTTTTTAATTTTCTGTTTGTTATTGTTGGTGTATGAATAATGAAACCTAATAAAAAGAACTTAAAAAAAAAAATTATACTAATTAATTACATTTATATCCCACTTTCCTCCAATGAGCTCAAGGTGGTGTATATGGTTCTCCCTCATTTCATCCGCACAATAATTAAACAGAATAACTAGACATTGAGAGATAGTGACTGGCCCAAATTCACCCAGTGAGCTTCAAATCTAGTGGGGATTTGAATGCTGGTCTGCCTGGTCCTAGGCCAACAATTGTAACCACAATGCCATATAAATATGTCCCCTTCTTTATTCCTAAATCGCAGGGCGTTGGACTAGATGACTCTCAAGGTTCCTTCCAATTTTATAATTCTCTGCTTCTTCCATGCTGGGACTAAAATCAATTTTATAATGTTTTATACAGTTATACTAGATTAGCATCTGCGATCTGTCCCTTCTTCATGGTACCTTTCCAAATTTCCTTGCGTTTTAGCAGTCAAGAATCTGAATGGCTATCTTTAGACGCTGGCTTTCCCAGCCAACGTCTCCATTTCCAGACAGAACTTGT
>JAXCMG010000020.1:29545825-29613210 GCA_034642415.1 Podarcis siculus | reverse complement strand
CCCAGCCAACGTCTCCATTTCCAGACAGAACTTGTATCCTTATTTCCGAAAGAATTCAGCAACAGCCCTTTTCAGCCTCACCTCAGCCCTTTCAGCTAGAGCACTGCGGAGAACAAAGAGCAGGGTATTTTAACCCAATTTTTGACCTTCTGACCGACTGAGGAGCCTTCAGTTTAATTGTTGCTAGGGTCTCCTTTCCCATGCCTCAAGATGTTATTAGGAATGGAGTCAAAGGTTACCTGAGGTAATAGGGGTGGGGGAGAAATGTCCCTGAAAATGAACAGCTGGTGCTGGCTAAGCAATGCATGGGGAGAGGGCAGCGATGGTGTATTTAATCTCAGCAATGAGATTCCACTCTATTCCGTAAGTCATGCTGAAGTAATGCAATGAAGCAACTGGAGCTTGTAGGCACTCCATGGTCCGCTCTACATACATCACAGCTCCCCGTCACCATCCTCTTTTCAAGAATTTCCTGCAGATCTGGCAGATTCATATCTGAACTCCAATGATGGTGGATGCAGCTGAGCATTTGGAGTGCTTTGAGGTGCCAGAGCTCACCCTTGTATTTCTCATGCTGTTTAATATCTTTTTGAAGCCATTTGGAGTGTATAATAATAATAATAATAATAATAATAATAATAATAATAATAATTATCATTATCATTATCTTTTTTCCCACCATATAAATTTTTATTGGTTTTCCATTGATTATACATATATACAGTCTAGATTACATAAGTTACATATAACATAGCTGTTACAAGCATCATATATATAGTACACAGTTATTTTGGGCTCCGCCGAGTCTCGGACTTCCCTTCACTTCGTTGGTAAGTATCAGATAATTTCTAAAGTTACGTGTTTTATCTCCTTTACATATTTGCCAAACACTGTTAGAGTTGTTCTAACCCTGCCAGAGTCATCAAAGTTCTATACTTATCTCTTATATATGTCAGATATTTGTTATCATTATTTATTTATACCCCGCCCATCTGGCTGGGCTTCCCCAGCCACTCTAGGCAGCTTCCAACAAAATATTAAAATACAGTAATGCATCAAACATTAAAAGCTTCCCTAAACAGGGCTGCCTTGTAGGAGATTTGGGACAAGGTGCCATCAGTATGCTGATGACAGCTCTATTTCTCCATAGCATCTGAAGTAAGAGAGATTGTAAAGTCCTAAGTGGGATGGATAAGGGAAGATGCCGTATGTACGGCGCATGTGCGGCACCGCTACGTGCTGCACATGCGCCAATGGGTGGTTTGCTGACAGTGCCACTTGAGTGCCATACAGGTGGTGGTGGGATCCTCTGCTCGCAGCTGCAGATCTGAGAAAGCAGATGGCTAGTGGGTAGGCTCGCCTTGCGCTCTGCTTTGCAGCTCCCCCCTTTCCCTGGCTCACTGTAGGCTTGGGAGTCACGGGTGGGGGTGGGCAGAATGTCACCCCCATCAGGATGGCACCTGGAGCGCGCCGCACCTGCCGCACCCACCTTGCTCTGCCTCTGCTTGTGGCATGATGCGGGGCCAGTGTGGGATGTGGCGTAGGGAGAATTCTGAGGGCGAGAGCTTCTCCATCCCTACCAGATACCATACAAGAGTCTGTCGTCCAACAGAATGGAATTGCTAGTGGGCTTATAGAGAACAGCAAGAGGATATTGCCCCCCCCAATAATCTGAGTGCCCACTTTGCCCAATGGTAGGGCCAACCCTAGTAAAAGTTTCCATTCTACTGGCAAGTTCTGCGCTTGTCAGAGTGCGGCCGGAGGGGAGCGAGACATTGAAGCAAGGCATGGGCGATCTACAGTACAATCCTGGTTATAGTTCTCCAATGTTTTGGTTCACTTCTGAGGACAGGAGGAGCAGAGCCATCATCAAGCTGGCAAGAGATTAACTGTCCGCAGGGCCTGGGAACAGATGCAACAAGTATCTCCCTGAGAGGATGGTTCACTCAACCGGTAAACCCCAAAGCACAACTTGCTATGTTAATGAAGCCCAGTGCTGATCAAGCAGATTGGGAGGGATTTGAAGCGATTTGCAGGTATGTGGGACAGTAAATGGGAAATGCTGTTTTAATGGGAACTGGCGTCGAATGATACAGCGGGGACAGCCAAGTGCGGTAAAATGCAGACATTTTCCTAAGCAGCTGTGCAGCCAGCCAGCTTAGGGGATTTATTGGCTATTTATGGCAGATTATACGATGAGAGGAGCATTCTGGCTTGGTGAGGATATCAGACATTAGTATTCTATCGCAAAACAGGTTGTAATTCTCCATGCTCCGTCACGTCCTTCCTCCTCGCACAACGCTACCCTTTCCCTTGTTCAGCCTAAAGCTTTGACATGTCATGTCCTTATCTCATCATCTATTTAATAGAATGCGGGGAAAATTCACAGAACTTCAATTCTCCCCCTTTTATTTAGATTCACATCACAAAACAATATTGGCCTTCATAGGTCAGGGAGAAATTCATCCTGTGGTGCTTCATAATGATGGCTAGTTGTCAGATAAGATGGATTATGATTGTGTACAGAGTAGCTTCCACA
This sequence comes from Podarcis siculus, assembly GCA_034642415.1. Taxonomy (NCBI): domain Eukaryota; kingdom Metazoa; phylum Chordata; class Lepidosauria; order Squamata; family Lacertidae; genus Podarcis; species Podarcis siculus. The sequence continues at coordinate 29,610,671 of JAXCMG010000020.1, read as the reverse complement.
CAGAATTTCTGACAGAGGTTAGGATTGGCGCTGCACTGAATATTCACTAGTTTCAAAAAAAAATTTTTGGGGGGGGAAATAGCAATTATGGTAGGCGATGCTATTTTTCTAGAGAAAGAGGTGCCAGAACTCACCACGTTCTCTTAGCATTCTCTTAGCATTCTCTTAGCATTCTCTTAGCAATGGTGCCCACCTGAGAGGTGCCGGAACTGAGTTCCAGTGAGCTCTGACTAGAGCAAAGCTCTGATGGTAGGGTAGATTCTCCTTGCCCCTGAAAGATGTTTACATGTGGCTGCCTGCCCATCTTTATCTATGTAGTCTCTTGTTGCCTCTAGCTGGGGTTCCCAGGGTGTTGTTCTACCAACTTTGGTTGGTTGCCCAGCTGCAGCGCTGTCCAGATGAGGATAACCTGGCTTTAGTGATCTATGCCAGTGTGGTGTAGTGGTTGAGAGCGGTAGTCTTGTAATCTGGGGAACCGGGTTCGCGTCTCCGCTCCTCCACATGCAGCTGCTGGGTGACCTTGGGCTAGTCACACTTCCTTGAAGTCTCTCAGCCCCACTCACCTCACAGAGTGTTTGTTGTGGGGGAGGAAGGGAAAGGAGAATGTTAGCCGCTTTGAGACTCCTTAAAAGGAGTGAAAGGCGGGATATCAAATCCAAACTCTTCTTCTTCTTCCTCTTCTATGACATGCAGAAGGCTATCAATGGCTACCAGCCATGATGCCTACGCCCTGTCTTCACTGTAAGTGATAGTAATGCTTCTGAAACCACAAGAGGGGAGAGTGGCTCTTGTGCTTGGCTGCTGCTTGTGGGTTTCCCACAGGCATCTGTGAGAACAGGATGCTGGACTAGATGGGCCATTGGTCTGATCCAGCAGGCTCTTAAGTTCAGTGTTGAAGTAAGATTAACTCTTGGGCCAGTCAACATCTGTATATGGAGGGGTGTCATTCTTCCCACAAGCAGCAAAATGTCTTTCGTCTGCCCTGTTAAGAGAGAGGAGTTCTGAGCATCTTTCCTTTCTCTAAAAACAATTCTTGCTTTGATTTTTTTTTTTTACTACAAACACATTTGGACTAAGGGTGACTGACTTTTCTTACACAGCTGCTGCTGTTATTCCCCCCCTTTCTGTTTTCCCCTCCTTTTTTGCAGGTGTTTTGATCCCTCTCGTTGTTTCCGAGCGGGGATTGCAGCCCTTGGTTGTAAAGGAACAACAGAATGAAGTCTGGGAATTTTACCAGGAAATGGTAATTGAGCTTTAACAGCTATGTTTAGGATACAAAAGAGCCTGTTGTTTCTCTTCCTTTCCTTAATTATCACAGTTTATTGACAAGGCAATAATCCTGATTGCTCTGTGACGTTTGTCAGGCATGATGGGTTTGGGCTCTGAGCCTGAGCCATTGACTTCTAGTTAGTGCAGCAGATACTTGCTGCCGGTAATACTCATGGTCTTTCCCTCAGTAACATTACTCCTACTCCTGAATGTCAATACTACAGCTCATGTTTAACCCGTAGCAGCTGCTGTTTTGACTTAACTCCTATTGACATTTAACTGCTCAGTTTCAGACTCAGGCTGGTGGGTGTAAGAGACACCATAGCAGACACCAATTATGTTAGCCTGCTATTATTTAATCTTGATCGGTACTCAGTTTTGCTTCTGAGTCGAGATCAAAGTACCGGCTTCATTGGGACCTACAAGCCCCGGAAAGCTTGGGACTAGGATATTTGAAAGGCTGTCTGCTTTCATATGCTTCTGTCTGCCTATTCAGATCTTTGAGGAGAAACCCAGTTCCAAACCACTTTCCCCTGCCATCAGCAGTGTCGTTCATGGGAAGGGACCTTCTCTCTCGCTGCTCCCAGGCTGTGGATTAACTCCTTCCCTTGGGAGACTCAGCTTGTCTCGTCTTCACTGACATAAGAACATAGTCTAACATCCTGTTCTGCATGCTGGGTTTCTCTATGGAAAACCAGCAAGCAGGTTTCAAGCACAAAGCACTGCCTTGCCCTGTGGTTTCCAGCAACTGGTATTCAGAGCATCATTGACTCCAACTGTGGAGACAGAGCACAGCTATCAGGCATGCTTCTTCCTTCCTTCCTTCCTTCCAGCTGCTCTGCCAGCTTATGTTATTGAACTTGCATATTGCCTCAACAGGAAAACAGCAGCAGCTTCCAGCCAGCCTAGATCCAGCTCCCTTTCAGAGTGCAATTTTGGAATAGGATTTTGCTCCTCTTGAGTTAAGGGGATCTTAGTTCTGGACAGGGCAATGAAGGGAAAGGAGGTCTCCTTCTGATGGGGCTCAGTAGGATCTGTTGCTGTGAACCAGGAGGAGACAGAGAATGAGCAAAGTCTTGGGCAACCCCAGTGGGTGTAAAAACACAAGAGCCCCGTTCGATTGGTTCCAGCTAGTCAACCATTCTGTTTCCCATACACTTCAACATGTTGCAGCAGGAAACTAGGGTGCCTGTTTTTCAGGGCGTGCACTTGCATGAATCACGTGAACCACACAAGAGCATGGTGCCCTAAAACACATGCCTTTCAGGTTGTGATCTTGCATGTTTTGGGGTGTTGCCCTCCCAAATAGGATGACCCAATTTAATCAGGGCAGTTGCAGGATATGTGTCTCCCACGGTGATGTTCCTTATCATATCTGCGACATACAGCTTTGCTGTGATAAACTAGCTTTCCCCAGACTGGTTTCCAGTGTTATGCTAACATGAGGCTTCCTGTTGTTTGGCATCTCTGCAGTGGCTGAGGCAGAGCTTCCCTATATTCCAATGCTGGACAGCTCAAGGTACATTTCTGCTGTGTTTCCTTTCCAATGGTGTCACATACAAAACTCAAACTTGTGAGCATAACTTGAACAAGGCAAATAGACAGATATGGTGATGTAGCACCGTAAATGTACAAGGCAGGAGAACATTATATTAGAGTTTCTCCCCGCCCCCCTGTTTTCTCTGTCCCAACAAGCTTACAGCCTGAGTCACATGTATACAGTACTTGAACGATACTGCGGTTTTCCTGTGGAGGGGAGGGTATCAGTAGCAGGAGCAAGGCTCATCTATCAATGTTATGCCTTGTCAACGGAGAACTACACACCAAGTAGTAAAGTTTCCATAGCTACAAAGCTTTACAGCTGTTCCTTTCTAAAAGAAATGGTGTCGGATCACGTTCACGAGTTGTCTTTATTTCCCCCTCTTTCCGTCAACTGATTTTGTGTTCTTTTTCACAACCCCCCCCCCCAATTGAAGCAACAATAGTTTCTTCAGTTTGGTCAGATTTACACTTCTCAGTTATAACGGAGAATAAATCAGTTTCACTATGAAGAGGATTTAATGCATTTGGGCTCCAGGCTGGGTCAAAATGACCCAAGATACATTCTAACTAACTAGGGAAGGGACTCTGGCTCATTAAGAAGAAGTCATATTGATGGTTGGCCTGTGGAAGCAATTCCCAGTCTTTCTTCCTTCTTTTTTAAGAGGGCAATGGAAAAGGCAGAAGCAATCCCAATGACAGACAGTAAAGTTTGTATGATGGATGGATCAGTCAGTCATCTGAGTCAGGCATGGCTCACTACTCTTACAGCCCAGACTAGGCAGCTGCTCTTAAATGTCATCAGATGCTATTTTTAATCCACAAAGTTAGGGTACCAGTCCATTTCATATCAGATCAGGGAGAAGACACTGTAGAATTCTCAACAAGGTTTAGAGACTTGCTCCTGAATATAAAGGTAAAGGTAAAGGTACCCCTGCCCGTACGGGCCAGTCTTGACAGACTCTGGGGTTGTGCGCCCATCTCACTCAAGAGGCCGGGGGCCAGCGCTGTCCGCAGACACTTCCGGGTCACGTGGCCAGCGTGACAAAGCTGCATCTGGCGAGCCAGCGCAGCACACGGAAACGCCGTTTACCTTCCCGCTAGTAAGCGGTCCCTATTTATCTACTTGCACCCGGGGGTGCTTTCGAACTGCTAGGTTGGCAGGCACTGGGACCGAGCAACGGGAGCGCACCCCGCCGCGGGGATTCGAACCGCCGACCTTTAGATCGGCAAGCCCTAGGCGCTGAGGCTTTTACCCACAGTGCCACCCACGTCCCACGCTCCTGAATATACCCAAGATTAAATGGCACAGAGCAGTGTATTTATTTTAGCAGTATGAGTTGTATCCAATATTAGTTCTACCCAGAATGGACACATTGAAATTCATGAACATGACTAACTAAGGTTCATTAATTTCATTGGATCTACTCTGAATAAAACCTAGTTGGCTGCAAACCTATAGGTTGACCTTAGTTTCAATGCATACAATGTATGCCATACATAGTAAGTCAAAAGTTAAGTTCAGGCAGGTCAACATATTGCATTCCAGGTTTCTCAGCCATATTTAGGGAGGTGATGCTACAAACTTCTTAGGAAACGTGTGCTATCTTCTAATGATGGCTTCTCAACAGTCACTTCATTTTAAAGAAAGTATTCTCCAGATTGATACAAGATTTATCATGGATGCCTTTTCGTAACCTGTAAATGACACACTGAAATGTTTTCTGCTATATAGTGTTTTTCTTAAATGAAAGATTACCAGTTTCTCACAGTAGTTCAAAGTTGTTGCGGCTGCTACTGTATTTGACATGAACAATAAGATTGAGTCTGTCTCTATGTGGCAAAATTCATTCACAACACACACGTTTTAGTGTTTGTGTGTGTGTCTGTGTGTGTGTGTGTGTGTGTGGAAACAGTTGGTCCTGGCAAGTATTAACTACTCTCAATTCCAACCTGATAATTGCCAACTGCCCAGATTTTAACTTGTCTGAATTAATTTTAAGATGTATTTTATTTAAGTGATGTCTGTTTTTATGCATATCGTGTTGTTTTTATATTAGCTGCCCTGAGCCTGGCCTTGGTCAGGGAGGATGGGATACAATTTATTTATTTATTTATTTATTTATTTATTTATTTATTTATTTATTTATTTTTGATACTATTACAAAATGAGGGATTGGTGCCTGTAAGAATGCAGATATGATTTTGTAATGGTTTGGCATATATATTTCAATTATAGTTGATATTAAAAGGCCTGTGCTGTTCTGACATAGTTGGTCTGTGTCAGACCTAAAGCCAGGTGTTTCTGTCTGTCAAAGAACAGGGGGAAGCTTATAGCTCAGTCATTAGAGCATGAGACTCTTAATCTCAGGGTCGTGAATTTGAGGCCTATGTTGGGCAGAAGATTCCTCCCATTCTCCTGCCTTAGCTTCTGCCTCTGATTTTGGATTTCTGTCTGCCACAGACTCGCCTAGCTCACTAAACCCTGTTACCTCTTCTGCTTCTGACACCTATTCTTCCAGTCTGCTCCCTCGTCTTCCTCTGACCACTTATCATTGTCCCACCACCACTCCCCGGGCTCTGAGCCTTCTTCCCTTGGTTCCTTCCACCATTCTTCTGCATCCAACCAGTCCACGACAGTGAATCTCATTTCGATGGACAGTAGATATAAATAATATAGATGACCAGTGTATCTTACACTTCACAGAAGGAATACAATAATAGGAAATGAGCTTTAAAAAGAAGGAAAAAATGGGATGTATAAAAAATATTTTAATGCCATCCAATTTGGTGGCTATTACTACCAATATCCAAGCTCTGGTGTTTTTTGTGTGTGTGAGAGAGACTGTCTTCATCCCCATTACTTCATCCTCTCCAAAAAAGCAACCTTATATTGAGAAAAGGGGAAGGATTCACTGGGGAGAACTCAGTCACAGGAGAGACTTTGATGGTCTCCCCTTAATGTACTTGTGACAGAAGAGAAAGTTACAATATGCATAACAGGTTATACAAACAGCAGTAAGTCATGCAAAATTCAACAGCATATCCAGTTTTCTTCTGTTGAAAGCCGTTAAAATATATATTAGGTGGGATCCTTGGCCAATAGTTGAATTAAAAGATGCTACAGATCATTAGGGGAAAAACAATAACGGATCTGACTAATGATCTTCAAGGCCTCATTTGCTGACCAGTTAATTAAGCAGGCTGCATGGATGACAGGGCTGTTAATAATACTGTTCAATTACTGGGAAGCAAATTATTATGAGGCATGGAAAGCCCCCTTTGCCTGCTGTTTGAGGAGGGGAACTGTAGAAGATTTCTTAGAGGTTCGACAATGAATGCATCATAGGAACGTATGAAGCTAAGGTAAAGGTAAAGGGACCCCTGACCATTAGGTCCAGTCGTGACCAACTCTGGGGTTGTGGCGCTCATCTCGCTTTATTGGCCGAGGGAGCCGACGTACAGCTTCCAGGTCATGTGGCCAGCAGGACTAAGCCACTTCTGGCTAACCAGAGCAGCACACGGAAACGCTGTTTACCTTCCCGCCGGAGCGGTACCTATTTATCTACTTGCACTTTGACGTGCTTTCGAACTGCTAGGTTGGCAGGAGCAGGGACCGAACAACAGGAGCTTACCCTGTCGCGGGGATTCAAACCCCTGACCTTCTGATTGGCAAGTCCTAGGCTCTGTGGTTTAACCCACAGCGCCACCTGCGTCCCTATGAAGCTACCTTATAGCAAACCAGATCACTGGTCTATCTAGTTCAGTAGTGCTGGCCTCTTCCTCATCACCAACACCTTAACTGGTTCAACCCCTCAGCATATCCAGGTTGGGTGGGGAAAGGTCCCTGTCTAAAACCCTGGACAGCTGCTGTCAGTCATTGTAGGCGATACTGACCTAGATGGAACAATGACCTGGCTCCGTATAAAACAGCTTCCTTTGTTCCTAGCATGCAAGGTCTGAATTCTCATGGAAGACTGGTAGCAATCAATCAGATTCAAAACTAATACTCAGATAATAGACTTCAACATCAAATAAGACACTTTTGCCACTAAGTCTAGTTTGGCACTATCTCAGGGATGGGAAGAAAGATTTATGTGCTGATGTGTGCTTTGTGCTGACTTCTGAATGAAGAGTGGCAGTCAGATGTGCGTACAGTTCAGTAGACCTCCATGTCTGAGAACAGCTGAGGTCAACAAAACCTCATTTAGCAAAGCAGGTAGCGGATGCATTCAGCTTAAATTTCCACTCTCTTAGATTGTGGATATATCTAAAGAAAAGAAAAGGAGGGCTGTCAGGACGTGGTTTCATCTTGGCACTAAAAGCTGTATCTAACAAAATGTCTTCCCTTTCTGGGCATGAATATATATGCATATATGTCCAAAAATATATGAGACGGGGGGAAATTCAAATTCGTTTGCATTTTTATGAGCAACTACCCACTTCTCAAGCCAATAAACGAACCACAATACGATGATCTTCCAAAATTCACGTCTCCAAATTTTGCAATGTGCTTCTTCAACCATCCAGTGTGTGCAAAAAATGCATTCAATATGGAAAGTGGGTGTAAATGTGCACATATATTTGTGAAAATAACACACCAAAATTGCATCCTGTCAGGAGAGATTCATGGGGCGTGGGTGGAGCTGTGGTCTAAACCACTGAGCCTCTTGGGCTTGCCAATCAGAAGGTCGGTGGTTCGAATCCCTGTGATGGAATGAGCTCCTGTTGCTCTGTCCCAGCTCCTGCCAACCTACCAGTTCAAAAGCATGCCAGTGCAAGTAGATAAATAGGTACCGCCGTGGCGGGAAGGTAAACAATGTTTCCATGTGCTGCTCTGGTGTTCCGTTGTGCCAGAAGCAGCTTAGTCATGCTGGTCACATGACCCGGAAAAACTGTCTGCGGACAAACGCCAGCTCCCTTGGCCTGTAAAGCGAGATGAGCGCTGCAACCCCAGAGTCGTCTGTGACTGGACTTAACTGTCAGGGGTCCTTTACCTTTAGCTTTTTAGGAGAGATTCACAATGAAAGGCTGGCAAAATTTACACAATGATTTGTTTTAAGACTGCTAAAATTAGAAACTGGTGAAGAGTGAAAGTCACGAAAAAAATGTATGTCCCAAAACTTCTGCATTCGGCTCTGTGTTTTTCAAGGCAATGATACCTAAGGGAGATGAGATGCTAAAGAACATCCGATATTATAAGACTCCATTCCCATGGGAAAAGAGAAGCCAGGGAGATTACTTTGTTTCTCTCTCTTCAAAAAAGATATGTTATAAAGGTTTCTGCCATTGATTAATGAAGTTCAAAGATTCCTTACTGGAACATCCTCCTGAACTACCAAGAGATGCTTTCATCCCAAGAGGTCTGTCAATGGTTTTCAGAAGGGATGCTTAGTAATGGCTCTCAGAATCTAGTATTTCATTTCTAGATCCAACAGCATTGCCTTTTTACAACATTAACTCCATCACATATTAAGGCAGGGTATTAGAATTTCCGAGCATCTGAGTTTGGGTGGTGCTCCTCACGTATGGTCCTTACACTATAGTGGCACTGTTGTGCCTTCATGGAGGTCTGGAGGTCTCCTCTGAGTAAGACCTGGAAGCAAATTTTGCTGGAATTGAAATGCTGAAAAGAAAGTGAAGGTTCTTGCTCAGGTGAGGAATGTCAAGAGAAGCAAAACAGTTTTGGATAAAACTCATGAATTTTATATCAGAGCTCTGCCTGTTCTGAGGTTGCTACTGAATTTCTCACCAAGTGGTGAATTCTGAGATCTTGGCTTGGGTGAAAGATCAGCGGAATTGCAAGAGATCAAATGGAGGTTCACAGTGGAATCCTATTGTTGTTGTTTAGTTGTTTAGTCGTGTCCGACTCTTCGTGACCCCATGGACCAGAGCACGCCAGGCAGTCCTGTCTTCCACTGCCTCCCGCAGTTTGGTCAAACTCATGCTGGTAGCTTTGAGAACACTGTCCAACCATCTCGTCCTCTGTCGTCCCCTTCTCCTTGTGCCCTTATTATTATTTATACATACAGGTCTCAGGGTGGTAAGTCACACTGAGCTCAGTGAAGCTTATTCTTAGGTCAGTGGGCATAGAATTATTATTATTATTATTATTAATAATAATAATAATAATAATAATAATAATAATAATAATAATATTTTTATTTGTATCCTACTCTCCCCAGCCGAGGCCGGGCTCAGAGCAGCTAACAGTGTAACATTCCCATGGATTCCTAACACTCTGGACCCTGCACAACAGTGTCACAACCTTAGTGTAGGCTGGTGTTCCCAATGGGTCAACTTGGATAGGAAAAGTCAGGACGTTGATGGTGGAACGGTCTCATGCTGGTGTGAGCACAATCTAACTGGGTTCTAAACGAGGGGAAGTAATTTCCAAAGCCACTCTTCCCAAGCTTTGCCACCATCACCAAGTACTTGTATATGTGACACTGCTAGGTTTTTGGTTTTCAGTTTGGGCTTTCTCGGTTTCTCTCCCCCACCCACTCTTAAATCCAGCTCTCACATTTGTGCAACAATTTCAAAATTCCTTAGCATTTGTTTTAGAAAGGTATATTTTTATTGGCATTTTCAATAAACAGAACAATCATTTTACAACAGCAGATTTATTATATTAAGCACATTTTGGTACGCAGTTTTGACTAATATGCACTAATATTGACTAATATTTCAATCCCTTTTCCCTAATATTTTTTTTTGTTAGCTTCACTAATGTATGCATCTTTACGTACTCCTACCCCTGATTTATGCATCTTTGTACACTTTGGCTGGAGAACTGTATTGCAAAATTCAGAAAAGTGTGCATTTCAAATGACAGCTGTCTTTTGGTTCATGTATTGGTTTGAGAAGTGCAAATTAGGTAGTTTCTCACTAAAATGCAAAGAATATCAAATTTCTCTCCCATCCTGGGACTGTGCTGTGTGCTGCACGATTAGGCAGACAGTGGACCTGATCCCTAGATGCACATGCACTGATTGTCTTCTAAGAGCTCCCCTTTCATTGGACTGCTAACTTTACTCAACGCATTACAGTGCCTGGCAGGTGACTTGGCACATGGTGTAAGCGTCAGACAGCCATTTGCCTTGTGCACAGTGTTTTAGCCCGTCTACCTCCCAGCTTGTCTCTTTATTGTCTTGACCTCAGGTCATAACATACAAACGAGAAATGCACAAGCATAACATTTTGTACATTGTCAAAGCAGTATGCTGACATAAATGGTCAGATACCTCAGGCAAAAGAAAATCAATTATCCTTAAAACTGTCAGCTGTCTGGTTTTCCAGTTGAAGGTTTCTGAATCTTTCTGCTACTAAAGCAAAGATCTTGCTGGACTTCAGCTCTCATCATCTCTGACCACTGGCTGTATTGGCTCGGGCTAACAGGAGTCCCAACATCTGGAGGATCATGGGTTCCCCATCCCCTTAACTCGGGGGGGGGGAGGGCATAACTCAGTGGGAGAACATCTGCCTTGCATGCAGAAGGGCCCAGATTCAATCCCTGGCATCTCCAGGTATGGTTGGGAGAAACTCCTGCCTGAAGCTCTGGAGTCATTGACAGTCACTATAAACAATAGATGGACCACTGGTCTGACTCAATGTAAGGCACTTTCCTATGTTCCTAAGGCTAAGAAACTCTCAGCTTTTGCAAATACATATCTGAACATTTGTTGCACTGAACATGAGAGAAAGCACAGGGAAGAATGTGGTATATCTATCATCTATCTATCTATCTATCTATCATCTATCTATCTATCTATCTATCTATCTATCTATCTATCTATCTATCATCTATCTATCTATCTATCATCTATCTATCTATCATCTATCTATCTATCTATCTATCTATCTATCTATCTATCTATCTATCTATCTATCATCTATCTATCATCTATCTATCATCTATCTATCTATCTATCTATCTATCTATCTATCTATCTATCTATCTATCTATCATCTATCTACCTATATCTATCTATCATCTATCATCTATCTACCTATATCTATCTATCTATCTATCTATCTATCTATCTATCTATCTATCATCTATCTATCATCTATCTCTATCATCTATCTATCTATCTATATCTATCTATCTATCTATCTATCTATCTATCTATCTATCTATCATCTATCATCATCTATCTATCATCTATCTATCTATCTATCTATCTATCTATCTATCTATCTATCTATCTATCTATCTATCTCTCTCTCTCTATCTATCTATCTATCTATCTATCTATCATCTATCTATCATCTATCTATCTATCTATCTATCATCTATCTACCTATATCTATCTATCATCTATCATCTATCTATCTATCATCTATCTATCTATCTATCTATCTATCATCTATCTCTATCATCTATCTATCTATCATCTATCTATCTATCTATCTATCTATCTATCTATATCTATCTATCTATCTATCTATCATCTATCATCATCTATCTATCATCTATCTATCTATCTATCTATCTATCTATCTATCTATCTATCATCTATCTATCTATCTATCTATCTATCTATATCTATCATCTATCTAGCATTTATCTATCTATCATCTATCTTTGGCTTTGTTATCATGTGCAAGGTCCTCTGAAGTGGTCATGCTGCATATAGAAAGCTTGTTTAGATTGGCACTAAATGGCTGTTTTCTTTCTTTTTTACCCATTATGATGATGCTGCGGCTTGGAATTTGACAATTCCTACCCAGAAAGAACATCCTCAGTTCAGAACTCCCTGAGCCCATTCTGTTCTGAAGTTCAGGCCAAGTACACCTGACATCTCCATGCAACTGGTTCCCTCCTTCCCAAAATGTATGCATGTTAAGGCAGGAGGACAGTCTGGAGGTGGAGAGGGGAGGTCTCACTTGTGATTTTGGATGTTTTCATGGAGCATCTATTAATGCTGGGGAAATGTACAGGAAATATAGTTTGCCGTGGCTCCCAGCTCCATCCTTGTTAATGTTTTACAGATTTGGGGTGACACCCAACTAAGTCTTACTCAGAATAGGCTCCCTGAAATCCATGGACTTAAGTTTGTCACATGGAAGTCCACCAGCTTCAGGAGGTCTCCTCTGAGTATGACTTAGATACAACCCTTGGTTAATAAGCTTATGTGCTTTGTTTTAAAGTTTTACAACCTGCCTCCAGCCCTCTAGAGAGGGTAGGATAGCAATCCAAATAATAAAAATGGAAGCACTGTGAAGTGTCAATTTTCCCTGAGGATGAGAAAATTTAAGCTGCTGGGCAGAGGCATCTGTATATGTGCTGCTTGTTAAGTGCAACCCTCGGCTTTCTGATTCCAACAGGAAGACAAATGGGAGCTTTTGTAGCCAACACGTCCATTTCCTAATGGACTGAAAGCCTATGGTATTTAAGGGGCTTCCTTCTGGCACAATCTCTAAGTCCGAGGGATACGTTCTCGTGGCAGAGGCTTGAGTCTTATTAGTGGACGTGCAGCGCTGAAGGCAGCTAATGATGGTTTGGGGCTAATGGTGCATGAATGCAGTAATTTCAGTTGGTCATTATCACCCCTAGAAAAGACATGGGTCGTGACCGTAATTGCTTAAATAACAGGAAGAAAATGTATTTGAGATGGGCTCAGAGGCACAGGTGCTCAGGAATGCTACCTCTCCCTTGTTCTCTGGGAGATTGCATTGTAATGGAGTGTAGTTTGCATCAATGGTGTGTGAAAACTCCATGTATTTGGGCCAGCGGTGGGATTTTGAATTGTTCATTGCACGTTATGACTCAAGGTCAAGCAGTTTAATAGTTAGCGGTTAATTCATTTCTGCTCTCACATATACTTTAGCACTATCATTTACAACCATGATCCTTTTTATAATACTTTTCAATATGTACTTTAAGGAGTGTCATAGAAAAACGGCTTTAAAATCGACAGTAACAGGGCTTGGGAACTTCATTATAAAATGGAATAAATTCCAGTTCAAGTTCGCCGCCTCCAAAGAAGAACTAATTTTGTCCCAGCTCAGGTTACAATTCGATTCAGACTTTTTTTTAGCCACTAGAATTTTACAAGTTGCTCTCCTCAAGCATAAAATATACTGAAGAAGACCAAGAAAGCATCAGAACATAACAACACAGTGTAATGTGAACAGTTGTTTTATTAATTTCCCCAAATAATGAAATGGCCACAATCAAACACAGAGTTAATTGTGATGAAACATATATGAATTGCACATCACCCAAATGTTCCACTGCAAAAGGAACTTAATTCAGATTGAGTTCATCCCAAAATTATAGGTATAATTCAGAGATTTTTGAATTAATTCAGTGGATTAGCTAATCTGAATTATTTCCTTCTAAGCACTGGGCAGTGCCCACTGAGTCTATTAGCACCACTGGTTGCAGGTACATCATCTGCTGCATTGAACGAGAAACAGGTGGGACCTGGAGCAAAATGATACAACATGGCATGCCTCTGTTCAGGTCTACAGGCACTCAATACTATTTCTTTTCCTCACTTCAGTTTTCCTTTTCCTTTTCCTCACCCCAGCAGCCACGTAGCATTCCATGCCTTCTGAGTATGCTCAGTCTTCATTTGGTTGTTTCCTGTTTCTTGGTTTTCTCCCTATATTCATTTTTTTGCACTTACGTAAACTGAGAATTGACAGAGCTATTTGCATCTATGAAACCAAGCCTTATGAGGAGTGGTTGAAGGAGCTGGGTATATGAAGCCTGGAAAAGAGGAGACTGAGAGGAGATGTTATTGTCTTCTTCAAATATCTCAAGGGCTGTCACATGGAAGATGGCGCAAGCTTGTTTTCTCCTGCTCTGGAGGGTAGGACTTGAACCAATGGTTTAAAATTACAAGAAAGGAGATTCCAACTAAAGATCAGGAAGAACATTCTGGTGGTAAGAGCTGTTCGACAGTGGAACAGTCTCCCTCGGGAGGTAGAGGACTCTTCCTCCTCTCTCACCAGCAGATGAAGGCTGTTCTAATTACATAAGCAGACAGACATTACCCCTAGTGTTCAGACTGGTCCTAGACGATTGGCAACCATGGGCTGGATGCAAACTATATTTGGGTACTATTGAAATTAATGCAACAAGTTAGTGTTAATTTCCATTGATTACAGGGAACTAAGTGCAACAGAATTATTCTGTTGTTTTTTTAAAAAAGAATTTTATTAGCTTTACAGTTTTATATTCTACACATTTGACATATAAAAGAAAAATAATAAAAGAATCAAAATATCCCCTCACCCTATGACTTCCCTTAACTTCCCCTTCCAATTCATTAAATGTTTGCTACTTCTGCTTAACTGTTATCTTTTGATTAAATGCTCTTATATTCTCATCATTTATTTTTTATGCCACATTTTCTTTCCAATTATGTCTTATCCTTAATTAGTTTCCAAACTGTTGTTTCTTAATCTTTACATTTGTTTTCTTAATTGTAAGTGTTTACTCGAATCCTGCAACAGTATTATTCTGGACCCAACTGCATATTTCCTTCCCTGACTGTAATGATTCTGGGTTCAGAGGCAGACTAGAAGAATGAAGAATGGCTGGAATCAATTTTTTTTTTAGAGCTTTCTCAAGAACCTCTGGGCATTCGGAACTGCCTGAGCCATGTGAGTTTAGGACGAGTCCTAAAATTACCAACTTCTTAATACTTAAAGGTTTAAAATTTAGAGATATTCCCTGTCTTTGCTCTGATTGGAAGGCTCAGAAAATGTTTTCTTCCCCCTTCCTTCAGCTACAGAATGGTTGGTAACTGGAAGCGTGGTGTGGCTTGTCGGAAATCACTGCCATTTCTTTGTGTACCCTGATAAGCAGCTTCATCAAACAACTGCAAAACCCCTCCAAGGAAATGGAGTTTTGGAGGCAAATATAGCATGGTACAAACTGCACTAAGCCTGGAAAGGGAGCTTTTGATTTCGAAGCATGAAAGGAGAAAACATAATAATAAGCCACAAGAAGCAGAGAAAATTGCTGGCACACTGGGTGAACTGTGTTCTGAAGAGATGCAACCTCCACAGAACCATGCCCCAGGGCTGTTGCTTTCATGGCTTTGTTTTCACAGTCCCTTTCAGATTATGCCAGCCTCCCTCAACCTGGTTTCCTCCAGATGTTCTTGGACTGCAATGGCCATCAGCCCCAGTCAGTGTGGCCAATGGTAAGGAAAGATGGGAACTGTCGACATAACCACATCTGGAGGGCTTCAGGTTGGAGATGGCTGGGATGTGGCGCGGCCATTTGCAATGACTTGTGGTGGTAGGGTTGTGCCACTCAATGTGTGGATGACACTGACACACTCAGAACCACCTTTAACCAGTTACGAGAACAAATATTTTGGTCTCCACTGAAATATGCCTCCTTCCTTTTGCAGGCTGGTGAAGAAGGGACTGAAACCAACTGGCCAGGTTATTGCTTTCAAATCAAAGTGGTGGCTGGAAGGCCCATAGCTCAAACAGTGCCGCCTCATTCTACATTTGTCTCCATACTCCTCTCTGCTGAGTTCTGCAAGGGCAGCGCTGATATTGAGGAGGAGGAAGTGGACAGGTAGCATTGCCACCCTCTGGGCACTGTAATTTGTTTAGAGCTGTTGCAAATTGTAACTCTGTGTGAGGTGAATTACAGTGCCCAGATTTCTTTGAGGAAAGTGATGCGCTTCGGATGCGCTTTATAGTGTGTACATCAGGGGTCAGCAAACTTACCGTGCCTCAGGCTGGTATCTTCAGTGCTGATCGCATGGTGGGCCAGAGGGCAGGGGAGCACGTGCCTATACGCATGCGCACACGCTATTTTCGGCGCACTTCCGGGTTGGAGGAGCACTGGAAATAGCTTATGCGCATGTGCATGGGTCTCCTCCGACCTGGATGTGCACTGAAAATAACGCTTGCGCATGCACAAATAACACTTGCACATGCGCACAAGCTGTTTCTGGTGCTCCTCCAACCTGGAAGTGGGCAGCCGTGCAGCGCAGCGCTGGTAAGAGCGGGTGGCGACAGCAGGGGTCGCCACGGGCTAGATAAACGAGTCCCTTGGGCCTTATCCAGCCCGCGGACCTTACTTTGGGGACCCCTAGTGTACATAGCCTTGGACTTGTCCAGTGGATAGTGAGAAGCCAGGGATGGGAAATTGAAAGTGATGTTTCCTTTCTGGAGATGGTCAATGACTTCATCGATCACAATGTGGTAAGGCTGGCCTTGGGGGTGGGTTTTCCTCAGGGATCCACGCAAAGTTGTTGAAAGTGCTGGATCTTTCACACAGGCTCATACGTTGGGCCTCCAGTGCACAGGAAACAAAAATGATGGATCGCCCTGATTATGCATAGTCAGAACGTTTAAGATGGGATGCCTAGCTCCACCGCCTCTTGTAAATTTACCGTGGGATGCATATGTCAGAATCTGGCATCGAGGAAGGTTGCTCTTTGTAAACAACAGAGAAATGGGCTTATTTTGTAGAAAACTGCAGCTGCCTATTGATGAGACAAATTGCTGTAAAAATGGCTAACTGGGATGGGTGGATCAATTTCCACAATTTAAACAAGACAGATTTACTTCCTTGGCTGCAGCGGCTTGGCTTGGTGCTTTCAGCATCCTCATCTTAGCTTCTTCCTGAGCAGGATTTCACAGATGCCTGTTTAGACCCTCAGTTGGTGATTGAAAAAAATCCAAAAAGGCAGGAAAGGATTCGGAGGAGCCACAGTTGCTCAAGGGTGAAGACAGCAGGGTGTGTGAGGAACGACTGAAGAGATTATTATTGTTTAGCCTAGAAGTGGGAGGGGGACACAACTGAACTGACACAGTTTTGCTCTTTTTAAGTTATTCGCTCCCCCCAATGAAAACCCAGAAAAGGAATTTCTTCCCTTGAAATTTCATTGAAAACAGAGTTGCTCCTCTTGCAGGAGATATGCAAAGTTCCTATGAAGTGTAGTGGGGGGGGGGGAAAGGATGAAAACGCTGCAGGATGGGGACTGCCAGAACGTGGGATCTCCTTAAATGACTGTGTCGGCAAAGGCTAATGTTATTCTTTGTTACATTACGACAAAGAGCTGTTGGTTGGTTGTACCACTTCATATTGCAAATGGGGGGATTGCTTGGTTGAATACTCCCCCGTGAAAATGTGGGGCTCCGTGCATTGGATCAGTGCAGTGTGTAGAGCTGGGATGGAATGCTTTCTTTCCATTGGAAGGTGGGGGAAATGGGGTGGGAGATGGGGATTCCTTTCTCCATTCCACTCCCTGCCTCCAACTTGTTTGACCACAACTTGTAGTGGATGAGGTCCTTGCAGAAATGGAGGCAACTGCTTTATACAGATTACAGGCAGGTAGCCGTGATAGTCTGCCGTAATTGAAACAAAATAAAAAAAATCCTTCCAGTAGCACTTTAGAGACCAACTAAGTTTGTTATTGGTATGAGCTTTCGTGAGCATGCACACTTCTTCAGATACATATACAGATACAGATATATATAAGGGTCTGGTGACTTCTGTTTCAGTGTATCTGAAGAAGTGTGCATGCACACGAAAGCTCATACCAATAACAAACTTAGTTGGTCTCTAAGGTGCTGCTGGAAGGAATTTTTAAATTTTGCTTTATACTGAGTTAGACCATTGGTCCATCTAGCTTAGTATTGTCTACACTGACTGGCAGCAGCTCTATGGGGTTTCAGGCAGGAAGTCCTTTCGAACTCTACCTAGAGATGCCAGGCACTGAGCCTGGGACCTTTGCTTGCCTACTCAAATCCGTGGTTCTTCCTCATATGATGGCTGGCAGATGCCAGTTCCCTTCCCACCCTTGCCACCGCTGGTAATGATTCTCTTTTCCACAGCCTGAGATTTTGTAGGATTTGGCCATCACCCTTTCTGTCCTCAGTCTCAGAGCACCTGTTTGACCCAGTCCACTTTCCAAGCTGAGCCCTAGACCATGGAGCAGCTGTTCACACAAACCACCCTATGCAGAAATATTGCAGGCACAGCAGAAAGGGCTGTAGCTAAGTGGGAGAATATCTGTTTTTAATGCAGCAGGGGTGTTATGTACTGAGTTGAATAGGATCCAAAATGCAGCAGTCTGATTGGTCCTAGAACAATAGGATTCAGAATGCAGCAGTCTGATTGGTCCTAGAACAATGCAGCAGTATGATTGGTCGGCAGGAGCCACCCAATCCAGCTCCAGATGGAAGTTAATCCACAACCTGTTTGGCCTACAGGAGAATTCCGGAAATAGCCAATGTGCAGCCCATTGTGTAAATAATGTATATAAAGGAGATACTTTGGGGAAACTTCCATTCCTTCTCACCACTATGAGCTGAATAAAGAGCATGAAATCCACTCTCGACTCTGAGTATATTTCAAGGTCCCAGGCTGAATCCCTGGAATCTCCAGATACAGCTTGTAAAGACTCTGCCTGAAACCTTGGGAGAGCTGCTCCCAGCCAGTGTCAGCTGTTCTGCACTAGATGGACCAATGGTTTCACAGCTTTAAGGCACCTTTCTATCTTTTTTACGGATGCAAGTTCTGGACTAGGAGGCTTCTGCCTGAGCCAGGAGATAACGACTCTCTGACAGTGTCGGAAGAGGGTTTTTAATACCAAGAATGGAGAGACTCTGCAGTGATGTAGGGGGTGTATAGCGAAGGGTAATGGGATGCAATTGAGCAGAGAAATTCAACGTAGGCTGTATGTAAGGAAAACTTCCTAATGGCAGGCTCTGCAAAGCTCTTTACAGATTTCCCCAGGGATTGCTGTGAGGAACCCTTCCACTCCAGGCATTTCAGTTCATACATAACATCAGGCTTTCAAACTGTGCTCCAGGGAATCTTGGGGATCCTTGAGGGCTCCTCAGGGGCTTCTCAAGGCGAACATCAGCAAAGGGCAGAAGCAATGGGCAGAACAACATGACTGATGTTCGCCTGCCATGCCAACAGTACACTCATAGCTGTCAACCGTCCCTTATTTGGCAGGAAAGTCCCTTATCCCAGCAACGTGTCCCGCTGCTGGCCCTTATTGATGATGTCCCTTAAATTTCCCGGGTTTCAAAGGAAGCAGCTCCTCTCCCTCCCTCCCTGCTGGCCAGGGAGAAGGGAGGCTCCAACTGTGTTGCTTGGCTGCATTGCTCACCCAATAAGGAGTCTAAGAACGACTGGGGGGTGCAGCTTGCATGCCTTGTGCTGATCAAATCGGCTGCATTGCCTGGGGACTCGCCTTTGCTCCACACTTCCCAGTGGAGAGGTGACGGTGGTTTTCCTTGCTGCATCCCCTTTGCTGGGTTGCTGCGCTGTGGGAACCACTGCTTGAGGCTTTGTTTGGCTGCTAGCTGGGCTTCCTGCCTTTGGCTCAGAGGGGCTCAGAAGTTGAACCTCCCTGTGCTCTGAAAATCTCCTTTTTGGGTGCTGATCCCTTATTTTCGAGGCTGCTGATCCCTTGTTTTCGAGGCTGCTGGTCCCTTATTTTCAAATCTGTAAGTTGACAGCTATGAGTACACTAGATTCAGGATGTGCAGGGGTAGGCAGAACTATCCAATCAGTTTCTCTTCATTTCTCATTTTTCCAATCTTAACTTCTCCACATTTCTACATCCATTTGCGAATTAAAGGTCCCAATGAAAATGCACCAGTATTTTAGGATAACAGGAACATTATTGCATGCAACATTGCAACATTGACTATTACACAGGTTTGCAAGCAATTTTCCCCAATACAGTGCATTTTTAAAAATCATTTTCACTGATGCATTGATGCATGCTCAAAGCCTGCAAATTACTTGCTTGGAGAATGGCACTGCAAAGTTCATTCAAGTATGGATTTTGAAGGATAGTAGTGTTTCAATCTTCCGTCAACAATCCTTACATTGGCAAAACAGCACAAATGGTGCATGAGAGAAGCATCAGAGGTCTTGGGGTAACTTAAAGGATTGCAGATGCACAAAACAGCTTTGGGGAAAAACACAAAGGGGACCCTCTGAACCAGCCAAAAAACCCAGCCCATTGAGAACTGGGCATGCTCTGTGGAGAGGCAAAATGGAATGGGAAAAAAGCATGGATCGCAGGCTGGAAACCTGAACAGGAACACTCCACACTGCAGCATTTTGTTGCTGGTCTCATTTGTGCAAACTGAATGTGCACTCTAAATGGTGGCCCCAAATCCTTTACAATAGGTAGGGGAATTCTGTGGCTCCAAAGAGGTTTCATAGTAAAATGTTAGGAATCAGAAGACAGAGAAACCAGTAGGAGAACATTTCAATCTCCCAGGACATTCTATACAAGATCTCAAAGTAGCTGTCATATTGCAAAAGAATTTCAGAAATAGACTGGAAAGAGAAGTTGCTGAATTGCAACTTATTACCAAACTTAAAACCGTGGAGAGACCTGGTCTGAATAGAGACATTGGATTCTTATCTCATTGTACACGATAAAGCTATTTTTAGCCATCTCACCCATTGCTTTTTCCTGTAAGACCAATTGCAGTTGTCAACAGGTTTACCACACCTATCAGCCAATCACCCATTCCCACCACCCTTCTGAGTAATACCCCTCCCCACCCTCTCACTATATATAAGGGTCTGGTGACTTCTGTTTCAGTGTATCTGAAGAAGTGTGCATGCACATGAAAACTCACACCAGTAACAAACTTAGTTGGTCTCTAAGGTGCTGCTGGATGGAATTTTTTTACTTAGTAAAATGCTGGATGTGAAAGCTGGATTAGTTTGGCATCCATCTTGTCTTGAGAGTCAACAGAGGAGTGTGCCTTTGGGTGTGAAGTCAAAACAGTTGGAAGGTTTTTACTTCACCCTCAAAAGCTGTGGCTGTAGAGGTATGGGGGAGACATGTTTTGTTGCAGCTGGAGCTATATAGTAAAACTGTAAGGATGTCATCACGCTGCACTTTGCGTGGCCACCAGCAGGCAGCCATGAGAACTGCAACACAGTGATGGAACAGCCTGTCCTGCCTGTTGCTCTTCAGGTTTCCTGGGCTCAGGTTGGGTGATCTGTAGGTGGAGGGGTGTGTGCACATTTGGGACAATCTATAAGAGGAAGGGGGACGCGGGTGGTGCTGTGGTCTAAACCACTGAGCTTGCCGACCAGAAGGTTGGCGGTTCGAATCCCCACGATGGGGTGAGCTCCCATTGTTCGGTCCCAGCTCCTGCCAACCTAGCAGTTCGAAAGCACGTCAAAGTGCAAGTAGATAAATAGGTACTGCTCTGGTGGGAAGGTAAACGGCGTTTCTGTGCACTGCTCTGTGGCACTTCTGGTTTTGCCAGAAGTGGCTTAGGCCTGCTGGCCACATGACCTGGAAAAACTGTCTGCGGACAAATGCCGGCTCCCTCGGCCAGTAAAGCGATATGAGCGCCGCAACCCCAGAGTCATTCGCGACTGGACTTGGCTGTCATAAGAGGAAGGGGTTTCTGTAAGCTGCAAGGGGAGGGGTTGGAGAGTGAAGTGAGCTGTGTGTGTGTGTGTGTGTGTGTGTAATCCAAGTAGGCATGATTGGTTTAAACTTGAGAAGAGTTATTTCCTTCGGTCATCTCTGCTTGCCAGTTTGCCTTTTCAGGCTGCAGTCTTGTTCAAGGCATTATATGTCTTGTGATATAATACTCTGGACAGTTTCTAAGGCGGGTTGGCAGAGGAAAATAGGGATAGAGGGGTGCCGTGAGGACACACAGATTCCATCCCCTCAGCATCCCATCCAGCCTCCACATAAGGCTGGATGTGATGTAGCAGAGCCTGCCGAGTTCTGAACCTTTTTCCCTCTAAAACATAAGCCCAGATTCAGCAAATTCAGCAGGGAGGATGCAGGCAAGCGGACAAGTTCACCAGATGACTGAAAGCTGGCTAAAACTCTTCAGACTGCAGGTGGTGCTGGTGGAGGCATGAGATCCGATTCGCATTCAAACGTGAATTATTTCCTGTGCTTGCTCCCCGATGGTCTTGCGTGTGCAATATATATTGGCGAGCATTCAAATATTTAATCTCCCTCCCACTGCAGTCTGATATTGAATCAGCTGCAGATTTATCCTTCTGAGATCTCTTGATTTCCTTCAGTTCAAGCGGCAGAGCATCTGCTCTGAGTGCAGAAGGTCCCGGGTTCAATCCCCAGTAGTTGAGATCCCCGCATTGCAGGGGTTGGACTAGATGACCCTCGGGGTCCTTCCAGCTCTACAGTTCTATGATCTCCATGCAGGACTGGAAATGTTTCCTGTCTGAAACCCTGCCAGTCAGCGTAGATGATCCTGATCTAGATAGAATAACTTAATATAAAGCAGTCACTTACCTTCTTCCTAAGCACACTTCTTTGACATGGGCTACAATCCTGCACAAACAATGGGGGTGAGACTCATTGAACTCAATAGGACTTACTTCTGAGTAGATATGCCCCAAACCGCACTGTTGCGGCCCAGTCCTAGGCATGTTGGAAAGCCCACTGCACTCAGTGCAGCTTACTCCAAGGGAACAGCGCAAAAGATTGCTGTTCTAATTCTTCTCCACTACAGTCATACCTCGGGTTACAGCCGCTTGAGGTTGTGTTTTTTCAGGTTGCGGACCACCAAAACCCAGAAGTACCGGAATGCCGAATCGCAGACGAGCAGACATGGGTTGCGAACGCTGCGGGTTGCGAACCTTTAAAGCCCTATACGGCCTAGGACCCTCGTACCTATGGGACCGCCTCTCCTGGTATGTCCCACAGAGGAACTTACGATCTTCAAACAAAAACATCTTGGAGGTCCCAGGCCACAGAGAGGTTAGGCTGGCCTCAGCCAGAGCCAGGGCTTTTTCGGCTGTGGCTCCAATCTGGTGGAACGCTCTGTCACAAGAGACGAGGGCCCTGCGGGACTTGACATCTTTCCGCAGGGCCTGCAAGATAGAGTTGTTCCACCAGGCCTTTGGTCAGGGCGCAGCCTGACTCCCTCCTCTGGCAACCTGCACAGAACTCTAGCCCAATGGTTGCCATCAATTTGATTTGAATTATTTTTATAATGAAATGATTTTAGAATGTTGTATTATTTTATTGTTGTTAGCCGCCCTGAGCCCGGCTTCAGCTGGGGAGGGCGGGATATAAATAAAATTATTATTATTATTATTATTATTATTATTATTATTATTATTATTATTATTATTTGCATCCCACACGGATCATGTTTGCAACCCGAGCATCCACTGTATTTTCTTAATAGTAGCATTTGTAGTAAAGCTTTTTTTGGAACGAGCTGGGATGGCCATAGCTCTCTCAAGTATTTGCAGATGCATGTCCTGGATTGAGAATTGGGACCTTATGATGTCAGGGTGAATCATACTATGGAAAGAAAGTCACGTCCCTTATACCGTTTCCCTCCTATGTGATTGCAAGGAGAAGCCAGCGCTCACCTCTTCACAGGGACAGGAATTTGCTGACTCTGTGGCCATCTCCCCCTTCTCTTTCTTGGGTGACCCTTTCAACTCTGCCTCTTCACTGCCATCTGCTTGATTTGCTGACAGGCATTTAGCTAAGTCGACTTGATTTACTTGCAGACAAACCTGTGCCGGGGGTAACTTTTCAAGCTGAAGCAGCCATCCTTCTTCTGAGTCATGCTGTGCTGTGCTGCAGCCTGGCCTTCCACCCTTCAGAATTAAAAAAAGGGAAGGCAGGCGCCTGACCTGATAGAGCTGACGAGAGAAGAAGAGGCCTGTGGCTCGTGCTGTTAATCTCTGGGAGGCGATTGTAGTCTCGGCTAGGGCAGGAGCACGATTCCTTTTACACTTATTTTAAACTTTATTCACATCTGCTGGTGTGGTCCAGTGCATAGCAATAAGGCTAGAGGCAGCCAGGCAACATTTTTTTGCTGCAGGAAATCGATCTGCTCTTTTTGGCTTTCAGCTGCTCCTTTTGCGGTTGCATATGCTCAAAATTAGCTTATTTATTGTTACATTCACAGGTATCGTATGTTTCTGTGGATGCATATTGTTGCGTGACACCCCAATCTCTGAGTGGTGTGAGATTCCAGGGCTTCATATTTCCTTTTGCAAATGAGGCACAGCAGAGACTATGGTCTCTTTACGATAATATTGTTTATGTGCACATATATACAACCTGAGCCTGTGATGGAGGGGTTCACAGCATTAACCCCGCAAAAGGTTCTTGTTTCTCCCATAGGTGCAGCCTTGGATTCAAGTAGAAATCAATCATATGTCACAATCATATGTCACATGTCCTCTATGTCACATAGAGGAGGGAGAAAGGTTGTTTTCTGCTGCTCCAGAGAAGCGGACACGGAGCAATGGATCCAAACTGCAGGAAAGAAGATTCCACCTAAACATTAGGAAGAACTTCCTGACAGTAAGAGCTGTTCGACAGTGGAATTTGCTGCCAAGGAGTGTGGTGGAGTCTCCTTCTTTGGAGGTCTTTAAGCAGAGGCTTGACAACCATATGTCAGGAGTGCTCTGATGGTGTTTCCTGCTTGGCAGGGGGTTGGACTCGATGGCCCTTGTGGTCTCTTCCAACTCTATGATTTTATGATTCTATACCCCGACCTTCTTCCTAGCTTGCTGCCTTTAAAAACCTACAACCTTTCCCCCCTCTAGTTCACATCACAGCCAACTCTAAACATCTGCCTCTGGCTTTGTCTTCTAACTAACTTCAAATTGAGGAGAGGTGTCACCCATTTGCCATCTGGCACAGAGCCCCCTCTCCTTAGCTTTCTTAATGGGCCATCACCGTTCCTTTGTTTTCTTAATGGCTCACCTCTCATGAGGAAGCTTACCTGGTTTATATTTTAACACTCCAATCCTTGTTTAAATTCTAACACTTACTAGGTCCAGGAATTTAGGGGAGTCTGGCACCCCCAAACTCATAACAATATTTTGGTCATAGTAACACTGTACCATGGAGTTTGTAGTCTTGAGGCTCCACCAACTATTGTGGCAGTCAAGAAAGCCCCCACTTAATGAATGGCAAATGCCATGAGGATTTTACCAAGTTGTCTACAATGTGGTATAACAGATTTGAGCTTTTTTTTGGATGCTCTTGCTGCAGTTCTGGAACACTCCTCCAGGTCGATCTTGTGGGGCCCTTCTTTCAAAATTTGCCTTGCATTTTTGTTCTATAGCAGTCTTTTTCAGTGTTCATTTTGTTGATTGACCTTTGTTGTTTTTACTGATTTTAACTGTACGCTGCTTTGGGTGCAGATGCGTAGAAAGGTGCTCTGTAAACAATATAAAATAAACATAAATGATGGTAGCTATTCAGCAGTAACAGATCCCATACTTGCAAAGTCAGTTTTAGAAAAGATTTGATGACAACCTTCGTTATTTCCACTCATTGAAAGAGAAGTTAATGGGGAGTGGAGAGGAGTGGAGTCATTTTCTGGGTGTGTATATAATACGTTGAGCTCTAATTTAGAGAAATGGATGCACTGTTTGCAGTATTTACTAATGGGTTTATTTAGGCCTAATCTGTCAATTTTGGTTTCTTCCAGTTTCTCATTTTCCCAGCCTTACTTTTATTTTTCCACCTTTCTACATCACTGCGTGGATTTTTTTAAGTCATGAAAATTCACCAGCATTTTAGTGTGAATTTTCTCCAATATACACATTTTTTTATATAAAAAAATGCAGCTTTGCCTAATACAATAATTGTTGCAAACCATTTGACCTAATACAATGCATAAACTGCAAATCAATGCAGAAATGAGATTAACTGAAGACTGGGAAAAGGAGAAACAGAAAGAAACCCAAACTGACATGTTCATTCCTACCTCCGACCATGACAGTATTAGCTACTACTGAAAGGGCTTGTCTGCTACCATGACTGAAGATGATGGGGCAACCTGAGTCAAGAGCAGCTTAGACGCTTCAGATACACAGTCTACATACAATGGCCTTTAAGTGTCTAGTACAACTGAGTCAAGGAAAATTCAGCATGCCGAAAGAATTACTGGAGTTATTCCTAAGATCTACGTCACTCTTTGCCACCATTTCCCTGGAGGAAAAGCAGTTTGTGTGTTACCTCAGTCATGACCATACCCTCCCCCTCCTAATACGTCTGTTTTAAGTTTCAGATGCAATTATTCCTCTGTCGTTATCTGCCATCTCAGGCTGCAGCCAGCATAAGAAATGTCTGAGTCATGAGGGTTTGGCATAGTTCACCCCCCCTCCACCCCCAGCTTTATGCTGTTGTCAAAAGGAGAGATTGCCCCACGAAGGAAGGTGAATTTCCATTACCATGGAATGACGATGAAGAATGCTTGTGAAGCTTCTTCCATTCCGGTTTTGAATAGCAGTGTGGGTCCCATATTGCCTGAAAAAAGTGAATTCAAAGGGAAGCGAAATCACAGCACACAATTTGCATTCAGATCCTGCAAATGGAGGAGGAGGAGATCTTGGCATGTATTTATTGCTGCGGCTGCTGTTGCTACCACTAGTTAACAAATCACTTTTCACTAGTATTGCTGTGATATAGCAATATCATATTGCTATGATACAGCAATATCAGGCAGGTGGTTCTTGCCTGTTTGAAGGAGGCAGTGATAAGACCACTTCTCAAGAAACTACCCATAGATCCTGAGAACCTAAGTAATTACTGGTCAGCTGCCAACCTCCCTTTTGGGGGTAAGGTACTTGAGTGGGTGGCCATTGACCAGATCCAGGTGCTCTTGGAAGAGACTGATCTTCTAGATCCATTTCAATCGGGGCTTCAGCCTGGCTTTGGCACAGAAACGGTCATGGTTGCCTTATATGATGACCTCTGTCAGAAGAGAGACAGGGGCAATGTGTCCCTGTTAATCCTCCTTGACCTCTCAGTGGCTTTCAATACCATCAACAATGGTATACTTCTGGAGCAGCTGTCCAAGTTGGGGGTGAGCAGAACTGTTTTGCAGTGGTTCCAGTTCTACTTGAATGGTTGTCTTCAGTGGGTGATGCTTGGGAAGTGTTTTTCGGCACCATGAGGCTTTCAGTGATGACATACAGCTCTATTTCTCCTTTATAGTAGACATGTGTAGGGCATTTGGAATGGGTACAGAGGAAGATTTAGGGCAGGGCAACTAGTTCCACCGTGCTGGGCATTGAGCCTAGCGGGGGACAGCAGGGCATTGCAACTATGACGTAGTGAATTGAACAGAACAGAAGGCGAGAAGTGGAGTATGTGAGCTGATTTTGGGGCTTGCACAGGGTGCTACTGAAATGTGAAAGACCAAAGTCCACCTGTGATGGGTAGCTCCACCTAGGAACAGCCACCCCTCCTTCCCTCCCCCCGGTCACTCACCTGTTTTTGTCTTTTGCTTCTCCTCCAGGTTATGGACATGCTGCCCCAGGAACAAATGCTGGGAAGGCTTTCTGCATGTGCTACGCTGCCCTGGGCATCCCGTTGACCCTGGTCATGTTCCAGAGCCTTGGCGAACGCATGAACACCTTTGTCAAGTACCTCTTGCAGCGGATGAAAAGGTGCTGCAGGATGAGGAGCACTGATGTCTCCATGGAGAACATGGTGGCCGTCGGATTCTTTTCGTGCATAGGGACCCTCTGCATAGGAGCAGCGGCCTTCTCCCACTGCGAGGAGTGGAGCTTTTTCCAGGCCTTCTACTACTGCTTTATAACATTGACTACAATAGGGTTTGGGGACTACGTGGCCCTTCAGACGAAAGGAGCCCTCCAGAGGAAGCCGCTCTACGTGGCCTTTAGCTTTATGTACATCCTAGTAGGGTTGACAGTCATTGGGGCATTCCTCAATCTGGTTGTTCTCAGGTTGTTCATGAACATCGAGGAAGAGAGGCGGGAGGCTGAGGAACGTGCCTCCCAGGCAGGGAACCGTAACAGCATGATCATCCACATCCAAGAAGATTCCCAGCATGGGCGGCCGAGGTACAAAGCCGAGGTGACGGACCTCCAGTCGGATTGCTCCTGCATGTGCTACAGGTCCCACGAATACACCAGCCGGGTTGTGTCCCACCAAAACTCCTTCAGCTCCAAGTTGAACCTCCAGTACTTTCACTCTATCTCCTACAAGATAGAGGAGATCTCGCCAAGCACATTAAAAAACAGCCTTTTCCCATCTCCTGTAAGCTCCATCTCTCCTGGCTTGAACAGCTTCACAGACAGCCACAGGCTGATGAGACGACGGAAGTCCATCTGAAGTCCT
This sequence comes from Podarcis siculus, assembly GCA_034642415.1. Classification (NCBI taxonomy): domain Eukaryota; kingdom Metazoa; phylum Chordata; class Lepidosauria; order Squamata; family Lacertidae; genus Podarcis; species Podarcis siculus. Next base: position 29,582,769 of record JAXCMG010000020.1, on the reverse strand, counting down.
TTGTCCTTGGGGTTTATGATCTTTTATTCCTAAGATTGGTTGTTTTGTTTTTTTAAAGGAATTCCTCGTGTAAGTCAGAGCGAGGCTAAGCTTAATCAAGGAAATCAAGCAAAGGAATAGACATCCTTCCTCTGAGACTCAGCTCTGGAGCAATGTATGCCTTACATTTATGTCCCCGCCCCTCGGTAGTCTGAAGATTCGAGGAGATGGGAAGTGGGTATCCAAATTCCAAAGTTGCACATATTAGCTGGGAGCTTTCAATGTGCCCTCGGGCACTTTTTGACCTAATGAACTCTTTTCCTTCACAAACAGGTCACTCTCTGTGTGTGTGAGTGAGTGAGAGAGAACGAGTGTGCCTGTGTGTGGCGTGTCTGGGTTAGGGTATAGGTGCACACGCACAATTCCACTACCAGTGCCATGTGACTAACAAAGTATATATCAAAGCATCAGGTATTGGTTTTGTTTTCTTTCGATTCTTCCTTTGAAGAACTTGTATTCTGGCCTGCTTTTTGGCTTCCAAAACATGGCAGGGGCTGCGGGAACGGGAAAAAGCTGCTATTCTATTTTGTTCCGTTTGCTGAGTCAAGCATGCACCATAAACGGTCAATATACCAAGTGTATCATGGTGATTTTTAATTTTTTTTTTTAATGCTAGATTTTATTAGATGTTTTGTTTCCAGAAAGGTTCAAGGCAGGAAAGAAGGATTGCTTTTGCTTGCCGGATCAAATCCTTACAAAAAAATACCCCAAACATATATTTTTTAAAAAATCTACAGCATGCATTTTGTAGAACTGGTATGCATTAAGACAATACAAGAGGAAAACAAAACCCTTGAAAAGATAGGATTAATACTCTAAAGCAAATAATATGGTTTTAAAATCAGTTTCTTTTAATTCTTTGTTATTGTTCCAACTATATGCCACAACACAGAGGGTTTTTCTTTTCTGAGGGGGGAATTGTTGGAACTGAAGAGTATCTATTTTATTATTTCTTATTTATACAGTTTTGTATAAAATTAAATTTTATGTTATCATGTGCTTGTGTGTGTGTGTGAATGAGGGAGCCTGAATGTGTGTACGTGTGCAGAATCAGATGCATGCATAGGAATTATATTTTTGGGAATGCTTGGACAAGGATGGTATACAGAGGTGGGTGTACCCCCCCTTTTTCTTATACATAAAAACAGGGCATTCCTTGTTTTAAATTATTATTATAATAAAAGATTGTCTCTAAATGCTTTTGATTTGTAAATAACGGAAAGCCTTGGTTGGCCTCAGGAAGGATTCAAGAGAGAGTGTCTCATGCTTTGACCTTCTGGGAACGTTTAAACCCTGACAATCTTTTGCTGAGCGAATGTGTTCAATTGAGGCAACTGCGGGTGTCAATACTTGCTCTGCTTTGACCCTTTGAATGATTGCACCGGAATTGAGTTGCTTTAGCGACCTGAGAGCAGCTCTTAGAACCGTTGTGTTCAAGGAATACAAGATCTAGGAAGCACTGGCTTAATGGTGAGGCATACTTGCAGTCCAGAAATTCCAAAACAGTTGAAAACAGCTAGGGTTATCCAGAGAAATGGGCTCATTTAGAATGCAAAAGCTTATCTGAGCGCTAAGTACCCCATGACATGAAGATGCTTGTCTGTTGCTGTCTCGCCAAGAGTCCCTGTTCTGCCTTGGCTTCATTCCAGCCAATCAGCCTCATTTTTGTGAGATGGCAATTCTGCTGTATGTCTGCATTGGGTCTGTGAAGGGATCGTTCAGTTGCTCCCAACGCAACTGTGCTTTTCATCAGCCCAATGGCCATTCTGTGTTTTGTGCCTGTGTTTGAACCATTATGTAACAATCCAATTTATCCTATCGCATTACATATCAGCACCAGAGCGAGGGAGGGAGGGATTTAGTTTGCTCAGGGCATGGTTAAAATGTTTTTGACAGAGCAAGCTGCAAAGCAGGGATGAGACATGCCCTAATGAAGCAAGGCAAGCAGAAGGCTAATATGATGCTGTGATTTTCTGAGGGTTGCAATGGCCTCAGCAAAAGGCTTTCACAAGGCTTCAGGGTCTGGAGTTTTCTATATTGGTTCATCTTTCTCACTTGGTAAATATAGACATCTGAAGGCCTAGTATTCATCCCTTCCATTTCTTGTACCCTCTGGCCCAGTGTAAGGGGAAATTGTAAAATTGCAGAATGAGGGGTGAAGTGAAATAAACAATACACTTATGATGACATGTTTATTTTTGAGAATGGGGAAACTACTGTATTTTTTGCTCTATAGACGCACCAGACCACAAGACGCACCTAGTTTTTGGAGGAGGAAAACAAGAAAAAAAATATTCTGAATCTCAGAAGCCAGAACAGCAAGAGGGATCGCTGCGCAGTGAAAGCAGCAATCCCTCTTGCTGTTCTGGCTTCTGGGATAGCTGCGCAGCCTGCATTCGCTCCATAAGACGCACACACATTTCCCCTTTTTAGGAGGGAAAAAGTGAGTCTTATAGAGCAAAAAAATACGGTATCTCCACTGTACAATATCAGGGCCGAGGAACTGTTGGCCACAGGGACCTTGACATGTAGCCTGCAGACAGCTAGAGTTCAATTATGCTTTAAAAAAACAGCCTCCATTGGTGTCAGCGGAAACTGATTTTTAAGCCTACTTGCGATGCAGGAAGGAATTTTGTTTGATGGGAAGGGAGACACAGCTGAGGAGGGAAGATGTAACCTGTGTTCTGTTGTCACTCCCCACCCACACCCCCAAATTTCTTCACCACCACACATCTTACAAAACAGCTTGGTGGCTGAGGACCTGTAAGCACATGCAAGAGTTGTTGTTATTTTCTAGGCAGGAAAAGTGCTTTATTCTGGTGAACTTACTTCCGAATTTAAAGCAATTGCTTGCACATTCTCTTTATTAAAATAACAATAATAATTTTTTATTGAGTTTTTAAGTTGGTTATTCATATACATATTCCATTCGTTCTTCAACATGTATTTTCTTATACACAAATATAAACCAAAAATATAATAATTATTCTTCCCTCCACCTCATTTTGACTCCTTCTTCCTTATCTTTTAACTGTGTTGTTTTTCCTTGAAAGAGTTATTATTATTGAGGCTAAACATTATTAATTTATTTATATACGACTTAATGGCCAAAGTGGCTTGTAAGTGGTTTTAGAAATATAGAACCACTTACAGAATATAAACGCACCGAATGGAGACAAGCAATAAAACAATGTCCCATCAAAACATTAAATTACACATCCCACAATTAAAACGTGCAATAAACAAGCCCTTTGAAACAGCACAAGAGTTAAAACGGCAATTAAGATGGGGGGTTTAGGTCAGGAGATCAGGGGGATGTGACAACAAGTGCGTTTGCAAGAGCCCGCGGAATGCCAATGTGGATAGGACCCCTTGCATTTCAGCAGGGTGAGCATTCCACAACACTGGGGCCACCAGCGCTACCAAGTGTTGCTTATCTGAGGTGAAAATAGCTTTCTTTCCTGCAGGCTCTGCCCTCTGACACACCAGCTTCTTTTCAGTTGTAACTTAATGCCAACCAGTAGCACCATGAAGTGCAATATTGGCCAGAACGAAGTCATTAACTATAAGAATAGTAAACATAATACTGATACAGTCGTACCTCGGGTTAAATATGCTTCAGGTTGAGCGTTTTTGGGTTGCGCTCCACGACGACCCAAAAGTAACGGAACGCGTTACTTCTGGGTTTCGCTGCTCGCGCATGCGCAGACGCTCAGAATGACATCATGCGCATGCGCAGAAGTGGCGAATCATGACTCGCGCACGTGCAGACATGGGTTGTATTCGCTTCAGGATGCAAACAGGGCTCCGGAACGGATCCCGTCCGCATCCAGAGGTATCAAAAACCGAAGCAGTTACTTCCGGAAGCATTTACTTCTGGAAAACTCAATACGAAAGTTGTGTGGCATGTTCTACTTCAAAAAAGCGTTTGAAAACCAAAGCAGTTACTTCCAGGTTTTCGGTGTTCGAAAACTGAAACGTTCGACTTCCGAGATGTTCGAAAACTGAGGTACCATTGAATAGAAGCTGTGGAATAGGATGGTGTCTTCCACCACTCTTGGAGAAATCAGACTGTTTTAAGGGGTGCACACAATTGTGTACTTCAACAGAAGGGGACAGCTGAGCAGGGGGAAGGATGGTGTTGTACCTCATAAGCCCTCATGATCTTCTGCCTGAAGTAACTGCCCCATTATGTCTAATGGTAGGGTGGGATCTGACTATTCCTAAGAAATCACAAGGCTGCCCTTTCAAGAATGCTGAATAGCACATCATGACCTAGCTAACTATATATTTGGTAGCTGGAAACATGTGAGAGGAGACTGGTTAAGCTTAAAAGAAAGATCAATGAAAGGAACAAGAGATTTAAAAAAGGAAACATTTTCCAACTATTAAAAGCATGGAGGCCAGCGGAAGAATTATGAAGGAAATAGACCAGATCTGAGGTTTGTAGCATAATTTTACTTTGTGTAATGTTCTTGCTAATATCCAGGGTCTAATTAAGATATTCATTTAAAGCCTTTTACTAGGGAAATGCAAATAGAAAGGGTCGCTGGAATCTGTCCATTGCACTAATGTTATGGACTTTTTAATGTAGATTTTAATGAGGTTCTGTTGCTGACTGGGATATTACACAAATTTAAATCCAAGTGTTGCTAATTTCAACAATGTGGAGCACAATGTCATTTCAAGATTTGAAAAGGAAAAGAAACACAGAAGATGAACTGCCCATTTTAACAGCATCCTTTTAAAATATCAACATTCTTACTAGAAAATGAGAGCTCTAGGAGCAGGGTAACAGAGGACAGCAACAGAGATGAGCCGTAGAAAAATTGACTGAAGTTTGAATTCACTATGGAAATCTTTTCTTACTTAGTTTGATTTTTCACAACTAAATTAAAGTCTCCTTCCTCCGAATAGAAGCTGCAAATAATTAAAGTGCAGATAATTAAGACGGATGTGGAATATCCACTGCAAGATGGTAGCAGGGACACAAAACCTGATTGTGAATGCAAATGCATGAAATTTGATCAGAAATATTGCTTTGAATGAGCCAATAAGTATTTCATCTCGACTCATTATTCCAATCAGGTATTCTGGTTTACAGCATAACCCAATGAAATATGAAACCATCAGATTACAGAGGATCCATTTGCATTTAAAAACAAACCATATTCCCAGTCCTTGTGGATGTAATGAAAACTCAGAAATAGCTTTGGGGGTGAATTTGCAAATGGTCTAACAGTGTACTAAAAATAAACAAATGCTTGGTGGATCAAACCAAAGGCCCATTTAGTCCAGCATCCTGTTCTCACAGTGGCTAACCAATGTCCATGGGATATTCACAAGCAGGACATGTGCACATAGGTTAGGGAGGAAGTGATAGAGCACATTCTTGGAATGCGGCAGACCCCATATTCAAGACCCTCCCCTGAGTTGCTAGAGCACTCTCTGCCTCTCTGAGGAGACAATACCAAAGATGGATAAGCAGCCCAACCTGCTACAAGTCAGGTTATGATAATGGTGCTAACCAAAGCATTATTTTACTGACCTTGTCTTGGTTGCATTGGACCAACACCATTGTTGTTTGTTAATCGGCTTGCCATGGTTTGTTACAGCTGGGTGCAGCAGTTCCAGAATGCAAAGAGCATTCCTCCAGTCATTTCAATAGAGAGAGTTGATAGCTGAATCATTGAATTGTAGAGTTGAAAGGGGACACATATTCCTTTGTCTGAATGGATTGGCTGAATCCATGGAAATGAGTGAGGAAGACCAGAAATGCAGCAGCTCCGCATGAAAATTTGGTAGAATGAGGTGGATATGTGCGGCACATAATTGCAACTGTTCATTTTCAGTGGTGTTACCTAGACTTCAGGTCAGGGGTGGGGTGGGGAACCTGTGGCCCTCCAGAAGTTGTTGGATTCCAATGACCATCAGCCTCAACCAGTATGGAGAGTAGTCAGGGGATTATGGGAGTTGTGACCCAACCATAGCTGGAGGGTCACAGGTCCCCATTCATGCTTTTGAACCAGAATTGGATTGGTTTATTATATTTATATCCAACCTCTTTTTCCAAAGAGTTCAAAGACAGCATATAATCCATGCCTTTTCATCTTTATAACAACTCACTTAGGTAGTTTAGACTGAGAGCAAGCAATTGACTGTGTCAAGACCACTCTGTGAGTTTTATAGTTCAGTGGGTATCTGAATTTAGGTCATCGCTGGCCTAATCCAGTACTCTAATCCAGGGTGTAGTCAATATCGTGCCCTCCAGATGTTGAGAACTATAGCTGCCATCATCCATGACCATTGACCATGCTGGCTGGAGCTAATGGGAGTTGTAATCCAAAACATCTGGAGGTATTACAGTGGTGACCCTTGCTCTAACCAGCAGGACACACGGGCTCTCAATAATAATTGGAAACATATTTTATGAGCCTACGTCCAGATCCAAGCCTCCCTCCCTCCCTCTCCTCTCCCTCCCTTTTATGGTTGTGATGAATGGATATTGTAATTAACAAAGATCTCACCCCTAGCGCATTTCATTTTTACTTAATTGTCTTGTCAACCTTTTCCCACCTTGCCTACTGATCATGTATGGCACACTGCTATATGTCAACACCCACAACAGCTTTGCCCCCCACCCCCAAGAAAGGAGAAGACTCCAAACCAAGATTAATAGGTGCAGTCTTTTGGGTAATTAATATTCATTGCTGCAAGCCATGTTGTCTGGGCTCCGTTTGAAAAAGCAGAACCCATCCTGCAGAGTGACGGGATTTATCATTTGCCGGTTCTTTCTATGAGCAGATTGAGTCGCGGCTCCAGTAATTGAAAATGTGCTCTGAAATGCATCTTTTCCTCCCCTAACTTCTGATTATACTAGTTTGGTGGCTTTGATAAATACCCTGTTCAGTGTGCAGAAGAGTTTGTGGAAGGGTGTCTACCAGGATCACAGCATCCCAGAAGGGCAGAAGGCAGATTCCTTGTTAAAGAGCTGATGTCGCTTGTTTCATGCTTGGCTATTTTTCACCCCTGTTTGTTATCCCCGCCGCGCTTTTGAACTGATGCCTTAGCTTGCCCTTTCAGAGGCACATTCAATCAGATGGAACCATTACTGTGTAGCGCTTCTCCCTCTCATTGCGCATTAATGAAGAGCATGATGTTGTGGGAAAGAACCCTGGGGAAAGAAAATAGCGCCACTAATTACTGCTGGCAATAGGAATGTGCGGATTGATTTAAAGACAAGAGTGGAAGAGGGGGAACTAAAGTGGAAAGACAATTTGCTCAAAAGGTTGCATGTCCCAGGTTCCTTGTCTCTAAATCAGAGGCTAACCAGAGGCCCAAGTCGGGATTTGTCCAGCTTTCTCCTCCACTCTTAGAGGCAGTTTGTCTCTGAATACCAGTTCCTGGACTCACAAGTGGGGAGAGTGCAGTTGTTGCACCAAATACTTCTTTGCAGGCTCTCCACTGGGGAATCTGGTTGGCCACTGTGAGAGTAGGATGCTGGACCTGTGGCCTGATCCAGCAGGGACCTTATGCTTCATTTCTTTCAGTTTTTAAACATTTTTTTCTGGTGTCTAGTCCAGAATGATGATTGGTTTGTGAGAAAGGGTTAGCATTTCTCACCCTATCTCCAGCTCCCCCATGGCTTCAGCAGACCCTCCAAGTGTCCCTATTTTCCAGGGACAGTCCCAGATTTACAGAAGCTCTTCCAGTTTCTGATTTGATCCTGGAATGTTCCATTGTTGTTGTTTAGTCATTTAGTCGTGTCCAACTCTTCATGACCCCATGGACCAGAGCATGCCAGGCACTCCTGTCTTCCACTGCCTCCTGCAGTTTGGTCAAACTCATGCTGGTAGCTTCGAGAACACTATCCAACCATCTCGTCCTCTGTTGTCCCCTTCTCCTTGTGCCCTCAATCTTTCCCAACATCAGGGTCTTTTCCAGGGACTCTTCTCTTCTCATGAGGTGGCCAAAGTATTGGAGCCTCAGCTTCACGATCTGTCCTTCCAGTGAGCACTCATTAGGGTGTCCCTATTTTCATCAGAGAAATGTTGGTAGGACATTCCTATTTTCATTAGAGGTTATGGAGCTATTCGGCCTCCAAGCTAAGGAGATAAATAACTATACAACTGCGAGAAGACATCTGAAGGCAGCCCTGTATAAGGAATTTTTTAAAAAAATGTTTAATATTTTATTACGTTTTTATATATGTTGGAAGCAACCCAGAGTGGCTGGGGCAAGCCAGTCAGATGGGTGTGGGGTATAAATAATAAAAGTATTGTTGTGGTTGAATAGGATGTCCCTATTTTCATCGGACAGATGTTGGAGGGTGTGCTTCAGCTTTCCCTATTAGTCTAAGCTTAAATCTGATATAAACATGATGTCCCTAGCATGGGTGTTTCCCAGGAGCTGTCATTCAGAAACATACCTCCACTAGCCACTGGGTATTAGGTGAGCAGTTTCCCAACTTTCTGCCTTCAGGGAATTCTTGTGTATGCCAAAGAGGCCTTTGCAGGAGGTCTCAGTTTAGCTTCAGGTTAATATCTACCACCCCCATCCACATCCAAAAGGGAGAGCATATTGATGGACAAGCTATCTTTTAAGGAAGCTTGTCCACCATGTATGATCTTCTCACTGAAGAGTAGTAACAGGCAGAAGAAGCTTGTCATTCCTTGGAACACACTTAAAACACACTTAGGGTACCACTTGCCTCTGCATGGCGAGTCCTTTTATCATAGATAATTCCAGTTAATAAACTGGATTACAGATAGTCAATTCGATATATTGTGGGGAAAATGGGTCCTTGTGATTGCCGTTCCCAGCAAGTCAAAAAGCATGGAGAGACTGTCTCTTTAAGGTGCAATTTCTTCTTTCAGCTTACTGTTGTATCTAGGAGAAGCAGGGATAAAAAGTGTTCAAATTGTGTCCCAGTGGCTTTTATACAGAAGTTCTTGGATTTCTTCCAAAGCAAACGCACGAAAGGTGTTCAACCGGGTTGAGAGCCTGCAATTATTGTGTGTCTGTGTGAGTGCGCGCGCATGGGTGTGCGTTGATGCTGTCTCTCTTGACACTTCGGTTGCATTTTTGTACTTTTTGCAGGATGTACGCAGAACAGGGGTGAGGCACCTGGAGCCCTTTTGATGCTGCTGGACTATGACTCCCACCATCCCTGACCATTGGTCATGCTGGTTAGGGCTGAAGGGAGTTGGGAGCTCCACAGCACCTCTGGTTCCCCATTCCTGGAGTGGAAAGAAGACAAAGCAGCATTTTCCAGTGGCATTATCAAAAAGAAAATGTACTTAATCTGAGTGGTATATTTTCTGTGCAGAGCATAGAAGAGAAATGTCGGGGGAAAGAGGGACAAGAATTAAAGTCCATGGACTAGAGACAGGCAGCGTGGTGCCCTTCAGATGTTGTTGGACTACAATTCCCATAATTCCTGACCATTGGCCACACTCACCAGGGCTGATGGGAGTCATAATCCAATAACACCTGAAGGTCACCAGGTTGACTACCTCCACCATGGACTATGCTGAAAATCTGTCCCAAGGAACAAATTATGGATGAGTAGCCATGGCAGAGCTGAGTGGGTGCCATGGAAATGACATCCCTTTGGATCATTCTTCTCCTTACTGCAGCAGCATCCAGGAAGGTACATTTATTGCATGGGTCAAAGCCATCACCTGATGATCAACAACAATGACTAGGAGCAAGAGTTGGGCAAACCACAGTATGATGACCCTGATCTGTGTGGTGGTGGATCTTCCTAGATTATATCTTGGGGAGGGGAAATCTTACCTCAAGGGTGCCACTCACAGTGCAATTCCTCTGGCAGATTAACAGCTTCTAGCCAACTTCTAGCCTGCACAGCAGAAGTGGCAAAGAAAATAATCCCATGGTACCTAAAAGACTATCATATTCATTGTGACAGGAGCTATTCACATTGCATTTGTTTATTATGTTAGTGTGATTATATTGTAAGGTGCTTTTGCCTACAAATACAGGCTATAAGTGCTTAAATTAGCATTGCGCACTAAAGGCAAGAGTTGAAGCAGGCTCTAGAGTTGCCAATCTCAAGGTGAGGTTGCTGTTCCTGCTCAAGCAAGGTTTTTCCTGCACAGGTAAAACATCTGAAGAAATTTAAGGAAATAATTTTTGCAATTGCTAAGGAATGGTATCCCTGGTTGGCCATTGACTTTTCCCTGAAATGACATTTCCAGGCAAATTTGAAGGTTCTTGATTCATATGGACCATCCAAAGAAGGGGAGAAAACCCCACAGCCCACATTTCAGAGGACTAGTAAAATTATTGAGGAGGATTCCACATACCCCTCTATCCCATGGAAACTCAATGCACAATGAAATGATTTGTCTTTAAGGTACCATAGTACTCTGGGTTGAGTTTTTGCTCCCAAGAAAAAGACCCATATGGAGAAAGAAGTCCAGTGCTTTGCATTTCAAAACAGAATGTCAAGAGGAAGAAGAGCAGGTCAGAAGCAACAAGTTGAATCGTGTTAGTATGTGAATTAAATTAAATGACAGTTGTGTCTCAATTTCATTTTTTTTACTGGCCTTCTCCATGTTGGGAGAGGTAGACCTCACACATGGCCTTCAAATGCCGTACTTGATTCAGCAGAGTGGCTTAACAGTTGGATGAGCAGAAAAAAAATGATGTATTGCAGCTTACCTAAAGAATGAAAACTGTACCACACCAATGTTTACAAGTCCAAGTAGACAGCGAACCCCTGTAAAATATATGTAATTTATGCAAGGGATTGCATCTTTCTTTTTGTAATGAATGCACTAAGCAACCCTGTATATATTTTACAATGTCTTTACAAAACAAGAGAAAAAAAAATACAGAGAGAGAATCATTTACTGTAGTGTTGTAAAATAAATGCACTTTTTCTAATTTTTTCATTAAAAATCCTATGGCACGTTTTCAAATGCATATGGCTTCTTTTATATAACACGGGGATGGGGAACCTTTTGCAGCCTAGAGGCTGATTCCTTCGTGGAAATCACGTCAGTGGTGGTTGGGGCTAGAGGGAGAGCGGCCAGAGCAATGGACATGATACTTATCTGTATATAGTTGGCTACATTCAAGCCACGCAAAGTCCAGAGGTTTCTGCACCCACTTGCACCTTTCCTTCCTCCTTACCTGAAAGAAAGAGACACTGTCATCATTCAAGGAAACGTTCCAACCAGACAAAAGCACCTGAGGGTGCTGGACAAGGGTAGAGGGTTTGTGGTCTGGGCAGAGCTCCAAAGTCTGGATAGCAAAACCTGGGGGGGGGGGGGGCATATTTGAACATTCAGTCTGGGGTTATTTAACATGCCCTACAACCAAAATGTGCTCAAGTCACTTCATAAGATCCGCTCTATTTTTGCATTCAGTCAAGGTAGTCGATGTGATGCCCTGTAGATGTTTTGGACAGTCATTCCCATCAGCTCCAGCCAGCATGGTGGGGATGATGGGTTCTGTAGTCCACAACATCTTCAGGGCACCACGTTGGCCACCCTTGGCATACAGGTACAGGGCACCATCCATTGTGATGCTTGGAAAATAGGTGCCCTATGGGTACCCAAACCATCACAGCCTCTTGCTCTGTATGAGAATGGAACATTTTAAACTGTTGGAAGGCCTGCAGTGATTAATTAGGCAGGTAAGAGAAACACTCAGATTCCATAGTCCCAGAATGAGAATAAGCCCTTCTGAGCTAAGCAAAGCCCCAAGAGTTCTACCAGCCCTTCTATTCCTTTTCCTAGCGCATCACTGGTGGGAGCTTGTCATGCTCACCCACATGTGCCTGCATCCCACTGGGATTCATCCATTTTGCCTGCCACAGTTTGCCTGCGGCGCTGGAGCCTCCTAGGGAGCATTATACTTTGCCTCTTGTAAGCACAGATAGAGATTAATCATTCAAGATTGCCAAGTGACAGATGACGGAGCACACAGCACATTTTCTGGGATTTTGTTCTCGCAGAAGCCAGTGATAAGTGCTTGCCATGGTGCTAAGGACATGTTGATTATTAGTGCTGCTGTCTGATTACATGATTACAAGAGAAACAATGATATGCAGCGCATTTTGCAAAGGCACCCAGATACATCAAAAGCCCGTTTATTGAGAAACAGGCAGTGAAGTTGTGTGGTGCTTCTGGCTTTGGGGAAGATGGAGACATGGAGGACCCAGAGAAAGTTAGTTGCATTTGGGACCCTTTGAAATCAATAGGACAAGTTAGTCATCTATGGATTTCAAGTTCAACTAACTCTGGGTATTATTTAACTAACCTGTCCTGTCAGTGCAACAGGAGTTTCCCTCCTTCTTCCCCCTGTGCTCTCCTCAAATCTGCTCTGAAGGGTTGGGTAAACACCCTAGAACAGATTTAAGGGGTTCATGGAATGGAGAGTGGGTGAATACTCCATTGCACAAGCAGAAATCTTTGCACTGACAGAACATTCATTTTGTTCTGTGTGGGATTCCATCCTCAGTCTGCATCCAACCCACAGAGTTGTAAACCAAGAAGAGGCCATCAATCTCAATTCCTTGATCTTGTGCAATACTGATGGCATCTAAGGACCAGAATACCAATTCAATCATAGGCTGCTATCCTAGGGGGGACTTGGAGGTCCTCACTCACTCCTGGGCATTGAAATGAGGTTGTCCACAATATCAACGGGTTTTTGGAATCAGTATGGCAATGCAATCATGAAGTTGCAGAGCTAGAAAGCCCTTCAAGATGATACAGGCTGACCTGTTGATTGGAGGCTGGAGCTGTGTTCATTTCATTCTTGAGGTCAATGGGGGAAGATTGAGCGGATAAGACCAATGGTGAGTCCAACGATGGCAGCTTCTGCATGTGTTGTAGAGGGAAGCAAGGGGCAGATGGGACTCATCAACCTGGGAAGGTAGCTCAGCTAGGAGAAGGAAAATTCTGATCCTAAACCTTCACTGTCTTTAGGGATATCTTTGGGAGAAGGAAAGGTTAAGGGGCAAACCCTACACAAATCCAGAGTGGAGCCCCTAAGGCAGTTGGATTGTACCTTGTACATCTCCTTTGGGCAACTTCTTTAGCCAAGCTGGTGCCAAACATATTGCTTTCCTTTCCTTTGGACTACCTCATCAAGGCTGAGAGGGAGATCTTAACTGGGCAGCCCAGAATATCCAGACACACTGCCCAGGCTCGTGCCCTGCAAAGGTCACTTCAGCGCTGCTAATGCAGCAGTTTGACTTCACCCATGGAGACACACTCAAGACAGACAGATGTCAACATCAATATGCTATCCATAGAGCTCCTAGATGACTCAAGCACATAAGCCATGCTACACACTAAAAGGAAAGGAGAAAGAAAATAAAAGCGTCACCAGCAACTGACCCTTGGTAATGATCCCCTTTCCTCCTCCAGTAACCAACTTGCTTTTGCCAAACCCCCTTAGAAGAGGGGTTTCTTAAGGAGTGGTCTTACCATTGCCTCCTTTAAGCAGACAGGGACCACCCATCTCAAAAAAGTCACCAATCACTTCCCAGCTGACTTGCCCCTCCCTGCCCATTTTTCTCAGCCATGAGTCTCAAGGGTCAAGTACACAGGTGGTTGTCCAGCCCGAACCAAATGTTTTCCCACATCCTCAAGCCTTAATAACTGAAACTCATCCAGCACAAGAAGACTAGACAGTGTTCTGGACACCTCTTGAGATTCAGCCGCTTACATTTCTATGGGTACATATAAAAACCTCATATGGTTGGAGGATGTGCATGCATTGCACATTGACTTGGAAGGCACTGTGGTATAGTGGTTACAGTGCAAAAATTCAGGTCCAAACCCTGCAGGCTTGATGTGAGGATAAAAAGGGTAGAGGAGAACAATATGTGTGAGCTTTGAGCTCATGGGAGGAGGAAAGCAGGGATAGAAATGCAATTATGAATGATAAATTGATGCCACAATTCCAAATGCTGCTAAACCTTTTGGTAAAGTAGGATGGAGGCAGTAAATAATCTTGTGGAACAAGTCAATGGGTGAGAGTTTCTTAGTGCTTCTATGAATGCACGCCTCCCAAACCAAAAATAAGAAAAAACAACTTTGATTTCCAGATTACCACTGTTTCCATGGCAATGTCCCAGTGTTGTACCAAGAATAGATGCCGGAGAAAGAAATATTAACTAGTTTCTTTGGAGCAATGAAGATGTTACGACAAGATCTACATAACAAAGCTAAAGAAAGCATATTGGGGTGAAGGGAGGGAGAAAAATGCCCTTCCCCAGTGGCTTGGCACAAATTATTCACAGCATAAGAGGTTTAGGAAGAACAAGGTCTCTTGCATATTTAGACAAATCCCGCCATTATTTCTGCTGTAAGCAGATCAGACACAGGAGGTTCTCTGCTGTCAACACAAAGAGAGGGATCAGATTAACATAAGAAGCTGCCTTATATACTGAGCGAGATTTGATGTCTCATGAATCTACGCATGGCTATAAGCCATGGCACGTAAGCAAAACTAGGACCCATGTACCCATGGAACCGCCTCTCCTGGTATGCCCCATAGAGGACCTTAAGGTCCACAAATGACAATATTTTGGAGGTCCCAAGTTACAAGGTGGTTAGATTGGTCTCAGCTAGGCCAGGGCCTTTTCAGTACTGGCCCCGACTTGGTGGAATACCCTGTCACAAAAGACTAGGGCCCTGCGGGACTTGACATCTTTCCGCAGGGCCTGCAAGACAGAGCTGTTCTGCCTGGCCTTTGGTTTGGACTCAGTCTGACCCTTATGCTTCCCTCCCCTTATGGTTTTGATCTATGGGCTACTTTTAAAATGAGGCTGCATTTTAAATTGCATTTTAACCTGTATTTTAAATTGGTCCCCCCCCATTATGTTTTTACTGCAATTTTTACTGTTGTTAGCCGCCCTGAGCTTGGCTCTGGCCAGGGAGGGTGGCGTATAAATTTTATTTATTTATTTTTTATATTATTATTATTATTATTATTATTATTAAATCATATCCCACCCTCCTTCCAGGGTGGCAGCAACATCTGGCCTAAAGACTAAACCTAGAAACCCCTTCTGTTGGCTCTCTGATCCACACTCCACTGCTCTCAAAACCTCCCTTGCCTGTCCCTGTATTATTATTGGATGTTGCTCAACTAAGGTTTACTCAGAGTAGACCCATTGAAATTAATGAGCACAGCAAAGTTACGTTCAGTAATTTCGACGGGTCTACTCTTTCATTGAATATTCATTATTCATTATTGTGATTTCTGTTTATTAGTTGCTTGCTACAAAAGGAGTCTCAGCCACTGGTCTTCAACTGGTGGGTTGGGACTTACTAGTGGGTTGTGGCCTGATCCAAGGTGGGTCACCACAGGAGCACTACCACCATGCAGATATATGGTAAGCGGTTAAGAAATGGGTCTCCAAATGCTTGTTTGGGCTAAAAGTGGGTCCTGAGTCTGGAAAAGTTTGAGATACTTAGTCTAAGCAATGCCCAAACTTTTAAGAGCATACATCACAGCACAAAATCAGAAAAAGAGCAATATATTACAGCAAAAGTCATGTAAAAATCCATAGAACAAGCCCTACAAAATAGCACTTATATACATGCACACACATACATATAAGTAAACAGCAAAATCATTCCAATCTGTCAAAGAGGTAAGTTTTTACTTGGTGCTGAGAGGATGTTAATTAAGTTGCCAGGTGGAACTTGCTGGGAAGAGCATTCCACAAATGGGAACCCCCAAAAGGAAAGGTCATCTCCCTTGGTGCCACCCTCTGAACCTCCCCTTTCAGTCTACTTCCTACTTGGTTCCATTTCCATTAGCTACCCTGTCTTCTGCATGGCCTCCATCATCAGTTCCTCTCACCCATTATCACAGAGTTTGCCATGGTCCTTCCGTTCCTTAAGGTTTATTCAGCATCCTTTCTATCATGAGCCCTTTTGCTGTCACTTCTCTTATCTCCTCTGCCCCTTTCTCTCAAGTTTCCTTCCTGTTTCTTTACCAGTGGCCTATTCTCTACCATTCATGAGACCCTTCCTTCTCTTCCCTACATTCTTGGACCACTTTCCAATCATTAGCCTGCCTCACAAAGCGGTGGGGTCAGTATCAAATTTAATTCCCAGTTTTCTTTCTCCCACAGAAAGAGGACATAAGGACATAAGGAGGAGGTCTCCTGGATCACACAGAAGACCCTTCAAGTCCAGCGGCCATCAAGTGCCCATGGAGAGCCCACAAGTTGGAGAAGACTGCAGTAGCAGTCGTAGCTCCCAATTTTTGAACAGTTCCCCCTCCCTTTGAGAAGATGGAACCATAGAATTGTAGCATTGGAAGTGACTGCAAGGGTCATCTAGTCCAACCCCCTGGCAATGAAGGAATCTCAGCTAAAGCATCCATGACAGATGGGCTTAAAAACCTCCAAGGAGGGAGTGTCTACCACCTCCCAAGGGAGATTGTTCCACTGTTGAACAGCTCTTACTGTCAGAACATTCTTTCTGATGTTTAGTTGGAATCTCCTTTCTCACAATTTGAAGCCATTGGTTCAAGTCCTACCCTCCAGAGCAGGAGAAAACAAGCTTGCTCCATCTTACATGTAATGGCCCTTGAGATATTTGAAGATGGCTATCATAGCTCCTCTCAGTCTCCTCTTTCCCAGCTAAATATATCCAGCTCTTTCAACCATTCCTCATAAGGCGCTTTCCTGAACATTCCATGCCATCACAGTGGTTCAGACAATTGATTTCAGAGGCTGCATTGCTCCAGGCTTGATGCAAATGCACCTAGAAAGTGCACTTTATACAGCTTTCCCACCTTGCATAACATCATGTTATAAAGCGAGCATCAGTTTAGCCATTCTTCCTTCCTCTGATGGCTACATTCCGCTCCTTCTCTGTTCAGGTGGCCTGGAATTACTCTGCATTTGAGAGATCCAAAGAGAGAGCACTTTCGATCTCTTTGCGAGGACCAAAAGGGCACTTCTTTCCCATAGTCCCTGCAGGAATTAACCTCAGTCGACAGAGTCAGTCCAGTGAGATAAAAGAGAGGCTGAGTGAATTGTTCTAAAAAAAGCAAGGCACTGGAAGGTGGCTTGTTTCTGAGGCTCGCCATCGGTACATTCTTTTGGCGTGTAGGGAATTGAGCAGGAGTCTGCAGGGATAAAAAGAGAAAATGGGAGTTAAAATTGGAGTGTTGAGGACTGGGGTGGAAGGGAGAGATTTTGTCCCTTTCCTTGCGCTGCAGGCTTTCAAAAAATCAATACTCATAACATTAACCCGCACGAAAGTGAAAGAAAAGCAGAAGCACACATTAAAAACACAGTGGTGCTATGTGCTGGAAAGTACACAAAATGGCTGGGGGATTTCTCAGGAGCATAACTGAGCACAGCTTGCTGCAAGAAAATAAGGAGCGCCCTTGCCCATCTCATCCAGCACCCTATTTTTGTTGGTGGTAACGGAAAAATATAAGTATTAAAAGACAATCCCCTGGATGCCAATATCCAGGTTTGGGACAAGTACTCTTTGGTGAGAGCAACCCAGCAGAGATTTAAAATCACAAAACATGCAGCAAAGTAAAGCGTGAAAATATGGGTTGTTAGCCTTTGAAAATATGCTCTTGTGAGTTCCAAAACTTCCCTCTTCCCTTAGCATCGAAAAAGACCACACATTTGGTAAGTTAAAAATGCTTTACTTACAAACCCTCCAAAAGTCAGATTCATGTGCTTTTCTATACAGCACTCAGGAAAAGTTGCACTGGCAGTAAAACTTGGCTTAGTTCCAAAGTGGTGAAAATTCCTAAATTACAGGAACTCAAGAGTGGCTTGTTCGAGCCATGTGGTTTGAGCTTGGAGCAACCAGCTCATACCTCCTAACACAATGAACTTCTCTGGTAGACTGAAGGTGAACAAGGCCTTTGATTACCTTCCTCCCAAGGTGAAGGGGAGTGAGCTAACTAACTCTGACAAGACAGCTTACTCTATGACATTAACTCATTCATGCATTGATTAGACTTAAGCATGTTGGTTAGAATCATAGAATCATAGAGTTGGAAGAGACCACAAGGGCCATCGAGTCCAACCCCCTGCCAAGCAGGAAACACCATCAGAGCACTCCTGACATATGGTTGTCAAGCCTCTGCTTAAAGACCTCCAAAGAAGGAGACTCCACCACACTCCTTGGCAGCAAATTCCACTGTCGAACAGCTCTTACTGTCAGGAAGTTCTTCCTAATGTTTAGGTGGTTATATGAGGCCAGCCAGATACTCATGGGAGACTCATAGGAAGAACCTGAACACAACAGTACTTTTCCTTCCTGTGGCTTCCAGCAAGTGATATTCACTTTTCAGAGACAATATTGCCTCTGGCCATGGAGGCAGGGCATACCCATCATGGCTAGCAGCAATCAATAGCCTCATTGTCAACGAGTGTGTCAAACCCTCTTTGATAGTCATCCAATTTGGCAGTCACCACTACCTCCTGTGGAGTGAATTCCATAGTTTAGCTACGCACAGGGTGAAGAAGCGTTTTCTTTTACCTGTCCCAAATCTTGGAACATTCAGCTTCATTGTAAGTCCTCACGTTCTAGTACTATGTGAAAGGGAGAAAAATGGCTTCCTGGGTGCTTTCTCCACATGGCACACATGGCACACCACTCTCATGCCTTTTCTCTAAACTAAAATGCCTCAGATGCTGTAACCTTTCCCCTTTGGGGAGTTAGTCTATCACTTCAATCACTTGGGTTGCTTCTTTCTGAATCTTTTCCAGCTGTACAGTATCCTTTGCATGATTTATTTGTCGATTGATAGTTATGAGGAGGGGTAATGAGCTATGTAGCCTTCCTGCCTCCTCCAAGTCTTATTTAACCACGGCTTTGGGATTTGAGATAACACTAGAAGAGTTTGGATTTGATATTCCACTTTATCACTACCCGAAGGAGCCTCAAAGCGGCTAACATTCTCCTTTCCCTTCCTCCCTCACAACAAACACTCTGTGAGGTGAGTGGGGCTGAGAGACTTCAGAGAAGTGTGACTAGCCCAAGGTCACCCAGCAGCTGCATGTGGAGGAGCAGAGACGCGAACCTGGTTCACCAGATTACGAGTCTACCACTCCTAACCACTACACCACACTAGGTCTGCCCACCCATTTTCAAGGATGTTTGCAGCCATATGGACCAGATCCCTGCTTTTTAAAATGGGTAATATATGTTGAATGATAGATCTTATCCCTAAGAATTAGTCTGGCACCTTTTAAGGCCATCAAAGGCACCTTTCATTGCTTTCTCCTGAGATAAACAAAATCCCTAAGTTAATTGTGCACCATGTGATAATTCTTTCCTGATTCTACTGCCAATCAAGTTCATTTGAGTGACTCTAAGCTTATGCATTATGATGAAGGGAAAAATATTTGCATACCTATTTCCCCAAATATTGCTTCTCTAGTCGTTTCAGCCTCCTTTAACCAACCTTCACAAATCATTAGGATATTGCTCATGCTCTTTCCTTTGTTCTAAAATATCCTGATGCTCAAAGCAAAAATGTGGGTAAAAATAACTCTTGCTCAAAAATAACATCAATTCTTCAGTTAAAAACACACACACACAAGCAAGGGAAAAAATAACAACCCAGCAACCCAATTGTCAGTGGCAAATATTATTTCTTATAACTGTAGATGATAACCTTTCAGAACTCCTGGGTAGGACAGAAAAGATTAAAACATAACTCATAGGAAATAATAATAATAAGAGTAATAATAAAACATCTGTGAAAAGGTTGCATCAAAGAAAATTGAATTTAAGGGCAGATTTTGCCCTATAAATCTGTAGTAAAAATAGCCAAGGTTGGCTGAGAGTGGTGTGAAAAATGAATTCAGCTGAAGCAGCGAAGGCTGTGATTGCTCAGAGAATAGCTTCATATAACGGACTTGGATAATCATTGAAGAATTATTTTTTACCACCCATCAGTAGCGCATAAAAGGTAACTTTATGAACTGCTTACCTGGTGACAGAAAATCTACGGGTGTCCAGGGCAGACCGATGAGAAAACTTTCAAAGTGTTATAGATGTCTTCCTTTTCCAACATTTTCTTTTGCATGAGTTGCAAAAACTTTTGATTATTCAATTACTTTGATCTCTCTCTCTCTCTCTCTCTCTCTCTCTCTCTTGACTTCATTTATCCTTGGTGGTGCCATTGCATAGACAAATCTGATTAGTAGCATCTTTCTTTTCATTCCATTCAGAGTGCCATTAATCCCTGATGGGCTGGGGTCATCAATGTGACTGTCCGTTGCCCTCATCCTCAACAAAGGACATTTATTTATGATTTTTTCATTATTATTATTTTATTATTATTTTATTTTTTAAACAAAACTTGTATACCCACCTGTCACCAAATAGTTATGGGTTAGATTGCTGGCTAGGACAATGGTTCACAGACAAGACACGAAGGCTGTTTGGTTTGAATTAGAACAAGCCTTTTGTTGGAGCAACTTGAATGCTCTCCTATGATTAGATCAAGAGGTTAGGGACACAGTGCCTGGATAAAAGGGTTATTCAACACACATTACTAAAACTGTGGGAAAAGCAGAGTAATACGTTAAATCCATGCTGATTTCAAGAAATCCCAAATTTAATTGACTTTGTTGTCTTGGGGACATTTCCAAATGGGAAAGACCTAAAACCCCAGTTTGCGCATAAAGCCAAGTAAAACCATGGCTTTATGGAGAGAGGCTCCTAGGGAGAAGATTTTGGTCATTTCACTCCTTTTCTAATCCAGCTGCTGCTATGCTGCATGGTTTGCCTTAGCCTGGCATATGAACCCAGGTTCATGGCTTCTCTCACTCCAGATAAACCATGAGAAACAAACCACAAGTCCATGGTTAGAGTGATGCACTAAGTCAAACCATGGCTTTGTCCATAGCCACACTACAACAGCAGGACCAGAGGAGAAGTAAAGTGGTCACAATCTCCTCTCCGGGAGCAGCACCCTTCCATGGTCACACTAAGCCATGGTTTGGCTTAGTGTTACATGTGAACCAAATCTGTGACTACAAATGGATGGATGTTCTTATAAATGGGATTTTCATCAGAGGAGAGGGAACTGGGATGAGGCTGCAAGGCTGCGTTCCATCTTGGATTCCATGTTTTCTGGGAAGACATTTTGTCTGATGAAAATCAGCCCCCCCCCCCAATTTTTTGTTTTTGTTTTAAAGAAGACTGATCATCTTGCAAGGTTTTGGTGCTTAATAATTTGACAGAGAGGTGCTGCCTCTCTGCTATGAGCATTAATAATGTATTTTGGATATTAAAAAAGACTCTTTTAAATATTTATGGGAAAAGAATTTAGAAATGTCAGAAGACCTGGATGAAGATTTATTATTTGATTAATCCTCACTTCTCTGGTGTCTTCCTGAGAAAAGGAAAATGTTATGAGTTGTTCTGTTTCTACAATCTAACTCCTGGCAGGCTGAAGAAAAATGTTCAAGTGTAATAGATCTAAATCCTGGAAGTCCTCTAGAGATCAGGCAGAATTTTTACCCCCCCCCCCAATACTTGTAGTATGAGTATCTTCATATTTGATTCTAAATTGGTTCTAAATTGGGTGCCATTTGTCAAGTAACTGATGTTAATCTGAAGCTTGATCCATTTGGATATGAACTATCAAACATAAGGATGCTTGAAGAATTCATCATCTGAGGAATTCTGGTATGAAATGAGGCAACTTGCAACTCCCACACTAATGTGTAGATGTGACTTTTCTATCCTCTGGCTTCTACAAATCCACAATGTTCTGAAACGGTAGCTCTGCTAATGTGTTGCTCTCATGTAAGGCAAGTGTGTGGTGACTGGGAAGCAGAACCTCTTTTGTAGCCCCATCTCCATATCACATCTCCTTCCCAGAGCAACCACATGTTGTGTGAAATTGTCTGTGAAGAAAACCCAACCTGTGAGCTCTTGTTCACATGTCAACACACAAGTGCCCTACACTTGAGTAACACATGAACAGAAAATATGTTTTAGAATAGTATTTAATTATGAATTTAAATATGAATTAGTGTGGAATGGGACAGGGCAGGCTTGTGCAGGAACACATGCAAAAGCGACACAACAGAAATAGACTTGAAGCTTCTAGAAAAAAACTGGAAAGGGGAAAAATTCCATCAGTAAGAGAATAGCAAATCAAACTCTGTGAATACATAGATTTGGCAAGGTTAACAGCAGTCTTGAGGACAACCAGAACAAAAACTAATAAAAGAATGGGACTGTGTATATGAAAAAACATTGTTCTGGAATAAACGTATCGGTATGTAATGAATGAAGTTTGCAAAGCTGAAGAAAGGAAGAAATAGATATGAAAGGGTTAAAGTTAGAATTAATGTACATATGTATATATAACACGACAATCAAGATAAGGTGAAAATTGGAAGTCGCTAAAGGGTATGCAGGAATCAAAATGTATGTATGTTTTGTTATGATTTGTGGTTATTGCTGTTGTTTTTTCTTTTCTCTTTCTCTTTTTCTTTTGTCTTTTCCCTTTTTCTTTTCCTTTCAAGATTTTTGATCATTGTTTGACTTTATATTTTATGTTGTAACTTAAAATATTTTTTTGAAAAAAAGAAGAAGAAAAGAAATTGACTTGAATTCCACTTCCACAAAAGATATTTAAAGCACTATTATGCCACTCTAACGGGACACGGTGGCGCTATGGGTTAAACCGCAGAACCTAGGACTTGCCAATCAGAAGGTTGGCGGTTCGAAACCCCGCGATGGGGTGAGCTCCCGTTGCTCGGTCCCAGCTCCTGCCAACCTAGCAGTTCGAAAGCACATCAAAGTGCAAGTAGATAAATAGGTACCACTCCGGTGGGAAGGAAAATGGCATTTCTGTGCGCTGCTCTGGTTCGCCAGAAGCGGCTTAGTCATGCTGGCCACATGACCGGGAAGCTGTACTCCGGCTCCCTCGGCCAATAAAGCAAGATGAGTGCCACAACCCCAGAGTCGGCCATGACTGGACCTAATGGTCAGGGGTCCCTTTACCTTTATGCCATTCTAACAGTCACAACTCATTGCAAAGAATCACGGGAAGTGTAGAGAGTTGTTAGGAGGCTCCATTCCTCTCTCAAAGCTGCAATTCCCAGGGTGATATAACAATCAATCCCTAACAACTCTCAGCACCGTTAACTAATCACACTTCCCAGGATTCTTTGCAGAAAGCCATGACTCTTAAAGTGGCATAACAGGTCTTAAATGTTTGGTACGGATGTGGCCATTGACTCATCCATCCCTAATCAATGTGCTTGAATTAGAATGCAGTGTTTTCCCAACACCAGAAATGAGCAGCCATTCCAACAACCAAGGAGCGGCCTATCAAGTTCTTTGACATGTGTTGAAATGAGCAAGTTGATGCGAATATGCACTGAAGAAACTAACCTAAGTTCAAGATTAACTGGAAGGAAAATGGGTTGCATTTTACACCAGGATGGACATAGGTATGTATATAAGGCTTGAAAGAACCTTTTTCTTCTTTTTTGGGGGGAGGGGGTAATGCCAATCTTTTGAAAAATCCTTTCTTTTAAAAAACGAATATTTGCACAAAGTGTTTTTCAGAAAACTTCCTCACACCTTACCTCCCCCGCTTTTTTTGCTGCAGAATTGAAACTGGAGAATATTTTATTCAGCACAGACATGCATATGCCTCAATAGACGAATTATGACACCACCAACTGCACGACACCCAACTGCACAGCAGGCTTTTCTGCTTTTTCTTGGGGGGTGTAACCTATTTCTCTTTGCAGGATTGTGGGGTTTGCGTTTCTCCTCTTGCAAAGAGAGTTGCGTAATGCCTTTCCACCAACAAAACAACAAATCTGTCGCCTCTGTTAATTAGGCTGTGAGTTTGTTCTCCATTTTGTTCAGATGCCACCTCACGCCTCACATCTGCCTAAGAGTCTGTGGGAGTCTTCTGCAAAATGTCTTCCCCCCTCCCCACTTTCCAGAGAGTCAAAAATCTTTTGTTCCCTTTAGCAGCAGCCTGACTTAATAATTAATACTTAGCACTTGTACAAACATTAGCTAATTAATCCTCACAACACTCTGGAGAGTATTGCCATCTCCATTAATGGAGACTGGGAATTAGGGGCCCAATGAGACATACTATTGTTATTATCGAAACATTTCTGCTGCAATAGACTCTAAAAGGCCACAAACAGGTTAACTCCCACAGGGCTAGGCATTGTACATGAGAAGTGATGTCTGCTTCACACAACACTCTTTTCCTACACAGATATGTTTATTTGTTGAAAGGGTTTTCTATCACCCCCCGCCCCACTTCTCTACAGCTTGGGGTGGATTGAAAGCAAATTTGAAAAACTAACATAAAGCCGGCGAAAGCATTTCCTCAGAACTACAGAAGCTGTAAAACAGCAGCCACAAATCAGCCATAAAATTAAGCCAAGGAAACATCAAAACAGCAGGTGGCACCATCCTGCTCCAACGGCTGCCATTGTATTTACTACAGGAACTTGTGAGTACAAGGACTGGGAAGCGTTTATGGCTTACCTGGATAGGCTGTGGTATGAAGAGCAATTATAAGACAGTCTACACATTATGGCTAACAACCTTTTTTTGTTACAATATAAGTAAGAAATATATTTTTCTTTCTTTTTTAAAAATAAAGCTGCAGAACCTCCTAGGGGACCCAGGTGGCTCTGTGGTCTAAACCACTGAGCCTCTCAGGCTTGCCGATTGGAAGGTCGGGGTTTGAATCCCCACGACGGAGTGAGCTCCCGTTGCCCTGTCCCAGCTCCTGCCAACCTAGCAATTCGAAAGCAGCACACCAGTGCAAGTAGATAAATAGGTATTGCTGCAGAGGGAAGGTAAACGGCGTTGCCATGTGCTCTGGCTTCTGTCACAGTGTCCTGTTGCACCAGAAGAGGTTCAGTCATGCTGGCCACATGACCCTGAAAGCTGTCTGTGGACAAACGCTGGCTCCCTCGGCCTGAAAGCCAGATGAGCGCCACAACCCCATAGTGGCCTTTGACTGGATGTAACCGTCCAGGGGCCCTTTACCTTTACCTTTATCTATCCATCCATCACAATTGCAACTTCTCTTTCTTCCAAGACACTCACTTTGGTATATAAGTGGCAGGGGCACCAACTCCAGGGGCTGGAAGTGTCGTCAGTCCCCTCAATATTCCTTAGCAGGTGGCTCAGAGCCCCCTAATATTGAGGGGGCAGAGGAGGCTGAAGCGCTGAGCTGAGAGCAGCCTAGCATCAAAGGCAGGCTCCTCCTAAGTACGAGAGAGGAAGATTTGCAGCCATCGAAGCTGCGCGGCACTGGGCAAGGCCTATTCGCAATGACGTCTGTGTGATGACACAGGCATGTCATGCTGCTGCCCCCAATCTTTGGCTCAAGGTGGTGCCTCTGATAAGGGGTGTGTTGGGCTGCAAAACACTGACTTGTCCAAAGACATGTAGAGGGTTTCATGGTTGAGTGTGAGTAAAGGTAAAGAGACCCTTGACCATTAGGTCCAGTCGTGACCGACTCTGGGGTTGCGGCACTTATCTCGCTTTATTGGCCGAGGGAGCCGGCGTACAGCTTCCGGGTCATGTGGCCAGCATGACTAAGCCACTTTTGGCGAACCAGAGCAGCGCACGGAAATGCCGTTTACCTTCCCGCCGGAGCGGTACCTATTTATCTACTTGCACTTTGATGTGCTTTCGAACTGCTAGGTTGGCAGGAGCAGGGACCGAGCAACAGGAGCTCACCCCGTCGCGGGGATTCGAACCGCCAACCTACTGATCGGCAAGTCCTGGCTCAGTGGTATAACCAACAGTGCCACCCAGGTCCCCAAAATTCGAGGTGAGAGCACTTGAAAAGGATTTCTGTATGACTGGGAGGAGTATAACAAATTCAACAGTCTCCAGCTCATGATGACCTCTGAACTTGTTCTCTGCCCCCCCCTCGATATTTCAAGCAGAGGGAAGAAGGGAATGATAAAAGCACTTAACAGGACTATCCCATCGATTGACATTACTTTGGTGAGTTAAAACTAGAGATGTGTGAATCTGTCTATTCTGGTTTCTCATGTTTTCAGTCGTAAGTTCAGCACTTCATATTTCCACATCAGTTTGTGATTTCCCTCCCTAGAAGCAAGTTTCATGAAAATTCCTCAGTATTTTCATCCAGATTGATCCCGATAGACATATTTTTGCATGCAGTTGTGCTTTATATAAACATTTCTCTAATATTTATATTTCCTCTAATATACTGCAATTCTGCATGCTATTTTCACTAATATATGTACTTTTATATACAGTACACTTTCCCTTAGAATGTGAATCTTTGTAGATGCTACATGGCTGAACAATTGAATCGCAAGATTCAGAGAAGTGCAAATTTCAAAGGACAGTTGTGTTACAGTTCGAGTAGTGTTTCATAAAATGCAAATTAGGTATATTTGCCTTTAAAATGCAAACTGAATAAAATTTACCCCCCATCCCTAATTAAAATGATCCACGAGGCTTCTGTTCCTTGGGTTGGACTAGACGACGTTTGAGATCATTTCCAATTCTGTGAAAAGACAGCAGCTGATTCACTCCCTGTCAGCATGTAGCAGGCAGAATAGAGTGATTCTCTTTTTTAAAACCCACTCTTATCTATTAAGATGGCACAATGCCTCTTCCCCTGGTGCTAAAATTGACTCCCCCCCCTCTTTGCCACTATATCAGCCTCTCCTCCTCTTTGCACCCCTGTCTCCTCTGCCCTGGACAGGAGCAGAGATAATCTACCAGACTAAATAAATTAAACAAACAAACTGAAGCCGTCTTTTGTCTGGTGCAATGAAATGTGAAGGGGTTTTTTTCTGGAATCTAAATGACACTGACATAGGAGTAGGTATTGACTATCCTCTCTGGGTTTCTGTGATTTGTCTGATCCATGATGGAGTGTCATAACCAGCTGGGATAAGGTGTGTGGTCCTCCAGCCCCCTCATCCTCCTGTAACTGATAAATCACCTCCTTTTGTTGTCTTGCTTTGAAGCCAAGCCACTGAATTCCCTCCTGTCTCCTTTGTGCAGCCACTAGTCCTTCAGCGCTGCCCTTTCTAAACAAGGCGGCTCCTCCCCAGGGCTCAAGAACATCACAGATTCCTTTTTACTCTTTATCTCGCTGCCTGACATGGCCATACCCCAAATGCAATGTGTGCCTTTACAAATTGTAATCCGATTTGAAAGCAATACTTATCAAAAGCAGTCGACAATGACTTACAGTTTATAATCCCCTGGATACTATAAAAATAGCTGAAGCATTAGATACCTAACACTGTTTAAATTGTTCCAGAATGTAATGCTACAATCTGTTGAGGGCAATCTTTTTTTCTGGGGGGAAAGGGCATAGTAGGGCTCAAAGCCTTATGTGGACATTGCTCCCCCCATTTTTTGTGTGTGATAATTTGGGAGCCACTGTATAGCAGATTCCTGCTATAAGAGCTGTCTTTCTCTGAGGCAAATGCCATGTTACATTCAAATGTGTGCTACAAATCCTGGCTTTTCTTTAAAATAAATTAAAGCCTTGGATGCCTGCGATTCTGAACAGAGGAGGAAAGTGGGAAGGGTTGTATTTAACCCCTTCCTTTCTCCAAATCACACTATACAAGCTACTTTTCCCGCCGCAGAACTCTAGAGGCATGTTTACCCTTCAAAATACACAGCTGGAACCCCACCAGGGAAAAGCAGCCAGTAGCAACAATTTTAGGAATGGGTCACAGCTCAGGGATAGAGCACATGTCTAAAATGTAAATAGTTCCAGGTTCAGTTTCCAAGCATCACCAGCTTGGACCCAGTTTGAAACTCAGGAAAGCTGCTTCCAGTTAGGGTAGGCAGTTCAAAGGTCACTTCAAAGGACCACTGGTCCGACTCACCTTAAGTCACCTTCCTGTGTTCTCTGAGAGTGAAAGAATGCCCACCTGGGAGAAAGCTGAGCGCCCTCTGCTCATAATTGCAGCCTCTTGGGTCTGCTATTTATTTTTAAATCACTGGGGCTTTCCTACATGCACTTGCATATATCATGGAATTTGTCCCTAAGGTAACATCTTAAGGACAGTGGAAGTTGTTTCAGCATTTATCTTATGTGCTATTAACTTTTTTTTTAGTTACAAAAGTACTGTTATGGAGCTTGTGTTGTTGACATCAGTGCTCCCCCCTCCAAAAAAAAAAAAAAATGTTTAGGGATATTCTCATTTTGACTCCAGAAAACCACCATTTTATAGTTCAAATCGGGGGAAATAAATACAGTAAATTGACAAAAGTACAAAGATTCACAAAATGTTTAGGGGTATGCGTATCCCCCCAGAAAAAAGCACTGGTTGACATCAACCCTCTACAGTAGACACTTCTCTTATTCCAAACAAACGATTCTCCAAACCACAAATCTGTTTCCTCACACAATTCTTCTCAAGACACACTTTTATTTTGCTGTCTGGTGGGCAGTTATGACATGTGAGGTGGGCTACCACCTCTCTGCTGCTCTTCTGGCTATGGTGCCTGCTGCTCATGAAGACCAGGATGGGGCAGGGCAGGGGGGTGATGAGGATGGGAGACACAATGGATTGGCAGTGGGCACATACATGTGTAAACTTGTGCCTCCATTTCATTCAGGTTTCAGTCCTAATTTTGCTGTGGAAACTTTGTTGAATACCCCGTAGCCAACATGGTGCACTTTTGTAGTACCAGTCTTGTACCTGATGTTGCTCAAGAATTCTAAGAAACAAGAACAATAATCGGCACAGTTTTGAAAGGTTCAGTACACCATCATGATTCAAAATGGCACCCAATTGTATCCAAACATAGGGGAAAAAATATCTGCTGCTTGATCTCAGGAACCATCATGCCAAAGTTCGTTAAGATATCTTAAGAGGTATCTAAATGCACAGTGAACAAACAACTTGCCCAAATATATTATAGAGAGGGGACATTCTAGGGTGACAAACTTCCTTCCAGGGCCCCCAAAATATTCCCTGAAAACTGTTTAAGAATAACAATCTTTTCCATGACTTTTTGCAGCCATTGTACTACTTAAGACACCATTCCCCCTGGAGAAGAGGAGGTTAAGGGGTGATATGATAGCCATGTTCAAATATATAAAAGGATGTCACATAGAGGAGGGAGAAAGGTTGTTTTCTGCTGCTCCAGAGAAGCGGACACGGAGCAATGGATCCAAACTGCAGGAAAGAAGATTCCACCTAAACATTAGGAAGAACTTCCTGACAGTAAGAGCTGTTCGACAGTGGAATTTGCTGCCAAGGAGTGTGGTGGAGTCTCCTTCTTTGGAGGTCTTTAAGCAGAGGCTGGACAACCATATGTCAGGAGTGCTCTGATGGTGTTTCCTGCTTGGCAGGGGGTTGGACTCGATGGCCCTTGTGGTCTCTTCCAACTCTATGATTCTATGATTCTATGATTCCCCCTTCTCCCTCTCATTTAGAGTTTCGTTCTCCAAGGCTACATGGTCTCAACCATTTAGGGTCTCTATCGTAAACATAACATGCCTGTTGCCTTTGTAGGCATACAAAGGCATACAATTTTCCCAGTAGTGATGTATGGAAGTGAGAGCTGGACCATAAAGAAGGCTGATCGCCGAAGAATTGATGCTTTTGAATTATGGTGCTGGAGGAGACTCTTGAGAGTCCCATGGACTGCAAGAAGATCAAACGTATCCATTCTTAAGGAAATCAGCCCTGAGTGCTCACTGGAAGGACAGATTATGAAGCTGAGGCTCCAATACTTTGGCCACCTCAGGAGAAGAGAAGACTCCCTGGAAAAGACCCTGATGCTGGGAAAGATGGAGGGCACAAGGAGAAGGGGACGACAGAGGACGAGATGGTTGGATAGTGTTCTCGAAGCTACAAACATGAGTCTGACCAAACTGCGGGAGGCAGTGGAAGACAGAAGTGCCTGGCGTGCTCTGGTCCATGGGGTCACGAAGAGTCGGACACGACTAAACAACTAAACAACAACAATCGTAAACACAATAATGCCACAACGCTAGCCAGCCAGTGTTACTTGATGACATGAGGGCAAATGCATTATCATTGGCTCTACACTGAATGAATGTGTGAACATATTTGCCCTCTTTTGGAGAAAATTCATAATATTATTTGAAAGGTGAAGATTCTTTTCACTGCTGATTTCCTTCTCCTTTCAGCTCAGCTGTAGCTTTCATGTGCCTCTGTTGCTTTTTATGCACTGTTTTCAGCTGCTAAGATTGCTGGCATTGAAATTGGGTAAGTAAATAAATACATTTGTCTGTGTAAAATGTCTACTATCGCTGCTGGTGAAGCAAACCAAGTAAGGTAGCTCTTCTCATTGAAACAATGTCTGCAGGCAAAAGCTTACCAGTCAGCACAGGTTCCCATTATCATTTCCCTCTCTGAACCTGATGGGAGCTACATAAACAAATAGCAGGATGGAAAGTTTGCCGAGTACTTGCCATCAGACAGTGTCTACATTTCCTAGCCCCCAGGCTGTCTTGCTGACATGAATATCTGAGACATATTGGAGAGATATTTTTTCCCTTTCTCGGAGTTAAACATAGATGAGTAATTCTTACAGGCTTTAAAAATAGCCCAGGCATCCAAGTACCATCTGCACAAATAACATGGCTGGAACAATTGTGTCTTGGCATTGCTTTGCCTCCTTTCAAAACGCTCGTCCTTTCAGCAATTTGCACTTGCGGTTAACAACCATTAGGAACAATGTTATTGCAGATGATGGGGCAGATTAAATTAGTCCCGTGTGCCATATGCCAGGTTCAAAGTATGAGAAAGTGCCACTCTAGCAGCCACTGTGGCTGTATATTTTCAATCCCTGTATGTCCAAGTGTGGTTCTGCCTCTCATTATTGAGTTGAAAAGCAGGCAAGGCTGTCCCCCAATTTTTGTTGCCAGAGATGAAAGACAAGGTGATAGACGTTGCTCATTCCATGTACAGAAGCTGAACGCACCAACAGTTAGGAACATAGGAAGTTGTCTTATACAGAATCAGACCATTGGTCCAGCAAGCTCAGCATACCCTCCAGCATTTCTCTGATGGAAATAGGGATGTCTTATTCCATTATTATTATTATTATTATTATTATTATTATTATTATTCACTGCCTATCTGACTAGGTTGCCCCAGCCACTCTGGGTGGCTTCCAACATATATAAAAAACATAATAAAACATTAAACATTTTAAAAACTTCCATACGCAGGGCTGCCTTCAGATATCTTCTTAAGGTTGTATAGTTACTTATCTCCTTGGCTCGGGGGTTACATAACTCCATACCCTCCAACATTTCTCCTATGAACATAGGGATGTCCCAAGGAAACATTCTGGGATCAAATCAGAAATGAGGATGGCTTCCGTTAATCTGAGACAGTCCCTGGAAAATAGGGACACTTGGAGGGTCTTTCTCAGTATTGTCTACTCTGACCCGAAACATCTCTCTAGGATTTCAGACAGGGATTAAGCCACGGAGCTTCTGCATGCAAGGCAGACACTTTGCCACCAAACTTTGGCCCTGTCCCCCAATCTTGTTTCAACACTGGCAGTGGGATTATTGATATTAATTAGTTACATGTATACCCTGCCCTTCTTCCTGTAATGCCCTACTCTACATCAGAGAAGAGGACAACAGAGGACGAGATGGTTGGACAGTGTTCTCGAAGCTATAAACATGAGTCTGACCAAACTGCGGGAGGCAGTAGTAGACAGGAGTGCCTGGCGTGCTCTGGTCCATGGGGTCACGAAGAGTCGGACACGACTAAACGACTAAACAACAACAACACAGCAGAGAAGGACCTAGGCTAGGTTAGGGGGCCTGGGGCAGATGGTGTAGCATGGACAATTCTGTCTTCCAATTGAGGGGTCTAGGCAGGGGGCCTAGGTGGAACAGAGATTGCTGCCGGAGGTGGTCTCCTCTGCCTAACAGTAGAGCCGGCCTTGAATTAGCCTGCTGAGTAAAAAAATAGGCATAGCAAGAATGATATCCCAGACACCCAAAGAGCTAGCTTATCCCAGAATCTGTTGAGACCAAGCTGTGCTATGTAAGATTTGAGAATGAATGAATTTGGCCACTTCATACTGGAGTCTACTTTTTAAATGTGTGTCTTTCTGTATGGTGAAATTATTCAGGTCCACTACAGTTTTAATTCTGTTTGAGGTTAGTGTTGCTTTAATTTCTAAAAATTGCTTTGAGTTACCTTTTTTAAAAAGTGACTAATAAGTGCAATTAATAATAAGTATATCCTGACCAGCAAGGCTTTTTGAAACCCAATTTTTATATTTTGCTCAGCTGCATCTGAAAAGAGTAGATCACACATCAGGAGAAACATGTAATGCCCCTCTGGGCAGAGACGATAACTGAGTGGTTGAGTATGAACTCTACATGTCAAAGGTCCCGTATTAAATCCCTACCACCTCCACTTAAAGCTAACAAGCAACAGGAAAGACCTCTGCCGAGACCATGGAGAAATGCTGCCCATTCAAGTAGATTATTCTGGGCTAGCTGGGCAGATAATCTGACCTGGTGTGAGACAGCTTCCTAATCACTACATTAGGCTGCAGCACATCTGAGTCTGTGAGTAATTGTGGGGTCTCTGGTTGTGATGGACATAGTGCCGTCCCCAATGCTCCCTGGCTCCGAGAAGCCCTGCAATAGGGCAGACAGTTTAATTTGTATCTGTCGGTGTATCCTTTTGAAATCTGATAGTTATGCATACCACTAACCCACTTTCCCACCCAACCATAACAATCCATCTGTTGTTGATGCCTGTGAGATGGGCAGAAGGGTGGGAAAGCCGTATCTGGGCTGGAGACTTCTTCAGATGACATGTAAGATGGAATGGAAGCTGGAGGTAGGCTGGACTCATGTGCACTTGTTTGAAGGACCTCACAGAGTCAAAACTCCAACCCCGGTGTGCCCTCCCCACAGAACCACGAGGTATCCCCGAGTGCAGGCTGCTACTTTCCCAACCTCGCGCTGTCGCTCTCTTCTCCTTTGCTATCCTGGGGATCGGGAGGCAGGGGGCTGCCGGAGCTCTGCATGCTCTCCCCGGTGAGAGCTCAGCAAGGCATGGAGACGGGGATCCCTGATGCTGCAGTTGCTGGAGCCGTGGATGCTGGGGGTTTTCTTTGGGCTTGGTCGCTCGGCCAAGCAGCTGCACTACAAGCCCCAGGGTGCCTTGCTGAGCGATCACTCACTGGCGCTGGGGAGAGCATGCAGAGCTCTGGCAGCCCCCAGGGCCACCCCCTGCCTCCCGATCCCTGGGAGAGTGAAGGAGAAGAGAGTGACGGCGCAAGGTTGGGAGAGGATGGGGAAGAGCAGGCTGGACTTGGGGATACCTTGTGGCTCTCCTTCTGTGGGGAGGGTGCACTGGGGCTGGAGTTTGGTGGAGCGTGGCCAAGGCAGGTTCAGTCCCATGATGAGGCCTGAATCCCAATTAGAATGGATCCAAATGGTCCGCATCCTCCAGGCATGCTTGGAGTGGTTCAGCAACCACCCGCTCAATCACCTTGCCCAAGAATGGAAGATTTGAGACTGGGTGATAGTTGGCCATATTGGCTGGGTCTAAAGATTTATTTTTTTTAAGAAGTGAGAAGTGTGAGAAGACTCCCTCACAGATGGAAGCATTCACCACCCCGCAGAGTCCATCTTCCAGCCCTTCCATACTTGCTTTTATTAGCCAGGATGGGCAAGGATCAGGTGGTTGTTTTCACTCGTCCAAGCAGCCTGTCCACATCCTCAGAGGTAACAGATTGGAATTGATTCCATGCAACTCGACTAGACAGGACTCTGGCACTCCCCTGCCCTGGCCCTGCTCCCATGGTGGAGTCTACCTCTTTCTGAATCTGAGTGACTTTATCTGCAAAAAACTTTGCAAAATCATTGCAGGAGATCTTGGAGTCTTTACCAGGCCCCGATGTCAATGGTGGTTCCGTTAAAATGCGAACCACCTGAAAGAGTCTCCTGCTGCCACTTTCTGCAGATGCAATAGAGGCGGTGAAGAAGGTCCTCTTCACCATCGCTATCGCCACTTGGTAGGCTCAACAGAGGATGAGATGAACTCTAACCCCTGTCCATTCTGATTCAAAATGAGTTTTCCACCACTGGCGATCTAGCCGCCTCAGTGATTGTTTCATTGCCCTCAATTCCGGGGAAAACCACGGGGCTGTCTGGGCTTCATGCAATCAGAGAGGGCACTTCAGAGCCAGACAGTCGATGTTGTTGTTTAGTCATTTAGGTGTGTCCAACTCTTCATGACCCCATGGGCCAGAGCACGCCAGGCACTCCACATTCCAGTGGACCACCAGGGAATCAGCTGAAAGGCCATTAACATGGGATAAAGCATCCCCTATCACTCTCTGGAAACCATTTGTATCCATTAAGTGGCAGGGGCAGACCATCCAAATTGGTCCCACCTCCCTGCAGAGGGGGAGGGTCACAGAGAAGTCCAATTGCACCAGGAAGTGATCTGACTATGGCACTTCTTTTGTTTCACTTTTACTGAATATCAGATCACCCACGTCACGAGAGGTGAGCACCAGGTCTAAGGCATGTCCGTGACTATGAGTTGGGCCAAACTTATTCAGGGACAGCCCCATGGAGGCCATGCTTTCCATGAAGTCCTAAGCGGCCCCTTGTAAGCTTGTGTTGGCATGGATGTTAAAATCCCCTAGGACAACCAAACTAGGTGTCTCCAGGAGAACATCTGCTATGTCCTGAAGCATCTCAGGCAGATCCTTGGTGCAGCAGGGAGGTCAGTAAAACAAAAGGAATCCTGAACTGTCCCTATTGCCCAACTTCCAGAACATGCACTCAGAGAACTGTGTCTTCCCAACAGGACGTAAACCAGTGACTTCCTAAAAATCACTGCAACCCCCCCCCTCATCCATATGACCTGGGTTGCTGTGCGTACGAGAAACCTGGTGGACAAGCAGCAGCAAGGAAAAGCCCATCTGCTTCATCCAACCAAGTCTCCATCACACATGCCAGGTTAAGTCCTCCATCCACGATCAAGTCGTGGATGGCAGTGGTTTTATGAATCATTGACCTGGCATTACACAGCAACACCTTCAGGTCATGTGGGTCTCCCTTGTTGATTCCAGTATCCATCCAGTCAAGACCAGACCTGGAGGCAGGGATAGTCTTCAAACAATGACTAAACCTGCCTCCTCAGTAATGATGTGGTCTGGTCTTCTATTATTTTAACCACTCATGAGCAGTAAATGGCCATATGCCCTTCCACATAACCATTTCCCTTGTCAACATGGACATTCTTTCTGTCTCCTCTGTGTGCTGTTAGCACTTCATAGCCATAAATGATAAAGAATAGCATGTTCTTCAAAACAGTCTCCAAAAGGACACAGTGGAAAAAAGCCACTGCTGGAGACACGTAGTTGGAGAATGAATGGAAAATGTACTGGAGGGAGCAATTGCATGCTGTCATTGGGAATGAAGTGCCGGTGTTCTAAATTTGGCTGGGCGATGTCAGGTGGAGAAGACAAGAGGGGATTAGTGGTTGCTCTGTACTCTTCTTTTAGTCTGCTTATGTAGAGCTGGAGGCAGCCCAAATTGGCCTGAGGTGAAATAACCTTAACAACCTCCACCATTTATAGAGCAACATCAATGCGCACGATGCTTTATAGAGAAACGACAAAGAGCGAGGTGGAAAGTGAGGATCATGGGGTAATAATCCATAGGAGATGACCACCATGTTTTCAGCTCACCTACATATACTTTGTTTCAATAGGAGTTGAAGTCCAAGGGGTTGCGCCAGTCTTCATGGACGAGGGGCTTTTGGTATGGATGTGATAGAAGAGAGACTGGTGGCAGCAAGCAGGTTCTCTGAGAGAGAGCCCTAGGCAAAAGGAGCAACAAGACAGGAGGAGTGGAGTTATCTATGGAAGCAGGGAAGCCTACTTAGAGGAATGATCACAGTTCGGTAGTAGAGCGTGCGAGAGTTTCCAGGTTCAGTTCCTTGGTATTGCAAGGTAGAGCTGGGAATCTGAAACCCTGGAGAGCTGATGCCAGCCAGTGCAGAAAGCACTGAACTAGATGAATCATTGGTCTGACTCAGTAGAAGACAATCTCCTATGATTCACGTTGGCATGTTGCATTTGTGTCAATATCTATTTAAAAAGTTTTGTTACTTAAGAACAAAAGAAAAACCCTTCTTGATCAGACCAGAGATCCATCAAGTTCAGCGTCCTCTTCTCACAGTGGCCAATCATATACCTACAGAGAGCTAAGAAGCAGGAGATGTAAATGTGGATTAAGGATGGGTCTGGCTAGCATTCTCACATGCAGAAAAAGCATTGGATACTGATGCTCCCCCTCTAAAACAAAAACAAAAAAACACCACCAACCAGGAATGTAAGATGAGCCTGCTAGATTAGGCCAAAGACCCATCTTTCCACCATCCTGTTCTTAAAATGGCCAGTCAGATGCTGATCTGAAGCCCACAAAGAGGACCCAGTGGTATAGAGTGGGGGGGGGGGGACACAGGGACAGTTGCCCCAGGCACAAAATTGTTCGGGGCACAAAATTTCAGCACCTGGTTCTGCCTCAATACAACTGTGTGCTTCCAGCACTGGGCTCCGTTGAAAATGTCTTCTCCATGCAAACTAGGAAGTTACCTCTCCAGGCAACGGAATGACTCTTCTTTTCTTATCTCTGTGGCTGCAATCTCCTGGGTGATGTGGATGCCGTTAGGCAGTTGAATGTGGCATGCATACTTTGTCTGTTTCGTTCCCTCCCCTTCCCCTCTGTGCAGCCCCTGGAGCTGGCAACCTACACTATGCCACTGGGAGGACCTGAGCACTCTCTTCACCTGTGATTCCCAAGAACTGGAATAATAATAATAATAATAATAATAATAATAATAATAATAATAATAA
>JAXCMG010000020.1:29342200-29545815 GCA_034642415.1 Podarcis siculus | reverse complement strand
AATAATAATAATAATAATAATAATAATAATAATAATAATAATAATAATAATAATTTATTATTTGTACCCCGCCCATCTGGCTGGGCCTCCCCAGCCACTCTGGGCGGCTTCCATAGAAACCAAAAATACACTAAAATATCACAGATTAAAAACTTCCCTGAACAGGGCTGCATTAAGATGTCTTCTGAATGTCAGGTAGTTATTTATCACTTTGACATCTGATGGGAGGGCGTTCCACAGGGTGGAAGACCCTCTGCCTGGTTCCCTGTAGTTTTGCTTCTCGCAATGAGGGAACCGCCAGAAGGTCCTCGGCGCTGGACCTCAGCATCCGGGCAGAACGATGGGGGTGGAGACCCTCCTTCAGGTATACTGGGCCGAGGCCATTTAGGGCTTTAAAACTATCCTTGACACTGGGGATGTGATGATCAACCTTTCCTAGGCATAGGGACATTTAGTGTGGCAGGCCTGCCCCTGCCCTACCTTTAGAGGTTCTGCAGGAATCTCCCCTGCCTTCTTTCAAATGACTTCTGAAAACTGTACTGATTAGATACCCCTGCAGATTTATATTTTCTTTTTAACCAACCATAAGAACATTGGGCCTGCTGGATCATGAACATCTAGCCCAGCATCCTGTTCCACAGTGGTCACCCAGATACCTGTAGAAAACCCTGAAGCAGGGTCAGAGAGGAGAGCACTCTCTCCTCTCATGTGGTTCCTAGAAGCATTGCTCCCTCCAACTGTGGAGCTACCTGTATCTGCTGGTGTTTAATTGATATTTTTAATAGTGCTCTGTGGATCTGTATAGGCTGATTTTATATTTTAATATTGCAAACCGCCTTGATATATTTTATGAAAAGTGCAGATTGTAAATTTGTGAAATAAATAAATATTACATAATGCTATTTAGCTGTCTAGTTCACTGTTGTCCACTCAAACTGGCAACAGGTCTGGCAGAGATCTTTCACTGTTGTTGTTTAGTCATGTCCGACTCTTCGTGACCCCATGGACCAGAGCATGCCAGGCACACCTGTCTTCTATTACCTCCAGCAGTTTGGTCTAACTCATGTTCGTAGCTTCAAGAACACTGTCCAACTATCTTGTCCTCTGTCGTCCCCTTCTCCTTGCGCCCTCCATCTTTCCCAACCTCAGGGTCTTTTCCAGGGAGTCTTCTCTTCTCACGAGGTGGCCAAAGTCTTGGAGCCTCAGCTTCAGGATCTGTCCTTCCAGTGAGCACTCAGGGCTGATTTCCTTCAGAATGGATAGGTTTGATCTTCTTGCAGTCCATGGGACTCTCAAGAGTCTCCTCCAGCACCATAATTCAAAAGCATCTTACCTGTAGTCAAATGCAGTAAGAAGGTCCATTTAACTTCTATGATTTTTTAAATAAGCGTTTGGAATGAGCAAGCTTCATGTGCATGTCTGAGGCTGCTCCTTCCTTCCTTCCAGATGCAGGCTCCCTCTCAAAGCTCCTGATGAGCAAGCAAATGAAATAACATTACTTGAAAACATTGCAGGCCATAATTTTAATAAATGTCGGCTCCTGTCATTGTGTTCCTCAGTATTTATCCTTTTATATGCTGCCAACCGATCCAACAGTTTTGTCTCTTTGACAAACATTTCATGCAATCATAAATTAACTCATTTCTCAACCTCACCCTGACATAAGTAGTCAAGCTGTCAGTACGCAGAGGTATCTGGCTTGGCAGAACTTCCCCTGGAAACAGAAAAGGAGCTTCCACAGAGTGAGCTAAACATGGCCAATTCTCGGATTGCTGCCGTCGGGCAACGCAG
Organism: Podarcis siculus; assembly: GCA_034642415.1. Classification (NCBI taxonomy): domain Eukaryota; kingdom Metazoa; phylum Chordata; class Lepidosauria; order Squamata; family Lacertidae; genus Podarcis; species Podarcis siculus. The sequence continues at coordinate 29,544,024 of JAXCMG010000020.1, read as the reverse complement.
TAGCCACCTTAGGACAAATCATCCGTGCTTTGCTGCTAGACTGAAAATGGATCCAGTGGCAACTGCGGAATTTCCTGTTGAGCTTCTTACCTGCTTAATTTGCATTTGGCTAGCCGGAGGACTAGACAGAATCTTAAAAAGCAGAGACATCACCTTGCCGACAAAGGTCCGTATAGTTCAAGATATGGTTTTCCCAGTAGTGATGTATGGAAGTGAGAGCTGGACCATCAAGAAGGCTGATCGCCGAAGAATTGATGCTTTTGAATTGTGGTGCTGGAGGAGACTCTTGAGAGTCCCATGGACTGCAAGAAGATCAAACCTCTCCATTCTGAAGGAAATCAGCCCTGAGTGCTCACTGGAAGGACAGATCCTGAAGCTGAGGCTCCAATATTTTGGCCACCTCATGAGAAGAGAAGACTCCCTGGAAAAGACCCTGGTGTTGGGAAAGATGGAGGGCACAAGGAGAAGGGGACGACAGAGGACGAGATGGTTGGACAGTGTTCTCGAAGCTACCAGCATGAGTTTGACTAAACTGTGGGAGGCAGTGGAAGACAGAAGTGCCTGGCATGCTCTGGTCCATGGGGTCACGAAGAGTCAGACACGACTAAACAACTAAACAACAAGCCAGAGGACTGAATTTAAGAAAATAATGGGAGCCTTGCAAAGGGTCATTTAAGCCAGAGCTCTGTTGCCAACAAAGAGCCTCTTGGAACCAACAAAGTGTGATTGAAACAGCACTTCTCTCTTGCTTGTCCCTCAGCACCTGCTATTCTTTGTGCATGGAGATGCCATTTTGGTACCATTGTTGGTGACTGGTCCCACTGGAAGTGGCGGAAGGCACAGAGACAAACAGTACAGGGAGCCAAGGGCGGAGGAAGGGGGGTGATGGGGTGGTCCACCCCGGGTGCCCTCACTGAGGGGGGTGACATTCGGCACGCCACCCACACACAACTCCCAAGCCTCCCCTGAGCAGTCGGGGTAAGGGGGAGAGCTGCGCCGCTTTGCCGGTGGCATTCCTCCCCTTCCTCCTTCGTTTTGACAGCTTGGGGGAGGCTTGGGAGTTGTGGGTGGGTGGCGTACTCCAAATGTCCGCCATGGGTGGCTTACTCTGCCCCTGGCTGCAGGGCATGCACACCACTCCATGCACCCAAGCGTCTAACCAGTGCCTGGCAGGGCACCATCCATGTCCCACCCCCCCTCGGGAGCACGCCCGCCCTGGGCAGCGTGGGCATATGCTCTGCTGCTACAGGGAGCCAGAGTCAACAACAGAGTCAGCTAATTCTACTTTTGTCACCCTCCTGTTCCTGCTGAGAAGAAGAAGAAGAGTAGTAGTTTGGATTTGATATCCCACTTTATCACTAGCCGAAGGAGTCTCAAAGCGGCTAACATTCTCCTTTCCCTTCCTCCCCCACAACAAACACTCTGTGAGGTGAGTGGGGCTGAGAGACTTCAAAGAAGTGTGACTAGCCCAAGGTCACCCAGCAGCTGCATGTGGAGGAGCGAGGACGCGAACCCAGCTCCCCAGATTACGATACTACCGCTCTTAACCACTACACCACACTGGCTCTCAACCACACTGAGTTCTACAAGGGCAACACTGATACCAAGGAGAAGGAGGCTGATAGCCACCCTCTGGACTAGTTACAAGAAGACAGGCAGGTGGGGATGACTGAAGACAGACTCAAATTGGTGGGGAGATGCTTCCTGGGCCAGCCTCTGCTGGGCCTCATGGATTTGTCGCTGTTGATAGACTTATCCCCTGCTATTTTTCTAGAAAAAGAGGTGCTGGAACGCCTCCCTTGTTCTCTTATAATGGCAATGGGTCCCACCTGAATTATAGTATTATGTGTATATGTCTCATTATAAAAACGTCAAAAGCACTTTTCCAAGGCTTGCTTTGCATCCCTTTTAGAATCCGGTTCATCATGAAACGTTACTATGATTTACAAAACAGGCTTTATTGTTTATGTGAGGAAAAAACATTTCATCATGTTAATCGCAGTAATGTATATTTATATCTCTTTGTGTTCTGTGTTTTCTTTCCATACAATTTGTAATAGTATATACCGGAGGTGGGGGAACTTTTTAAGTCTGAGGGTTGCATTCCTTCCCTGGGCAACCTTCAGTGGTGGGTGGGGTGAGAAGCAAAGGTGAGTGGGGACAGAAGCAACAGTGAGCAGAGCAACAGATGCATTGGGCTATATTCTGCTCCTACAAAATCTTGAGATTTCTATATACAAACATACACCCACCCCTCCACCCTCTGTCTAGGCATTCAAGAGGTCTTATCAAGGACACATTCCAGGCAAAAATCACTCAAGGAGGATGCAGGCCAAGGACAGTGTGGAGAAATCACATTTTAAAATGTGTTTACTGGAACAGGGTTTGGATGAGATACAGTGGTACCTCGGGTTACATATGCTTCAGGTTACATACGCTTCAGGTTACACACTCTGCTAACCCAGAAATACTGCTTCAGGTTAAGAACTTTGCTTCAGGATAAGAACAGAAATCGTGCTCCGGCGGTGCAGCAGCAGCAGCAGGAGGCCCCATTAGCTAAAGTGGTGCTTCAGGTTAAGAACAGTTTCAGGTTAAGAACAGACCTCCGGAACGAATTAAGTTCTTAACCTGAGGTACCACTGTACAACGCATGCGTATGTGAGTCATGTAAAGGGTCAAATGGGAAATACTGTGTATCTGTTGGCGACTAACAGTTAGCTGTTATTTAGTCATATGAGGCTGCTTTGTGGGGGGGGGGGGAACTGGGTTCTTTTAAACGCTTGGAGAGAGAATTGTACAATTACCCTTCTGATTGGCTTGTTGGGTGGATGTTCTTGATCACTCATTGGACAGGAGAAGTCATGAGGCGGAGAATTCTCTTCTCCACTCAAATCTGATTGGTTGAAGGATAGGCTGGCTTGCATATAAATAGGCCTGTTCCAGTACTGTGAGGGGGGCAAGAGAAAAACAGAGAAGAGGGAGAAGTCTGAAACAGAACCAGGTGGAAAATGGGCAACAGAAAGGCCCAGAGAAAGATGGAAATACTAGTCTGGCCACAAAGAGCTGAATCACTGGTTTAAGCTAAAGACTGGCAGAGAGGCCATATAAGGTTGTCAGGCAGTGAGGAGAATTCAGCATAATATGAATTCTAGAACTGACCATAACATGAAGCCCCTGCTAGAATGGTTCAAAGGGGGGAGGGAGCCAAAGTCTGCAGCCTATGGCATTGTGGGCTGCCAGCTCTTGGGGCCAGAAGGCAAATGGAAGGAGTGTGCATGTGCATTCAACTGTCTAATGGCATCCCCAACACCCAGGAGATTGCAGCCACAGAGATAAGAAAGTAGGATTCTCTGAAGCGGTCACTTCCTGGTTTGCACAGAGAAACCATTTTCAGTGGAGCCCAGTGATGGAACTGCTGCGTTGAGGCAGCACTGGGGGTTGAGATTTTTGCCCCTTTAACCATTTTGTGCCCTTGTGCTCCCCCCGCCATGATATGCCACCTGGGAGTGAGATTGAGTGGGTAAAAGGGCCTAAGGATCATTAGCATATAAGTTAATTAGGGCTAGGAACAGCACTTCACCAGCCAGAATCATACAAACCTCTGTAATTGTCACTTAAATAAACTTACTATAGCAAAAGCAAGTCTTGGAGAAACAGAAGGCAACTGAAATATTACATTTTACCTCACTTTGCATGCATAGTTAATATAAACAAACACCTTGCTATTTTTTATTTAATTGTTAAAATGTGTCTGGCTTGCTTTGCACCATGTCTAAAATATCACATCTTCTGGGTTATGGATTAAGGTTTTAGTAAACGGGATAAAATAAATATATAGTGGTAGCGGGTTTTGAATTTTTGTACAACAGTAAAGCGGGACTCCCTTCACATGCATTTGTGAATCGGCTGAGTTAAATAGACAAAAATAAAATATAAAGAGAGAGTGTGTCTCACCACAGGTAGTAAGGAATGTAACTGAGTGACATGAGTAAAGTCTCCCAGGCCAGATAATTTTGGGCATAATACCATGTTTTTCATAACTAAAATCTTCACTTTCTTACTGGCTCCATGGCTAAAGCCACAAATATAAAATGTTGCTTTCCTTCAGAGCAAAATAAGCCGGGTGCATTTGTTTGAATAATGCAAGAGTCAAGAATTTGTAGCATTCGTCCCTGACAATACATTTGAATATTATTGGCCTGGCATTTTCTGTCCTTTTAGAAATATTTTCAGAAACAACTTTTCTCCAAGTCACAGTTGCGAGTAAATCTGAAGTGCAAGGAACTCTGCCCATGTTTGGCAAGGAGAAAAATATCTGCATGAGAGTTGGTGCTGGCAAAGTTCTTTCTCCATACTAGGAAAGTTACAACCAGCAACAAAAGTTGTCATTTGATGTATAAATCTATTTCTTTCTCCCCTTTTAAATTATAGTGGTAATATGAATATTTCAGATGCATTTGCAGATACATGAAATATAACCATGCGGAAAAAGAAACAATATAAAGCTCATATACATTTTATAACGTTTTATAACGTTTAATAGGTTTGGGGGCTGTAAGACTGTAAAACTATTCCTCACTTCCTAAATGTCATTTGGTTTTGTTTCCCCCAAAAAATGATTTCTGTAAAGCCAGCAATCGTTTAAAAATGAATCACAATAACAACTAAAATGAAATTCCTTTGCGACCAGAAATTGGCGGAAGCATGATAGAGGTGTATAACATTATGCATGGATTGGGGAAAGTGGAGAGAAGGAAGTTCTTCTACCTCCAATAAGGCTAGAACAAAGCAAAATGTACAGATGAAAGCACCTTAAAAAGTAGAGACATCACCTTGCCAACAAAGGTCCATATAGTAAAAGCTATGGTTTTCCCAGTAGTGATGTATGGAAGTGAGAGCTGGACCATAAAGAAGGCTGATCGCCAAAGAATTTATGCTTTTGAATTATGGTGCTGGAGGAGACTCTTGAGAGTCCCATGGACTGCAAGAAGACCAAACCTCTCCATTCTGAAGGAAATCAGCCCTGAGTGCTCACTGGAAGGACAGATCCTGAAGCTGAGGCTCCAAGACTTTGGCCACCTCATGAGAAGAGAAGACTCCCTGGAAAAGACCCTGATGTTGGGAAAGGTGGAGGGCACAGAGAGAAGGGGACAACAGAGGACGAGATGGTTGGAGAGTGTTCTCGAAGCTACCAGCATGAGTTTGACCAAACTGTGGGAGGCAGTGGAAGACAGGAGTGCCTGGTGTGCTCTGGTCCATGGGGTTACGAAGAGTCAGACATGACTAAACGACTAAACAACAACAGATGGAAAGAATATACTTCTTCACACAGCACATAGTTGAACAACGGGATTCATTCCCACAAGCTGTAGCATCGGCCACCAACTTAGATGGCTTTAAAAGAAGATTAGACAGATTCATAGAGGATAAGCCTGGTAAGGGCTACCAGCCAAAATAGCCATGTACTACCTCCCAGTTGCTGGGATTCACAAACTAGAAGAGCTCTCAGGTCCTGCTTTGGAACATCCCATAGTCATCTGGTTGGTCCCTATAAGAACATGATTCTTTGCTGTCGCTCGAGACTCAGGTGGCCTCAGTGGTGTGGAGTGCTTTCCATCAGCTTCAGCTGGTGGCCCAGCTATTCCCCTATCTGGACAGGGATAGCCTAACTACGGTCGTCTATGTTCTGGTAACCTCGAGGTTAGATTACTGCAATGCGTTATAGTAGGGCTGCCTCTGAAGACTGTTCATTTTTTTTTTTTTAAAAAAATAATATTTATTAAAATTTTCAAAAATACAGAAAGTAAAGATTAAAGAATGTTCAAGACCTTATTTTCATATATCAGCTTTCCGGGACTCCCCCCTTCCCCCACCCCTACCATATTCCCCTTTCACATTGTTGGCTCTACAAGTTCCCAGTTCTGATTAAAGCTTAGCTTATTTCACCCATTCTTCAAATTTAAATTTAAGTTTATACAATCCTCATATTAAGAAACAAAAGTTCCTTCCCCAGGGCCCACCCCATTTTCGTTCCACAATTTCCCCTTTATTTAATGGTAAAAACACCCCACAATAGAAATATAAGAAACAAAAATTGAAAAGTATAATAAATGAAAAGAAACCAATTCAGCAAAAAGTTGACAAGCCTTTGGATTCTAGTTCTCCCCCCCTGTCCCCGGTTTAATTTCCCCCTGATCACCAATCCATGTTAGCTGCCTGGAATTCTTAAGATCCAAAAATCACATTTTCCCCCAACTCTCGCTGGCTTTTCTTTTTATAATTATTTTTAAAGTTATTTTTAAACCATATTAACTTCAAATCTTTAATAAAACTCCCCCCAATGTTCTTTCCAAGTTGTAGTCCAGTTTCCTCTTGTTCTGCTGCTAAAATGTACTAATTCAGGAATTTAGTAAGTCTGCAGGGATTATTGTTATTCAGGAACCAAAACTTGCGTTCAGTCCCTTCCTTTCTTCAATCCTTTAGCTGAACACCCTGTAGACACAAATATGTTTCCATTTTGCAGCTTTCCCAGGAGATAACCAGTTCTGTAAAATTCCAATGGTATTTTTCCACTTACGACCTTCTTTGTAATGTCCCGAAACTCCTCTAGGGGGATTGTTGTAACTTTGTTTTTTCTAGTCCAAAAATCCGGTTGTTATCCATGTTTTCGCCATTTTGTATCCAAGTTTTAACAAATTGTAAAGAAATTGTAGCGAAATTGACCAGCAAGGCCCTCGTAATACAGTCCTCTTTCCGACTTTGACAGCTACTTTGACAGCTGTCAAAATCTCCTTCGCTTTTCGCCAGGCTCTCTCTCCTCAATCACCCCGGTTCCCGGGGGGGGGATAGCATTTTCCTTCTCCCTAAATTCTTCCTCCAGCACAGTTCTTGTAGTTTCCCATCGTGGAATTCTTAGTCAGAAACAAATCTTTTTGGACCTTGGTTTCCCAGTCCTTGTTTTGGAAGGTTTACAATAGGGAGGGGGACTGACTTCCTTTTTGGATCCCCCCCCGCTCGTGTCAAATCCGAAAAAATTTCTTTTTTCTCCTTTTAAACCCGGTTTCCAAATTTTACTCACGGGTTGTTGTTAAAAGTCCGAATTCTCAATGGAAGAAGTCAGCGCTCTCCGCCGGATGGCATGCGGCTTCGCTCGGCAGGGATGGCAGAGGACTCAAAGCACCACGCTTCTCCCCGGCACCCGATCCGTAGCCTTTAAAAAGGCTCCTTCACAAGTCGGGAGGGCGCTAACGGTGCCAGCCGAGTCTCCATGTCCACGGCCCCCGTGGCCGTGGTTTTTAAGGGTCCCCGCATCGCCGGTGCGGTAGGACCCAGCCCTGCCGAGCAGGCTCCCTCCGGAGCTCGGAGGGAGTCCGCCATTCGGCGATGGCGCCAACCCGGAAGTCCTCTGAAGACTGTTCAGAAACTTCAGCTAGTGCAGAATTCAGCAGCCAGGTTGCTCACCAGAGCAAGACGGTTTGAACATATTACAGTGGTACCTCAGTTTAAGAACTTAATTCGTTCTGGAGGTCCGTTCTTAACCTGAAACTGTTCTTAACCTGAAGCACCACTTTAGCTAACTGGGCCTCCCACTGCTGTCGTGCCACCGGAGCAAGATTTCTGTTCTCATCCTGAAGCAAAGTTCTTAACCCAAGGTACTATTTCTGGCTTAGCGGAGTCTGTAAACTGAAGCGTCTGTAACCTGAAGCGTATGTAACCCAAGGTACCACTGTACATCAATCCTGGTCCAACTGCACTGGCTACCAATTAGTTTCCGGGCCCTATTCAAAGTGCTGCTTTTTACCTATAAAGCCTTAAACGAGTCAGGACCGCAATACCTCAAGGACTGTCTCTTTTCATATGACCCTACCGGGGCCCTGAGATCATTTTCTGAGGCCCTCCTTTGTGTGCCTCCTCTTCGAGAGGTCCGGAGGGTGATAACACGAGAGCAGGTCCTTCTCTGCAGTGGCTCCCCATCTATGGAATGCTCTCCCCAGGGATATTTGCTTGGCACCTTCATTATACACCTTTAGGCACCAGGCAACAACGTTCCTTTTTTACTAAGCCTTTGGTTGATTTGATTGACATCCTATGCCCTTTTAAAATGTGGGTTTTTTGTAGCAGGGCCGTTGGGTTATTGTTTTTTATATATTATGTGGTTTTATATTTTGATTTTGTTCTGTGAGCCGCCCTGAGACTTCTGTGTATAGGGTGGAATATAAATTCAATAAATATATAAAACACGAGAATGGGCCTCCTCTGCAGTGGCTCCCTGTTTGTGGAATGCTGTCCCCAGGAAGGTTCAGGTGTTGCCTTCATTAAACACCTTTAGGCGCCAGGAAAAACCTCTTTAACCAGACCTTTGGCTGATTGACAGTCTATGTCCTTTATTATTTTTTTCTTCTATTTTTTTTTTATAATATTTTTTATTGCGTTTCTTTTCATAATTTTGTACAATCCAAAAAGTACAGAAAACAAAACAATACAAGAAACAGATTTTTTTTCTTTTAACAAAAAAGTACTAAGAAAAAAAAATATTATGTAAAATGGTTCAACTGTCTATAGATCTTTGTTGGACTTCCCCACACCTTCCAGATCTGCATTCTTAGAATTAACAATGTCAGCAATTTGTTACCTTATTTCATACCTTATTGTAACTTTCAGTTATTATGTCTCCAAGTTCAATAGTCTATGTCCTTTAAAAAGGTGTTGGGGAAGGGGGATTATTGGGCTGTTCTTGTTTTTATTTTTATTATGCATTTTGTGTTTTGTTTTATGACAGGGTGGTATACAAATATAATAAAAAATAATAATAATAACTTAGAAGAGGATGTTCCCTCCTATGTGTGAGAGAAGAATGCTTCTAAGGAGGTCCTTAATAAATAATAATAATAAATTTTCATTTATACCCTGTCCTCCCTGGCCAAAACTGGGCTCAGGGCGGCTAACACCATTAAAATTACAATTAAAAACAAAATAAACTAATTTAAAATACAGGTTAAAATATAATTTAAAATGCAGCCTCATTTTAATAGTAGCCCATAGATCAAACCATAAGGGGAGGGAAAAATAAGGGTCAGATTGAGTCCAAACCAAAGGCCAGGCAGAACAGCTCTGTCTTGCAGGCCCTGCGGAAAGATGTCAAGAAGAAGAAGAAGAGTTTGGATTTGATATCCCGCCTTTCACTCCCTTTAAGGAGTCTCAAAGCGGCTAACATTCTCCTTTCCCTTCCTCCCCCACAACAAACACTCTGTGAGGTGAGTGGGGCTGAGAGACTTCAGAGAGAAGTGTGACTGGCCCAAGGTCACCCAGCAGCTGCATGTGGAGGAGCGGAGACGCGAACCCGGTTCTCCAGATTAGGAGTCTACCGCTCTTAACCACTACACCACACTGGCTCTCAAGTCCCGCAGGGCCCTAGCCTCTTGTGGCAGAGCGTTCCACCAAGTCGGGGCCAGTACTGAAAGGGCCCTGGCCCTAGTTGTGACCAATCTAACCACCTTGCAACTTGGGACCTCCAAGATGTTGTCAATTGTGGACCTTAAGGTCCTCCGCAGGGCATACCAGGAGAGGTGGTCCCATATGTACGTGGGTCCTAGGCTGCATAGGGCTCTAAAGGTCAAAACCAGCAGCTTAAACCTGACCCTGTACTCCACCGGGAGCCAGTGCAGTTGATGCCTTTAATTTTTATTAGTTCTTATACTACAAATGGACACGGGTGGCGCTGTGGGTAAAAGCCTCAGTGCCTAGGGCTTGCCGATCGAAAGGTCGGTGGTTCGAATCCCCGCGGCGGGGTGCGCTCCCGTTGCTTGGTCCCAGCACCTGCCAACCTAGCAGTTCGAAAGCACCCCCGGGTGCAAGTAGATAAATAGGGACCGCTTTCTAGCGGGAAGGTAAACGGCGTTTCCGTGTGCGGCTCTGGCTCGCCAGAGCAGCGATGTCACGCTGGCCACGTGACCCGGAAGTGTCTCCGGACAGCGCTGGCCCCCGGCCTCTTGAGTGAGATGGGTGCACCAACCCCAGAGTCTGGCAAGACTGGCCCGTATGGGCAGGGGTACCTTTACCTTTACCTTATACTACAAATAAATGATTAAATGCAGAGTTGTCTTTCCATGTAGAGAAAGGCTCCTACCATCTGGAAGGACTGAGATCTTGTTGGTGAAGGAGGGGGCAGGAGGTGATTTTCACTGAGGTCCCTTTCAGTCTTCAGCCTCATCCCCATCACTCGATTCAGAGCACCTCTGATTCTCTGGAGTAGTTTTTGGGGAGACATGGGTTGCTGCAGAAACTGAGAGTTGCTGCTATCCTATGTGGGAAGGCACAATGTGAAACATCTCCAGAACAAAAACATGTATATCAAGTGTACATAGTTACAGTTATGAAACAGGTACTTTATTAAAGCCCTTTGTGGCTTAGGGCCCTCGTATTTACAGGACTGCCTCTCCTGGTATTCCCCACAGAGGACCTTAAGGTCCATGAATAATCATAGTTTAGAGGTCCTGGGCCCTAAGGAAGTCAGATTATCCTCCACCAGGGCCAGCGATGGCTCCGACCTGGTGGAATGCTCTGTCCCATGAGACCAGGGCCCTGCAGGATTTAACTTCCTTCCACAGGGCCTGTAAGGCAGAGCTTTTCTGCCTGGCTTTAAATTTGAATTTAGCCTGATCTTTTATTCCCCTTCCTTCCCTTTTTATGAAGATTACCCGCTCTGGGATCCCACAGCTAATTCCCCCCTGGTTTCCTTGCTGGCCCAAATAGGACTAATTTAGCCAGCTAGCCCTGGTGATCATCTAATGTTTATTGGATGGATTTCCCCCCTAAATTGATTTTTGAATTCTGAAATTATTGTTATTCACATTTTATACTGTATTTTATGCTGTTTTTTGTTGCATCAATTGTTTTAAATTTGTTGTTAGCCACTCTGAGCCCAGTTTTCTGAACCGGAAAGGGCGGGGTATAAATAAAATTTCTTCTTCTTCTTCTTCTTCTTCTTCTTCTTCTTCTTCTTCTTCTTCTTCTTCTTCTTCTTCTTCTTTAAGAAGGTGCACTTGGAAGGGAAGCAATGCCTAGCAAAGCCAGTGCCTTAGGTCAGCCTTCCCCCAAACTGGTGTAACCCAAATGTTGATGGACTCCGCATCCCATCAGCCCCAGCCAGAATGGCCAAATGCCAGGAGTGATGGGAGCTGAAGTCTAGCAACAGCTGAAGGGCATCAGGTTTGAGAAGATTGCCTTGGGCAGGGAGGCATTTCATCTGCTCATGTCTGCGGACAAATTGGTTGTTCATAGTCCTGGCCCTGAACCAGCATTTCTCAATAGCCACTGAGTCTGCAAACAAGCAAATCTGGTCCCAGTTTTCAATACATCTTTCTTCTCTTCTCCAAGGGGTTTTGGCAGAGTAATTGAGCACCGTTGGCAGTGGGTCTTAGCTTGCATTTATTATTAAGCCACATAGTGAAAAAATAAAAAATAAAAATAAAGGATGAGAGTCTATTAAACGACACTTTCCAGATTAGCAAGCAACAATGGGCTAGAGTCCTGTTGCTGCCTGGAGGTTTCCCGGTTCAATGTGCCTACACCAGCAAATGTCGATTGTCATCAACTCTATTGCATCAAACTGGCCCGTCTCCCAGGCAGGAATGTATAAAAAAACAGGAAATAAGCCAAGGCAATTTTTGTTTAGTTTCTCCAAATATAAATGCTCCCCAGCTCTGATGTCATTTAAAAAAAAATATGGCTATAATTCTCAAAGTGTGAGAGGCTCTTCATAAATAATTAAGGTTATTATTTATAACCCCATCACCATTCCTGCTTCAAGAGGCAAAGAGCTTATAGTTCAAACCAGGATTTCCCAAACTTGGGTCTCTAGTTGTTTTTGGACAACAGTTCCCATCATCCCTGACCATTAGTCCTGCTAGCTAGGGATGATGGTAGTTGTAGTCCGAAGACATTTGGAGACCCAACTTTGGGAAACCCTGTTTTAAATTTAGGGGTGGGGTAGGGAGGAGGATAATTTTGTGTGTGTGTGTGTGTGTGTGTGTGTGTGTCAGAGAGAAACTATGCAACTTGCTCCCACAGGAGGCAATGACAGCCAGACAACTTGGATAGCTTTAAAATTTGCTGTTGTTGTTGTTTAGTCATGTCTGACTCTTTGTGACCCCATGGACCAGAGCACGCCAGGTACTCCTGTCTTCCACTGCCTCCCGCAGTTTGGTCAAACTCATGTTCGTAGCTTCAAGAACACTATCCAACCATCTCGTCCTCTGTCGTCCCCTTCTCCTTGTGCCCTCAATCTTTCCCTGGGTCTTTTCCAGGGAGTCTTCTCTTCTCATGAGGTGGCCAAAGTATTGGAGCCTCAGCCTCACAATCCTTCCAGTGAGCACTCAGGGCTGATTTCCTTCAGAATGGATAGGATGGATCTTCTTGCAGTCCTGGGACTCTCAAGAGTCTCCTCCAGCACCATAATTCAAAAGCATCAATTCTTCGGCGATCAGCCTTCTTTATGGTCCAGCTCTCACTTCCGTACATCACTACTGGGAAAACCATGGCTTTAACTATACGGACCTTTGTTGGCAAGGTGATGTCTCTGCTTTTTAAGATGCTGTCTAGGTTTGTCATCGCTTTTCTCCAAAGAAGCAGGCGTCTTTTAATTTCGTGACTGCTGTCACCATCTGCAGTGATCATGGAGCCCAAGAAAGTAAAATCTCTCACTGCCTCCATTTCTTCCCCTTCTATTTGCCAGGAGGTGATGGGCCCAGTGGCCTTGATCTTCAGTTTTTTGATGTTGAGCTTCAGACCATATTTTGCGCTCTCCTCTTTCACCCTGATTAAAAGCTTTAAAATAGGATTGGACAAATCAATGGAGGAGAGGGGCATCAATGTCTACTAGCCATGATATTCTATTTCCATGGTCAGAGGCAGTAATGTTTCTGAATACAGATTGCTGGAAACCAGTGTTCTTCTGCTCCATTCCTGCTTGTGGTTCTACTGTGAGAACAGGATGCTGGACTAGATGGGCCACTGACCTTTTATGCCTTTATGATGTACAAGGCACAAAGTGGAGAAGATGCATCTGCATGTCCTTAGGGCAGAGGTGGGGAAACTCAGGCCTGGGAGCCAAAGGTGGTACTCCAAGCAGACTTTTGGGCTGCACACCAGACCACATCTCTCAATGGCCCTGGTCTGTGTCAGCAAGCAGAGGGCTGGGAGGCCACGCTGGCAAGCCCCGGCTGGGCCATTCCCTTCCAGCTGTTCCGGTGCGAAGACCATCACCTCAGCTCTGATGTAAATCAGCGACCCAGGCTTCAAAGCCAGGGCACACTATCAGCAGAACGAACTGTGCACACAGAATAGGTGTGAGGCTTGTGGAAGCATACTACAACTACAGATTCATTAATCATAAATCAGGACAAAGAAGCATGTTGTCTCTCTCTCATGTTGTCTCAGAGAGAACAGCTAAAAGCAAAAACTATACACAATGGAAGTTCCCAGCATACTGTGCTGGAATGTAAACAGACATGTGACATGCAACAATTCCACACATCTGCTCCTTAAGGTGGAATGGAAATGTCAACAGTCTGTACCCAGAGTGCTTTTCCCTGGGTAGAATGTGTCCTTGAACTCTGATAACACCCCTTTCTTGCCCACACGAAGGATAGATTGATATGTGTGCAGAAACTAACTTACTGCACCAAGGCAAGATGCCTTGCTCCACCCACTTTTGCCCTGGCCCTGCTACCACTAGCACGTGGCTCTCAAAAGGTTTCCCAGAAGAGAATTCAGGAAAAACACACATTTCCTGCTCTTGTTTTAGTTATTGCTGCAACTGAGGATGATGAAGATGAAGGGGCTACCTCCAGAGTGAAGAACTACAGTGGTACCTCAGGTTAAGTACTTAATTTGTTCCAGAGGTCCGTTCTTAACCTGAAACTGTTCTTAACCTGAAGCACCACTTTAGCTAAAGGGGCCTCCTGCTGCTGCCACTGCCGGAGCACGATTTCTGTTCTCATCCTGAAGCAAAGTTCTTAACCCGAGGTACTGTTTCTGGGTTAGCGGAGTCTGTAACCTGAAGCGTCTGTAACCTGAAGTGTATGTAACCTGAGGTACCACTGCACTGCCCCTCCAAATGTTGTTGGAACCAACTTGTGCCATCTCTGACTGCTGGGCCTGATAGGAGTTGACAGCCAACCACACCTGGAAGGCTACAAGTTCTTCACCTTTGGTGGACTAGACATGCCAGAGTCAAATTGATATGATAGCAGAAGGAAAAAGGTTCAAAAGGAGGCTTGAACAATTGTTGAGAGGTGTACTGTATATGCTCCTCTCTTGGATTTCAGTTTTCAGTTTTTGGGATGGCAAGACCGAAGTGGGAAGCAAAGTTAGTCCTTTGATCTAGTCAAGGTGAGGGTAAGATTGCTAGGAATATCGCAGTGAGGTGAGACCCCCCCAACTCCTAGTTTTGCAAAGACACAAGCCACTTGGAAACTCAGACCCTCCAAGTGTCCCTATTTTCCATGGACCGTCCCTGATTTACAGAAGCCATCACGGTTTCTGATTTGATCCCGGAATGTCCCGCTTTTCCTTAGGATGTCTCTATTTTCATCGGAGAAATGATGGAGGGTATGGAGTCATGGGACCTCTGAGCCAAGGAGATAAGTTACTATACAACCTTTAGAAGACATCTGAAGAAGGAGAAGAAGAAGAAGAAGAAAAAGAAGAAGAAAAAGAAGAAGAAAAAGAAGAAGAGTTTGGATTTGATATCCCGCTTTATCACTACCCGAAGGAGTCTCAAAACACCTAACATTCTCCTTTCCCTTCCACCCCCACAACAAGGACTCTGTGAGGTGAGTTAGGCTGAGAGACTTCAGAGAAATGTGACTAGCCCAAGGTCACCCAGCAGCTGCATGTGGAGGAGCAGGGAATCGAACCTGGTTCACCAGATTACGAGTCCACCACTCTTAACCACTACACCACACTAGCTCTCTCTGAAGGCAGCCCTGTGCAGTTTTTTTAATATATAATGTTTCAATATGTTTTTTATATATGTTGGAAGCAGCCCAGAGTGGCTGGGGCAACCCAGTCAGATGGGTTGAGTATTATTATTATTATTATTAAATAGGACGTTTTTATTTTCATCAGAGAAATGTTGGAGGGTTTGGAAAATCCCCTGAGTACAGCGCACTTAAATGAATATAAGCTGCAAGGGAGCTTTGGGGAACTCACTCTGTATATACTCAGAGGCACTAGGGTAGCCAAAATTAGTTTCCATCTGCTTGGGTTGAACTGTGGCATTTTAAACAGGTGAGGACTCTGTGGTATTTTCACTAGCCTGTGACCCTGTGGGTTTGAGTCCCTTGCCTTCCTGCCAAGCGGGTGGGGAATCAGAGATTTCAACCATTTTCACTGACTCACAGTCCAGCGTTTTGTATGTATGCTTTGCAACAGGTTCAGCCTTCTCTTCAGGGTAACAGGGCCAAGGGAAAGAAAATCCATTTTTAAAGGGTAGGCCTGATCTAATTAGCCTTTTATCTGAATCATCTCTGCAACTTAAACAACAACAAAAAAAAGAGGAAATCTATAGTCCACTCTGAGGAGCGCAAGCAATGCAGACTCACCCATCGACTTTGACAGCGCATATTGTTCTTGCTTTAATATTGCATTATCCTGGATTTTCGCTGAGCAGAGTACGTTTTCTGGCGATTACACCTTGGGCAGGGAAAGGCTTTCTAGCTCTGCAACAGCCTTAGTAATAATACATGCCTCTGCTTAATCTATGAGCCACAATCACATCTATCTACCGCACGGAGCAGAGTGCTGAGAGGGATGATGTATCCTGCAGCAATATGCAGGCCCTGTAGTAAATTAAGTTACAGCCCCATTACACGCCACATCGACAGCGGCGTTCTGCGTGTACGTAGCCGGCACTTTGTCACTGCCTTTTGCGTTTTTACAGCCCACGCGGTCATAAATAGCTCTCCCTCAAACACAATGTGCGTTTTTTGCAGTCACTTCATTCACCCTCCGGGAGAGGAAGCAAGGGAGCAAAGGGTTTTCAAAGCACCTTGTCCCACAAGCAGAAGCTGAACAGGAGTTGGCTGCAAGGGAACGTTTACTGGAACCAGGCTTAAATCATGCCAGCGAGGGGTGGGACAACCAGAGAAGAATTAAGTTGATGGATTATGCCAAAACGGCAAAAATGACTGGAAGAATCAGAAATCAGAAAGGCCAAAATTTTAATAAGGAATGGGGGAAAATTATAACTTACCTTAAAAACCATTGTAAACAGTTAAAATCGTTAGTAGGATTGGAATAACACTTGTAGTTTAATGGATATAATGGAGAGGTAAAATGTTTGGATTATTATAAGAGATGCATGAGGAAATGACTAACAATTGGACCCACAAAGGGGAGGAGGGAAGTTCAGGAGATGTTTTGGAATTGTATTTTTATGCAGTATGTTGGATATGTGTTTGAAAAACTTTAATTTGAAAAACAAAACAATTTTTTTAAATTAAAAAATAATAATCATGCCAGCAAAACCATCTTTGACTAGCATCATTCAACAACTTCTAAGAAGGAGGTTTCACTTTCACTTTTTCAAATGCCACCTCACATGAAACTTCCAGACCCTCCAAGTGTCCCTGTTTTGCAGGGACAGTCCTGAATTTACAGAAGCTGTCCTGGTTTCTGATTTGATCCTGGAATGTCTTGCTTTTCCTTAGGAAGCCCTTGTTTTCATCAGAGAAATGTTGTGGGGGTATGGAACAGGACATTCCTATTTTCATTGGAGAAATGTTGGAGGGAACATCTCTATTTTCATCAGAGAAATGTTGGAGAGTACGGAATAGGATGCCCCTATTTTTGTCGAGAAATGTTGGAGGGTATGGAACCTCCCTAGCCTTGACAAAATGTCAGCTTGAGAACTCCGAAGCAAGCAATAAACAAAACAAAAGCATATGAGTGATAGGAGTTAAACAAATGTGGAAGATGCCTGCAATAGGACCCCACCCTTGGCATTTCAGCATTTCATTTCTGCTACAGCAGGCTATGTATTATCGAACGTCTTGTCCCGCCGACCTCATTATTAGGATGTACTACTCTTAGCCTGCATAGAACTCAAAATAATAATTATACTGTTTGCCGAGGGTAAAGAGACCAGGATTAAGAAGAACACGTATGCTACATCCCATATTTGGATGTAGAACAGTATGTTTTTTTAATTGAACATAATTAGTTCTGTTCACCTCCCTAGGAACTCCATTTGGAAAGACTGTTAAAAATAATATTCTGCCTCTCCTTCTCTCTCTTTGAAGCTCCGTTTACACATTCAGGGCACTGTATCCCTTACATGTTGATTTTGTCACCGCTCCAGGGATCTCTTCCTGGCACAATAAACCTGAGCCAGGCATGCCATGCATGCTGAAGTCCAGACTGGGAAACTTATTCATTTCAATAGATTGAGCTATTTATTTCTCAGATTTATGGCCTGCTGCTTTTTGGCCAAGGCTTCCGAAGCATAGCTGTCAACTTACAGATTTGAAAATAAGGGACCAGCAGCCTTGAAAATAAGGGACCAGCAGCCAAAATAAGGGACCTGCAGCCTCACCTGTTCCAGGCACTCCAGTCTTCCTGTCCTCCTGCAGTCTGGTCAAACTCATTCTGGTAGCTTCGAGAACAATGCCCAACCAACTTTGTAACCAGAGGTTCAACTGAATAGAATCTGAATCACATGCACCACAAGGCCTATGCAGCCTCAACTTAAGATGGCTCCCCGGCCTGGCTTTGCACTGCAAAGTTTACCACAGCACGTGCAACAAAATGGCGTCCAGCATTCAAAAAAACCCCTCAGCTTGCATTAGCTAGCCACACACAAGGCATGCAAGCTCCACCCCCCAGTCTTTCTTAGACTTCTTATTGGGTGAGCAACACAGCCAAGCAACACAGTTGGAGCCTCCATCCTCCCTGGCCGGCAGGGAGGGAGGGAGAGGAGCTGCTTTCTTTGAAATTTAAGGGACATTTAAGGGACATCCATCAATAAGGGACAGCAGCGGGACATGGCGCTGGAATAAGGGACTGTCCCTTCAAATAAGGGACACTTGACAGCTATGTTCCAAAGCAGGTAAGGTTGTGTGTGTTTGGGTACCACCACGGGAGAGGTGGGGGGCCATTTTCAGTCCCAGGGCCAAATCCCTTTATGGGGGACATTGGAGGGGGGGTACATGGGTGGAGCTAGGGACAAATGTAGGCAGAGCCACAGATGTGGCTTTTGGAACTTGTACGGTAGAGCACATTCCAGCCATATAGGAGTCAGCCCCACCAGCCCCAGATTCCTCCAATAAGACAAGCAAGAGACATTATCTCCAGTCTAGGATACATTTCATTCAGGCAAAAGCAGTCAAGGAGCACACAGAGCAAGGGCAGTGAAAAATGTGGCCTGGGGAAGAGGACATGGCCTGGGGAGATGGAGAGGTCTGGAGGGCTACGTTCAGGTGCTGGACTTGAGGTTTCCCATCCCTACATGATGGGAAATCCAAAGAGAATCAAGACAGTCCACCCATGACATTGCCTCCCCCCATCTGTTTATTTATTGATTATATTTATGTGCCAACTTTCTCCCGAGTTTAGATTCAAGGCAGCTGATAGCATTTAAAACATTATTACAAAATACGGAAGTTAAACACAGTAACTAAAATACACCAGTGTAATGATCTCAGGCAGGCAAGCAAGCTCTGATAAGAATTAATGCGTCTCTGACAGTTTTATGGTGCATTTATTTACAATTAACACCCAGAGAGCGGCTCCGAGCCTGCCGCTCTTAGCTACCAGTTGGTCACTCTGAGTCTCTGCCCCTTTCACAGTACGAATGGTGCCAAAGTCCAGTTCTTCCTCTCCTGTGCTTCTGCTGCATTTTAACCCTTTCAGCTCTTCTGGTTCGGGGACAAGGTGGGCGGACTCCCCCCACCCACTCTCAAACGAAGAGCCCTCTAAGCGCTGCCTCCCTCCTGGTTGCATAGCGACCCCCTCAATGCTGTCTATCTCCCCCCCTCTGGCTGTGAGCTTTCCGAGTCTGCTGCTCTATCTGAGTCTGGGAACTCTTGATGAAGGGCAGGGCGCAAACTAACCCACTTCTGTTCTGTCTGTGACTGCATTCCCTCTGTACTGGCATTCCTTCATCTCCAGAGTCAACCTCTTCCCAGGTGTTCGTTTGAGCCAAGTCTCTGACAACCAGGATACATTTAAAGCCAGTCGATAAAACACAGTTTGTCCTGACAGCACCCTAGTGATCAGCATTGTCTGCACCTGTCTGAGTAGGAGCTTTGCCTGAATTGGCATTGAGGAGCAGGCTCAGAGCAGGGTCAGGCAGATTTGGGAGGAGGAAGTTACACCCGGGGACAGATTTTCTGGTTGGCGTCTGTCTGTCTCATGGTACAATGGAGGAGTGCGCCTTTGGGGTGAAGTCAAACTGTTGGAAGGTTACAGTGCCTGCTGTGGTTGTAGAGACCGAGAGAGATGCTTTGTTGCAGCTGGGGCAGATGAGGACAAACAGTTGTGCAGTTGCTGTTGCACCATGGTGTTCTTTCTGTGTTCCTCCCGGTGGTCATTCCCCCCCCCCCGGTCACTGCTATTGATGCAGTCAACCTGACTGTCTGTCTCTAGGCACTCTGGTTGTCTTCAAGGGATTCCCAGATGGTGGAGTTGAAGTTGCCAGCCTTTTAAATTCTTGATGCCAAGGATTGAAAATGGGACCTTCCACATGCAACACACGTGCTCTGCCACTGACTTATGGCCCTCCCCTCCATATTAACTGTGTAAATCATGGTGGGAAATTGGCTGGCATTTCCAAGGGACAGTCAGATAGCTGCCCACTTAGCAGGTGCCCTAAAGTGTCGAAATGCTTTCTAACATAACTTCGTGTTTAGTGATGGCTTTGGTAAATTGGGCTGACTTGACGATGGTTGAGAGTCCCTAAAGTTCTTAGATTCGGTGAGTCATCCTTAATCTTTTAGAAAGAGGGTTTTATTATCCTCTATTAGATGACTGACTCCAATCAGTGATTAATAGGTGAGAGAAGGTGAGAAAGAACAGGGAGAAGAGGAGGCAATTTTAATTGTACTTCTGACAAAGGCAAAGGGTAAACAAGAAGATGAAATTTGCATTTAACAGGAGCAAGCTCTTATTTTGCAGTTGTGGTAGAATATTCGGCTTCTCTTGTCATGCTGCATCCAGTCAGTGCCAGGAGATCTGTTAGTGACAAAAACTCTCAACACAACAGCAAAAAATTCCCTGCTGATGGTTACTGCTCAATGAGTGGAAATGTGACAAAGCGGCAGATTACTAGCATATCATATTGACAGTTGCCATTTGGGCAACACAGACCGGGTGCAAATGTTTGCTGGGTCATGAGCAATCATACAAATTCTTATTCTTATTTACTGCCCTTCATCAGAGGATTACAAGGTGGTTTACAGTATAAAAACTCAAAAATACATAACATAATAACAAACAAGCAATACCCACCACAGAGTTTAAGAGGCCATATATATTTTTAATTAGCCAAAGGGCTGGGAGAACAGGAATGTTTTTGTCTTGTTTCTAAAGATATATAATGAAGGCACCAGGTGAGCTTCCACAAATGGAGAGCCACTGCAGAACCATTTTTGTGTTGCCACTCTCTGAACCTCTCATGGAGGGGGCACATGAAGACAGGCTTTTGACAGTGATCACAGGATCCAGGTTTCATATGGGACACTGGTGGGCTCACAACCCAACCAGGATCATGCAGAGGCACTGGCTGTATGAGGAACACAGCCATGGTGATCTACATGACAGCAACTTTGAGGAATGACCAACATCTTGGCACAAATCATAATTGCTTCATGTCAGTCTTCTTCATCGAAATGCCCATCTACAATGTCAACAACCTCTGTGGAATCCCATCTGGGCTACATCTTTGGAGATCTCCATATGCTATAAACATTTTGTGCGAAGTAGATGTTACATCAGAGGTGGGGATCTCAAGCCAAGGGTCTGAATGTGGCCTTGCAGTTCTCTCTGTCAGGCCATTGGGACCCTTCTCAGTCCATCCCTTTATCAGCCGTGCTCTGCAGCTGCCTCAAGTGCTTTTGCCTGTCTGAAATGTCTCACTGGAATGTGATGGTGCCTCTTGCTGGTCTGGAGGTAGGATGGAAAGATACAGGTGTGAGCAGAACCCCCTGGCTTTTTTGAGGCTGGAGTATATCTTACTGTCCCAAACTAAGAGTCACACATATTGTCCTACCCACTTTCGCTTCTAGCCTTACTCACCATTGGAATGCGGCCTCCAGAAGATTGATAGAAAGGTATTGTGGTCCTCAGGCTTCAAAAGTTCCCCACCCCATCTTACATTTTAAGAATGTTGAGCAGGACTGTGTACTTGGTATATGAGTTGGGAATGTTATGTATTACTAATGATGATAATATTGTTGTTCTGAGTTTTTGTAACTTCCCAAATTCCATACTTTCCCAAGCCTTCTGGATGAGAAGTGCCAAAAACATTAGCAATGAAGTATTTCACATGGGTAACTGATGTGTGTCGATGACTGATGAACTGACTCCTTTTGAAATGCTGTTCGTCAATCAAATTAGGCTTAACCACTTCCTTAACTGGATTGCAGCCGAGTTTTTCCATATGATCTTTCAGCCCCAATAGTTAAATTAATTGACGGAACCTTTTCAGGCCATTAGGGAGGATTGATTTGCATGAAGTGAATATGCTATTGTTGTTGTTGTTTGCTTGCATAGTAAAAGTCTGGCTTGAGAGAATCTCTTGGGGACCGCAGTTAGTCTACCCATATTAGGGCCATTTTTAGTTGGCACTTAAAGAAATTAGGGTCAGTTCAGACGGTCTTCTCCCTGTTGTCTCCACTCCCACATCTACCATGTTGAGTGAGCTACACACAGGATAAGCATAATGTGTATGTGAGCCAGGAATTAGCTTTGGCAAAACTTGAAGCTGCTGTGGCTGAAATGAAGGAGTTTCTAGTTCAAACACTGGGTTGCTCACATGAAGAGATGTCTCCTATGAGAGGGGGAATGAGAATACCCCCCCATTTTGTTAAGGTATTTGTTTTTCTTATTAAGAACCTCAGTCAGCTGGATGAAGAATAGAGGGGTGCTCATCAAATTTGGGGTTGACACAAAACTGGGCAGGTAGCTAATGCTGCAGAAGGCAGAACAAGGATTCAAGAAGATCTTAATAGACTGGAGAACTGGGCCCAGATGAACAAAATGAATTTCAATTGGGACAAATGTAAGCTTCTACACTTAGGCAGGAAGAACCAGATGCACATATATAGGATGGGGGACATCTGGCTTGCCAGTAAAAAGGTAAAGGTAAAGGGACCCCTGACCATTAGGTCCAGGCGTGACCGACTCTGGGGTTGCGGCGCTCATCTCGCTCTATAGGCCGAGGGAGCCGGCGTTTGCCCGCAGACAGCTTCCGGGTCATGTGGCCAGCATGACTAAGCCGCTTCGGGCAAACCAGAGCCGCGCATGGAAACGCCGTTTACCTTCCCGCTGAAGCGGTACCTATTTATCTACTTGCACTTTGACGTGCTTTCAAACTGCTAGGTTGGCAGGAGCAGGGACCGAACAACGGGAGCTCACCCTGTTGCGGGGATTTGAACCACCGACCTTCTGATCGGCAAGTCCTAGGCTCTGTGGTTTAACCCACAGCGCCACCCGCGGTAGTACATGTGAAAAGGATCTAGGGTTCTTAATAAACCACAAGTTTAACGTGAGTCAACAGTGTGGTGCAGCAGCAGAAAAAAAGCCAATGCTATTCTAGGCTGCATCAACAGAAGTTTAGTGTCCAGATTAAGAGACGTTATAGTACCAAAATGATTGGTGTTTTATTTTTATTTATTTATAAAAACCTTAGAAAGAAGAGTAAGAAACTTCTACCATCATTTCAAGTGTCATGCAGATATCAAGGCAAAAAGTAAATTTAAAAGTAAACAACTGGTGAGAAAAGTACTTGAAAAATACCATTGGTTGGAACAAATAATTCTAACTGAATGTCATTTACCAGCACTGAAGAAGTAGAGGGAAGTGTCAAAAGAAAATAAGCAAAAACGCATACATGCATTCATTTTTTTTCATAAGCTCATCTCAAACAAAATTCCCCTAGAAATAAAAACTTGAAGCAAAGCCTTATCAGAGGCTGGGATTTCACCATCTTCTTCTCTTCAGTCTTCCTGAATGGCTTCCATGCTTTCTCCTCTTGTGTACCTACCCATCCCAACCGTATTACCTGAAAATACTTTAGCCTCAGATTTTTCTCCCTTAATGGACTCTGTTGGTGAGTTATGGGGTGAATACGGCTGGTATAAAGTATCAGGAAACAAAAGTTATTCATGCACCCCCCCAACTTTCTTGCTGTGATATTTGTCATCCCTCACAAGCTATGCAAGGCTACAGATGACAGTGGAGGTGTCCAAAAGAAGAAGAAGAAAAAAGAACTGTGAGTTGGTACTGGTACTGACAGCTCCTGAGGTACCCTGTTCCTCTCTTGAGTTGATGCACCATTGATGTTCAAGTGATGTTTTCAGGGGAGTTATTCTGTTGCAAACACTGCTGTCTGGAATAAGCAATCTCTGCAATGCCTGGATTATGTCCAGTCCATTCATTGGTGAGAGTAATCTACAGTAAATATAAAGAAAAGAGTGGGGTTATCTCTGTAGCTGACTGCTTCCTGAAATGGTTTTGGGTGCCTCTTCTGGTGTAGAAATGTTGAAGCCCAGGTACTAGGGATGGGTGATAAATAAATTTGGTTGGCTTTTTACCACTCAATTTGCCCTACCTGAACCAAAGTGCAACTTTCCTTTGAAAGTCATACTTCTCTGAATTTTGCGACGCAGTTCTCCAACTAAAGAATGCATCCAATGAACATGCATATTAGGAGAAACAATGTACAAAAAAAGCATTACAAATTGCTTGTAAAAAGGCATATACATGGCAAAATTGATTTTACAATTTTATGAGGAATGGGCATGAAAATGAACACAACTTTTCATGAATACTTTAAAATAAAATCACGAATATGTGCAGAAATAGGGCAAGCTGAATATTGGGGAAATGAGAAAACTGAAAATGACAGATTTGCCCATCTCAAACATATATTGCCTCAGTACACCTATATTTATGTAGCATGACTAATCGTCACCGATAGATTTCCTCTCCCTGACTTTCTTGAATGTAATTTTATAAGCCACCTGACTAGCCATTACCACATTTTGTGGCAGTGAATTTCATAAGACAATGATCATGCATTGTGTGAGAAAGTATTTTCTTTTGTCTCTGTACTGAGCCTGCAAATGTGATGTTAAACTTCACTGGGTAATACTACATTATGGGAGATGGACCAAAAAAACCCCACCCCACTCTTTGCATCATTCATAATTTTCTAAACCTCTATCATGTCCTTCCCTCTCATTCATTGTTCTGACAACTTGAAAGAACTAGTTGGAGGCTGAAGTTTCTTCTTAACCCATCAGATTTGCTCCATGTAACTACAGGTCCCCACACTAATTCCCCGATCAAGAACAATTTGTCTTGCCTTTTTCTTTTAATTTGCAAAGTGTTAGCACTCCCTTAAAATAAAAAAGGAACTATTTAGGCACGGAGGGAATGGAAAGTACCTCATCCTTCACTTAATGTAGCATCTCCTGGGGAAACTTTGCTAATAGGATTTAACAGTCTGTTGCACAAAGGAGCCAATGGCATTTGCAAAAAAAGCCCTCTTGCTTCCTTTCCTATCTCTCCTTTGTACAAAGCTGACAGACCTTGGTTGACTCTGTAAACAGGCAGACAGGAGGCTGCGAATGAGTTCTCAATTATCATGCGCTGAAATGGCTGACACCCCTCCCATCCCCTGCCAGTAAGGAATTGGACATGGATCAGCAAGGATTCAACATGGGGAAATGATTCATAGTTCTATACTGCACAGGAGCTTTGCTTAGTTCAGTCATAGGCAAACTCAGTCCTCCAGATGTTCTGGGGCTACAACTCCCATCATCCCTAGCTAACAGACCCAGTGGTCAGGGATGATGGGAGTTTGTGGCGATCACACAGGGTTCCCGGACGTTTAACTGTCTATTGATCCCTGTGCCACCACTGTGCTCGCTTCCCCACTGCCACCAACCCGTTACTCTCTGGTAAAACACGGAGTCCAGACAGTTGTTAAAATTGAACCAAATAAACAAGTTTATTTTATAAGCATTAACAAGTTTATGGTTGCTCAGATAATATTCCTGTCGGTTTCTTAACTTTAGTTTCTTTACCAGCTTATACTTTCCTAATACCTTCTGACTGATTATCTCAACTGTTTGACTGACTCCTCTTAACAAATTCTCTCACTCTCTCACATCAGACTAGCCCAACCCATAGACTTATCCTCTCTCTGTCTCTTCTCTAACTCCAGACTGACTTCTCAACCACCCTAACTCTAACTCTAACTCCTTCCCTTGGGTTCCCATTGGATAGTCGTTTTACAATTAGTTAACCCTTTCCTTATGAACCCGGTATGATGTCACACATCTAGGAGGGCAAACGCCACAGAGTTGTAGTCCCAAAACATCTGGAGGGCCGAGTTTGCCTACGCCTGGCTTAGTTTATAGTGGCATGAATGGGGAAGGTGACAAACTGCATAGCCCCGGCCCTAACAATTAGAGTGAATTGGGCACTGCCCCAGCAACCTCAGCCTGCCCTCAGCTAGTCCTCAAGTGACTTGGCTGCCTTCTTTCCTACAGCCAGCCCAGAGCTGACCACCCCTTCTCTGTCTCAGGGTTGCCCTTGGGGAAATCAAAATGTTGCAAAACGTTTGGCGCAGGTTTGGAGGGGATCCTCCAACTCTGGAGTTCATAGTTAATGTTAAGTACGAAGCCCTTGTTTGATGTATCAGCAACTCAGTTTGTGGGGCATTGCAAAACGCAGGGTTTTCACTGCAGATCAACTGTAAAACTTGGGCGCAGGTTTGCAGAGGATGCCAAATTTTGGGCTTTGTAGTTAACTATCCTGAAACCAACAGGTAGGAGGATGGGGACAAAACTAGAATTAGTTGGTTCTGCCTGTTGTTGGCTCCAGCTCCAGCTTCTGTTGGTCTCCAGTGTGGTGTAGTGGTTAAGAACGGTGGACTCGTAATCTGGTGAACCGAGTTCTCTTCCCCGCTCCTCCACATGTAGCTGCTGGGTGACGTTGGGCTAGGCACACTTCTTTGAAGTCTCTCAGCCCCACTCACCTCGCAGAGTGTTTGTTGTGGGGGAGGAAGGGAAAGGAGATTGTTAGCCACTTTGAGACTCCTCAGGGTAGTGATAAAGTGGGATATCAAATCCAAACTCTTCTTCTCTTCTTCTCTGCCCCTGGTGCTGGAGCATGAAGCTCCACCACTATCTGCCTTACTAGTTCCAATAGGCAACAGACACCACTGCATGCACTTGAGTTGGGAAGGACAGGTTTGAGTCTCATGGGAATGACACTGGCAGTGACAGGCCAAGAAGATGAGGCTGGGGTGGTTCAGGAAAGAAGGTCTGTGAATAAATTGAAAGGCTGGGGGGTGGGGAGAGATGGGAAGACACATCTGCATGTCCCAGACAGCAAAGCACTAGACTGAGGAGACCAAAGAGACTAGTAACAGATTGCAATTTACAAAACAGGAAAACAAGCAAAAGAAATTGAGGCTTATGAACATAGGAAGCTGCCTTATGCTTAACAAGACCATTGATCCATCTAGTGCAAGCCTGCCTACATTGACTAGCTGAGACTCTCCAGGATTTCAGACAGGTTCCCCCCTCCCCAACCCTATCTGGAGATGCTGTGAATACAAAGCATGTACTCTACCACTGAGCTATGACCTTTCTCCATAGGCATATCTGGTTGGCCACTCTGATCAGACGGGCCCTTGGCCTGATCCTGCAGGGCTCTTCTGATCTTCTTATGTGGGAAGGAGGCATCAGTAAATCAGAACATGGCAAGCAGCCAGTGGAAATCAAAAGGAGGTGAATATAACGAAAGAAAAAAAAGATGCTGAAGCCGAAAAAGGAGATAGATTTGGGGAAGCCTAGATGGGAAATTAGAACACAGCTCAGCGACTCTCTCAGTACAGGGAGGGAAATGGTTCATATTGACGATGATGATGAAAGGAAGGGAGTAGGTGCAGAAATAAGCTTCCATTGTAGCATTTATTTATTTATTTGCTTCATCTTACACTTTCTCTCTATCTGCCCATGTTGAGCCACATCCACCAACAGGAGGCCTGGAAGTCTGCTTTGATGTGATGGTTTTATGCAAGGAAATCAAGCAATATAGCCTCCAGTCCTGAAACTGGAAGCTTCAGCAGAATCCCAAGAAGCTCAGCACCCAGTGAGCAGCGAGCAAGTGCCTAAGTCCTCTTGGGAGATGCAAGACACATTAACATTTTGTATGATCCGTCTCTTCCAAAAATTAGGAGGAAAAGGAGAGATAAGGAGAGCTCCCAGAGCCCAAGGGAGATGAGGTAATGCAAAATTTCTCCATGTTGAGAGAAGGGAATAAGTTCTTTTAATCACTTCAGAAGTCTTACTTATTGTAGCATGGTCAAGTTCTCCAAAGAACTCAATGGGAGCAAAGCTTGGAAGAAATGCTCTCTTCAAACAATGGGAGCAGTAGTGCTTTGGATGACCACCGCAATATCCTCTGATTTTTCTGGCCTTTCATGTGGGCAGTTCACAGAACATATATCTATTACATTCCCATATCTGGTGGTTTTCATGTTCCAGACAGGCCAAAAGACCATTCTCCAACAATACGTTCCCCAAAGCAGACACATTCTGAACATGCAGTTTCACTGGTTGAAGGATATGACTAGCATGGTTGCCTAGCATTCATAATATAGTCGTTTTGTTGAGTTGAGATTCCTGCATCCCTGGGGGGTTGGACTAGATGACCCTCAGGGTCCCTTCCAACTCTGCAATTCTATGGTTTTATGAGCAATGACAAAAACAAGAAATCATTGGAAGTATTGTCTTTCTAGCATTGATGCTTGAAAGAAAAGAGATCCAGCACATGATATAGAAGCAGTGATTGCAGAAAACCACAAAGGCTCATAGCAACTTAGTTTCTCAGCCTGTTGCTAATGGTGTCCTGACTCCCAATGTATTCCTGAAATGCTATTATGAACTGCCATTCTAAGTATGCTATTTTTTTTTTTACAGATGAAACTTGTCACCTGGACCACGTAGGTTGAATTAGATGGAGTGAAACTCTTCCATCCCACTCTGCCCTGGCAAATCCAATTCAGAAATAATTTGAATACAGCCAGTATATTTATGGATATCTGAGTTAAATTCAAATTGGAAGTCTGAAGTAATGTCCCCCCTCCCTCCCCAGGCTGAGAGGCTTGTCTGCCCTGGTGAGCACCTGAGAAATGATTCTGTCATTTACAAGGGACTATTACCATACTTTCTTGGGACATAACTCTCCATGCATCTGAACCGATTCCCAGGAAAAACAGAGGTTTAGGGGTGGAATTCAATACCACACTATTATGATCGTTCCATCAGCAAAAGCATTTTTGCTTGCTCAATGGAACCATCTCCCCTCTCCTTCCTCCATGTGCTCTTCTGGACTATTCCTAAAGGGAAGGAGGAAGAACAGGAAAAT
This sequence comes from Podarcis siculus, assembly GCA_034642415.1. Lineage (NCBI taxonomy): Eukaryota > Metazoa > Chordata > Lepidosauria > Squamata > Lacertidae > Podarcis > Podarcis siculus. The sequence goes on along the minus strand of JAXCMG010000020.1, from coordinate 29,515,359 downwards.
GTGAGTTGTATCCTAGATGGAGAGAGAAGGCAAAGCATGATAAAAGGGATAGGGCAGTGAGCTAAGCAATGAGATGGTTGTGGGGAGGGGGAGCTTTTACCTATAATCTGGTCATCTCAGCAGACAGAAGGGGAGAGGAAATTCCCAATGGCAAATTAAATTCAACACAGATTCGGTTTTCCCAGGGTAGAGTAACAACTGCCCATTGTGAACATTCGCCTGACCTCATGGAGTGCCACATAATCTAGCCATGGAAAGGGAACTGTCTACATATCCTGGTCAATATAGATAGTCTCCAACAGGACTTGGAAAATGTACATACATTTACTGAATTTTGTACATTCTTTGGTCTTTATGCATAAGCTCCAACAAGCTTCGGGAAACGTACATTTATCAACTGCAGTTTGTGCATTCCCTAGTCATTATGCATAACCCCCAATTTGCTTTGAAGAATGTTCATGCCTTGCCTGAGTTTTGTATGTTCTCCAGTGATTATGAATGATCTCCAGCAGGCCTCAGGAATGTGCCTATATCTAGGGAATGTTGTGCATTCTCCGGGCAATATGCACATTTTCAATATGGTGTGCAGAGTCTCCAAGAAACACATCTTTTTTCCTATTTTTTAAGTGTTGATCTGTACTCCCTGGGCCACTTCTAGCTCACAGCCTAGTCTTGCATGGGCTGTGGCATACCTTGCAGCTGAGCAGAAGAAGAGGTGGACTCAGATTAAAGATCAGCTCCTCCCACCCCTGCAGTCAAGTCTTTCATGCCTCCCTCAGAACTTTCAGACTCAGACTTGGGATGGCAGACTCTGCAGCAATACAAAGAAGGAGATGAAGAGGGAGGGGAGACTGGAACAGATGGCAGCCCTTCCCTTCCTCTGAATATACCTGGCTTCAGTGTTGAATATGGGACATGGGTGGCGCTGTGGGTTAAACCACAGAGCCTAGGGCTTGCCGATCGTGACCGACTCTGGGGTTGCAATGCTCAACTTGCTTTATTGGCCGAGGGAGCCGGCGTACAGCTTCCGGGTCATGTGGCCAGCATGACTAAGCCACTTCTGGAGAACCAGAGCAGCACACAGAAACGCCGTTTACCTTACCGCCGGAGCGGTACCTATTTATTTACTTGCACTTTGACGTGCTTTCAAACTGCTAGGTTGGCAGAAGCAGGGACCGAGCAACAGGAGCTCACCCCGTCGCAGGGATTCGAACCGCCAACCTTCTGATTGGCAAGTCCTAGGCTCTGTGGTTTAACCCACAGCGCCACCCGTGCATAGCAAGCAGTAAATTTCATATTTCCTTTACAAAGCTCTTCCCATGCACTCATTTCTATATTATGTCCTTCCACATGAGAGTTCCTTATCTGAAGATGCTCCTCTACAAACTGCAGGAAGGTAGGAGCATTGCGCCATTCGCAAGCACCTGGGATGGGTGCGGAGCATGCTTGCCCAGCCCTCACCACTGAGCAGGTACTTGTGTGTTGGGCGGTGCCCTTCACCCTCTGTGCCCCCCATACCTGCCACCAATGGGTGCAGAGGATGATCTTCAGCTCCTAGACTAGATGCTAGACTATATGCCCACAGGTCTGATCCACCAAATGTTTTAATGCTTTATCTTAAGCTTTATGCCTGTGAAATATCAACAGGGAAAAACTCCTAGCCTGTCCATGTTGACTTGAAACAACTTCCTCCTTGCCATGCATTCTGGGAAAGGACAACCCAAACTTCACCACTTCACCACTCATTTGCCTTCCAGCTGGTTTCTCCTGAGCTTTCTACCCAGTTAAAATTAATAACCAGTTACGCTGCAAGCTTTGGATTTTCATATTTTTCTGGCATCTTGTATAACCCGAAAGTGTATTTATTTTGCATTTTTAAAATGCCCCAAAGCAACACTAAAAGTAACGACATCGTAATGTTTCAATATAGTTCAGTCTGGGTCTAAAAATAACTTGTGTGCCTTTTTGTGGATCAATATCAGGTCCCTGCAAACTGTTCTATTTTATGACATTCCTTTTAGAAAGTTGCTCTTGAATTGCAAATGGCTGTCATATCTATTAATAAACCATACATCCATCTTCAAGAATGCTCCCTAACTCTGCTCTTCCTTTGCTATAGAGCTTTATTTTGCATACGGTTGCACCAATCCACATTTTTTTCATACTGTGGGGTGAGCTCTGATCCCTGTGCGGTTTTCTAATAATACACATACCTGGTGTTGATTTATGTACCTCTCCAAGTGCTGATTTAGCCCTTCCTCTGTGCTTTAAGAAAGTTTTAAGCTCCCCTCCTCAAATAAATAAATAACACGGAATGCCACAAGGGTCAGCCAGTCAGAACTCTGCATGAGCAGGTTGGGCAGGGCCAGACCTTTATTAATGTTACAAGGGCTATCCAATCAGCACTGTTCATTGCTGGCTCCTGCAGGAAACAGGAAGGACAGGTTGCTCCTTTGATTCTCTGAGGTAGGTTGCATGTCTCATCCAAAGGACTTGTCATCCTTCCCTCACTGCACTGTGAGTTGTCACTAGGGGAATCAGTGTTGTACCTGAATGTCTGAAGATGAGGTGGATTGGAAAAACAACAACAAGCAAATAAATAAATAAATAAATAAATAAATAAAATTATTGTAAGAGTTCTTATTTCAGAACCTTTAATAAAAGTGTGCCCCTTTCTCTCTCTCGTTGTTCAGAAGCACCAAGAGCTTTTATGCATATTTTAGATTAGCCATCCAATATCCATTCCTTGCATTTTCTGCACTCCTTGCAGGTGCAAATGCCTCCTGGGTTCCTACTTCCTCCTTGAGAATAGAATAAGGGCAAACTAAACAGTATATTGTCAACAGTCTCCTTACATTCTTTCCAACTCACCCCCACTAAAGTTGAGGAGCAGACATTGGAGATGCCAATACCTATCATCTGAATCTTCCTCCCTTCCTTTTTTTCGAAAGGATACCTCCCAAAGTTCCATCTTTCTTAATCAAATTCTAGAAGATGGTGTTGGACTTTGCCTCTCATCAGTCCTAGATGGCTTGGCCAAGGCTCAGAGATTATGGGACTTACAGGTCAACAACATTTGAGGGCCCCATCCTTGATCTTCTTGCATGATTGTCTAACCTGACACTGAAGCTTTGCCACCACAGATCATACAACTTAAGTGTATCCTGCGGCATATGTGAGGTCCGGATTTCAGCCTGGGATGGGTAAAGTGGGGAGCTCAGGTATTGAGAACCTTCCCAGAAGCCAATGACAAGGACAAATGATTCATCAGAACTTCATTCCACCCACTTGATGCATCATCTTCCAATATGCCACCATGTGCCTATTTAATTAACGTGCTGTTTACTTCCTCATCTAGGTCATTAATGAAGGTGCTAAATCTGCTTTTAAATTCCTCAAAGTGACCTTGGTGAGGGAATGTAATCTGGATCCTCCAGTAGGGCCTGGATATTGGAGGGGATCAGGGAGGACAATTAATGAGGGATGCAAATTAGAAAGCAGGGTGTCGCAGGATGCCAGCACACACTGAACAGGAGGGAAGGAAACTGCCACCTTAGCTTGGGAGAATCTAGTGATCCAATTTGCCCAACAATGACCCTGGAATTTCACTTCAGCTCTGTCCTGTGAAATCACCTAAGGCCACTTAACCTTCTCTGCTTTCAGTAGCTACTTTCCCCTGAAGGAAGAAATGATGACAGGGAAGTTATGGGGACTGTGTCCCTTCTCCAAGAGAAAAAGCAGCCCAGAGGGGGAAAATTTTCAGCTGCAAAATGATAGGAAGCATTAAACAGTTTCTTATTTGTCTCCCATTTTGGGCTGCGTTGGGTTAAAGAACAAACCCACCCCAAGAATGTGGAGCAAAGGCTCACAGAACTCCACTTAGCATGTAGTTTGAGCCTCAGCTTGCATAGCCAGTGGGTTTTCTAACTCCGATCTGCTCAGCTGGAAAAGCAGAGCTACATGTTTTCTCGAATAAAGCTCTTACCCACTGGGCCTGGGGAGACAAAGCAAATCTCTTTGGGTAGGCAAGTGTTTGCTCTTATCTCCTTTCACAGAAACAATGCTTTAAAAGAAGATATTCACTGGTGCACAGTTGGTTTTTTTTGTTTTTGTTTTTTGGATTGCATCCCAGGGATGACCAGCTTCTGCATTCACAGTGAGGAACAATCTCTTCTCTGTGCCTCTGAATATTGGGGAACACAAGTGGCGAGAGTGCTCTTGCACTTGCACCATGCCTTGAGGTCTGCACTATAAGAAACAGGATGTCGGACTAGATGGGCCTTTGGTCTTGTTGGGTGCTGTTGCGGTTGCTTGAGAGTAACCAAGCAGGACTCCGACCTGTCTTTTACAGGCTTTAGTAAAGGTAAAGGTACCCCTGCCCGTACGGGCCAGTCTTGCCAGACTCTAGGGTTGTGCGCTCATCTCACTCTAGAGGCCGGGAGCCAGCGCTGTCCACAGACACTTCCGGGTCACGTGGCCAGCGTGACAAGCTGCATCTGGCGAGCCAGCGCAGCACACGGAACGCCATTTACCTTCCCGCTAGTAAGCGGTCCCTATTTATCTACTTGCACCCGGGGGTGCTTTCGAACTGCTAGGTTGGCAGGCGCTGGGACCGAGTGACGGGAGCGCACCCCGCCGCGGGGATTCGAACTGCCGACCTTTCGATCGGCAAGTCCTAGGCACTGAGGCTTTTACCCACAGCGCCACCCGCGTCCCACCTTACAGGCTTTATTTTGGTGCAAATATTTACAGTGAGCTCACTGGAAGGACAGATCCTGAAGCTGAGGCTCCAATACTTTGGCCACCTCATGAGAAGAGAAGACTCCCTGGAAAAGACCCTGATGTTGGGAAAGATGGAGGGCACAAGGAGAAGGGGATGACAGAGGATGAGATGGTTAGATAGTGTTCTCGAAGCTACCAACTTGAGTTTGACCAAACTGTGGGAGGCAGTGGAAGACAGAAGTGCCTGGCGTGCTCTGGTCCATGGGGTCACGAAGAGTCGGACACGACGAAACGACTAAACAACAACAACATTTACAGTGAAGAGCATCATAAGTTCATGTCTGGCTCAATTGCTAGCAGAATCCGGGAGTGGTCTGTTTTTGTACCTCCCCTAACATAAAAGTTTCGTCACCCCCAGCCTTTTCTGCCCCTCCCTGCACCTCAGATTACTGTGCATGATGGGTGACGGCAAGGGCGTGCCTCCCTCCTCTCCGGCTTGCTCAGGTGCGGTGTTAAGGCTCTTACTAGCATCCCCTGGTCCTTGCACCTCTTCTCCACTGGAGGTGGGGCTTTACTCCTCTCCAGAAGAAGAACTGCTTTGCAAGATTTTCAAAGGCTCGCTGTAACACAACTACCCCTCCATCTCTCACCTCTGAGCCGATGGCAGTTCCCTGACAGGTCTGGTACAGCTCTCCTTGTGTGCCAGCACCAAGGCAGGACTATACATGATGTATTACGTGCAGCAAGTCCCAAAGCGATATCTTCATGTTGAGGTCTGCCATTCTCCTCCCTGATGCACCATGTAAGGTAAGGCTATCAATGGCAAATACTACTACTACTACTACTACTAATAATAATAATAAATTTTTATTTATACCCCACCCTTCCCAGTTTAAAAACCGGGATCAGGACGGCTAACAGGAAATATAAAACATTGATTAAAATGTGACTTAAAAACAGCATAAAATACAACATAAAATGCAGCATCAATATCAATAAAATTCAAAAATTCAGGGGTCATTTTGGGGAGAAAAAAACCCCCAGTCAGTAGACATCACCAGGGCTAACTGGCCAAGTTGGTCCTACTAGGAGACCAGGGAAGAATTAAATGTGGGGTCCCAGAAATGGTTTCTTTATAGAAGAGGAAATGGAAAAGGCAACAGAGGATCATGCTAATTCAAACTGAAGGCTGGGCAGAGTAGCTGTGTCTTACAGGCCCTGCGGAAGGAGATCAAGTCCTGCAGGCCATGATATATTAGCATATTAGTTATACTAGTCTATATCAGAAGGTACAAATCTTGAATGACAGTTGTCTAAGGATGAAAGCAGGAAAGAGTTCCATCTTTTAACTATGGGCTGCATGAAGAACTACTTCCTTTTATCTGTCCTGAATCTTTCAACATTCAGCTTCATTGGATGCTCATGAGTTCTAGTGTTATGCGAGAGGGTGAATAACATTTTTATATCTACTCTCTCTATGCCATGCATATTAGAAAACACTTTTATCATGTCACCTTTTACTCACTGTTTATCTAAGCCACAAACATTGAATCTCTCCACATCTTGGATAATTCAAGAGTACAGTGGTACCTTGGGTTACCAACTCTTCAGGTTACAGACTCCACTAACCCAGAAATAGTACCTCGGGTTAAGAACTTTGCTTCAGGATGAGAACAGAAATTGCACAGTGACAGTGCAACGGCAGCGGAAGGCCCCATTAGCTAAAGTGGTACCTCAGGTTAAGAACAGTTTCAGGTTAAGAATGGACCTCCAGAATGAATTAAGTGCTTAACCCGAGGTACCACTGTACACATATGCTCAGGTGTGGTACTATGGTTAAAAAGGTAAAGGGACCCCTGACCATTAGGTCCAGTCATGGATGACTCTGGGGTTGTGGTGCTCATCTTGCTTTACTAGCCGAGGGAGCCAGCGTACAGCTTCCGGGTCATGTGGCCAGTATGACTAAGCCACTTCTGGTGAAACCAGAGCAGCGCATGGAAACGCCATTTACCTTCCCGCCACCGTAGTACCTATTTATCTACTTGCACTTTGACATACTTTCAAACTGCTAGGTTGGCAGGAGCTGGGACCGAGCAACAGGAGCTCACCCCGTCTCGGAGATTCGAACCGCCGACCTTCTGATCGGCAAGTCCTAGGCTCTGTGGTTTAACCCACAGCGCCACCCGCATCCCGGCACTATGGTTAGATATGTGTATTTTCACACTGAATAGGGTCCTTCTCTAGTATCCCCTGACAGAAACACACCTTGACATCAGCAGATCCACCGCCCTTGTTCTGTGGGCTTCTACTGGTGTTGGTGAGCAGTAGCAGCGATGCGATCTGCACTGTGCAGCTACAAGTTACAAAATTTCCTGCAGTGCCGTGAGGCATTTGTTATGGGGAATTGAATGAAATTTATAATGGAAGGAGGCTCACAGCTGCTTGCTGCTAAATTAAACTGAGCCACAAGGAACAGGAAGGTTAGTGAGCCCATTCTAGAACACTTGGCAGCACCTGAGACAGGGGCAGAGGAGCCGCAGCTCCCCCTGATTATGGATGTGTTGCACATCAGTTTAGAAAGAGAGCTGGAAATGCTTCTGTTTGTAACAACTTGTTAATATCCGTCTTATTCTTAAGAATGAAATTGTGGATAAACTGTACCATGATTTAAACTTGACAGGGGTACCAGGGAGTCAATAAAGTTTTCTCAGGGGTCAGATCCAGCCCAGGGGAAGTCTTTCAGCGCTCCATCACAAATAAAAACAAGAGACAAGGGGCACTCCATTGTTATGGTTGCCTGCACTCCAACTCACAACTCCACTTGCAATTCATGCATATAGGGGACTGCTGTGTCCTGAATATTAACAGAATTTCAGAGCTTGCTGCCATCTGTTCCAATCTGGCTGCCAAAATATAGTCTCCTTCCTGGAGAAATGGATCTCACCATTTTGTAAATGTGAACTGCATTCTGTTCTCCTGAATATTTTAGTGTTTTGTCAGTGGGACGTGTGGCAACTAAAGTGGGTATACTAAGGACTTCTAAGTGTGAAAATGCGCTGTCTGGGTTATAGAGGAATTGAGTTACTATTTTAAATATTTGTGGGCAGGCAACAATGCCAAAGCATTCCTTGGTATCTTTAATAAGAAACTAGCGGAATGTCCAACAGATGACAATAATTTGCATGGAGCAAATGTGCTAGGATTGCCCATCTCCTCTCCACCGTCTCTCCCCTCTTTCCCCTTCCCCATATTTCTAGTCTCTCCACCACATATTTCCCTCTCTTGCCCTTTCTCTTCTCCCCTCTCTCCCACTTTCCCACCTCTGTCCCCTCTTCAGCTTGACTTATATATTTATTCCTTCTTCCACCATTTTAGCCAATCAGAAGGAGAGTGCAGTCTTGATTCTGTTTCTCCTTAACTACCAGGTTGCTAGACCGAACGTTTGAGATCACTGTATCAAACCTTCTGAGAAAACCTCCCCCTATACTTTTACCCTCACTGTGAACTTTTGACCCTCCTGTGCAGGACAGCCTCTAAAGCAAAAACAAACTATTCTTTCACATAGATTTTTAAACAGAGGCTAGGTTGCCATGGCTCAGAGGTCAAGCCATGGATTCCCTTCATCACCAGGACTAGATGATATTTGAGGTCACGTCCAACTTTTTGATGCTATGAAGTCTGCATGAACTTCCTCAATCATAGCCATTCCTAATGATAATAGACTCACAATCAAGTATGAGCGCCCCTGATAAAGCATTCCTACACTTCCTGAGATCACCAGGTTCTGATAAAGCATCTTCACCCATCCCTGTTGCTAGGGGTTCTTAAGTTCAACCAGTAAAGTTTGTTGTGCAAGACCTGCTTTACTGACCTATGGCCCAGAAAGAAGAAGAAATGAAGGCTTTCAAAATAAAACAGCAATGGGGTGAAAACTATAGGAGCAATGCCCAGAGCAACAGAACATATTTTTAATGATTTATGGACTTGAACAAGTAAACCTGGTAGCCAGATGGATCTGCAGTTCAGTGAGCCAGTGCTGATTTCTCCAGGCAACAAAATGTCACGTCAATCAACCGACTAAGGCCTGCAGAAGTTCTACTAGGAATGTTCTGAGTTTGTTTCATGGTGATTTAGTACAGGTTCATGGGTGTTCCTGTACAACCTGCTTGTGTGCTTAGGTGGCATACACCTGGTTTCACTGCCATTTCTCTTTTGTAAATCACAGAATTATATAGTTGGAAGGGACCCTGGGGATCATCTAGTCTAAACCCCTGCAATGCAGGAATCTCAGATAAAGCATCCATGACAGATGGCCATCCAACCTCTGCTTAAAAACCTCCAAGGAAGGAGAACCCACCACTTTCCGAGGGAGGCAGTCCCACTGTCGAACAGCTCTTACCGTTGGAAAGTTCTTTCTGATGTTTAGCAGGAATCTCCTTGCTTGTAACTTGAAGTCATTGGTTTGGGTCTTAACCTCTGGAGCTGGAGAAAACAAGCTTGCTCCATCTTTGATATGACAGCTCTTGAGATAGTTGAAGATGGCTATCATATCTTATTTCACTCTCCTCTTTTGCAGGCTAGACATACCCAACTCCTTCAACCATTCCTCATAAGGCTTGTTTACCATATTTTGATTTAAGTAGAGGGACTTGTGCCTTATTCCAGGCTTCTGGGTAGCCTTGCAGAGCAGCTGCATTACCCACATGTATGTGCAGTGTTGCTGAAGGCATTCTGCAGAATTATACCAGCCAGCTTTGGGAACCTCTTATCAAGAAACGAAGCATGCCTGGCTCTCCTGGCACAAAATATCACCCCAATGTGATCTTTCAGAGTAGGGGTGAGGAATTGGTGTTCCTCCAGACCTTGGTGGACCTTTGAGAGCTGAGACAGGAGGGGGGTGGGATCTGGAGATATTTCACGGCAGATAATGTTTCCTTTGACTCTGAAGCAAAGACAAATCTGTTGCTGTTCACCAAATCACTTTAAAGAACACTGCCCGAAGCAAAAGATGAGACATAAATTATTTACAAGAATACAATCAGCAGTGAGAGCCCTCGTCCAGGGCATCACTCCAATTAAAAACTAATGGAAAAGGCCACATTTCAAACCTGCATGAGATAAGTAAATTGGTAAATCATGCCAATTAATTGATGGATGCATTTAGCCCAAATGAAAATGGTGAATATGAGATTCTGGTAGAACCACAGGCAAGGCAGGAAGGAGGCAGAGATGGACAGAAAAATCTCCAGAAAGGCAAGTGATGCACCTCCGAAGTGTGCCCGATACTAATACTATTAACGTTTTGAAAGAAGGTGAAGACACACCTCTCTCTCCAGACCTTTGAGAAAGTTTTAGTTCATAGAAAAGGTAAGAGGCAACATGACTAAAGTTTATTAATTTACACATGGCATGGAGAAAGTTCATAGAATCATAGAATCATAGAGTTGGAAGAGACCACAAGGGCCATCGAGTCCAACCCCCTGCCAAGCAGGAAACACCATCAGAGCACTCCTGACATATGGTTGTCAAGCCTCTGCTTAAAGACCTCCAAAGAAGGAGACTCCACCACACTCCTTGGCAGCAAATTCCACTGTCGAACAGCTCTTACTGTCAGGAAGTTCTTCCTAATGTTTGGGTGGAATCTTCTTTCTTGTAGTTTGGATCCATTGCTCCGTGTCCGCTTCTCTGGAGCAGCAGAAAACAACCTTTCTCCCTCCTCTATGTGACATCCTTTTATATATTTGAACATGGCTATCATATCACCCCTTAACCTCCTCTTCTCCAGGCTAAACATGCCCAGCTCCCTTAGCCGTTCCTCATAAGGCATCGTTTCCAGGCCTTTGCCAATTTTGGTTGCCCTCCTGACGGAGTTGACGGAGAAAGGTTTTTCTTCCTCTGTCATAGCACTAGAACCTCTGGACAACCAAAGAAACTGAATGCTGGAAGACACAGGACAGAGGAAAAAAGGGCTTCATGCAGTGCCTGGTTAAACTTCAGAACTCAATCCCACAGGAGGCAGTGACGACTACCAACCTGGATGGTTTTAAAAGAGGATGAGACAAATTCATGGAAGAGAGGGCTATCAGTGGCTACTAGCCATGATGACTATGTTCTGCCTCCACAGTTGGAGGCAGGGGTGCCAACTTGAATAAAACACTGTAGCCATTAAAGTCTAACAGTATTAATGTGCATTGAGGTCCTTCATGAGATCTATGGCTTTTCAGTTCATGTGGTTAATGCTAGTGCCTTCTTCAGGACTACATTTCAGAAGAGTAGCCATCATCACCTGTCATAACTCAGGACTGCAATACCTCAAAGACTGCCTCTCCCCATATAAACTGATCTGGACTCTGTGTTCTTTGTCCGAGGCCCTTCATCGTGTGCATACCTCGTGAGGTCCAGAGGGTTGGTGACACAAGAACAAAGCTTTTCTGCAGTAGGTCCCCATTTGTGGTACGCTCTCCCCAGGGAAGTTTCTCTGGCATCATCCTTATATATCTTTAGGTGCCAGGCGAAAACGTTCTTTTCCAACCAGGCTTTGGGCTGACTAATATTCTACAGCCTTTTAAATGTCTTTGTGGGAGGGGGAGTTATTGTGATGTTGTTTTAACTATTTATTTGTGCTTTTATCTTGTGTTTTTATCTGGTTAACTGCCCTGAGATCTTTTGATGAAGGGCAGTATATCATCATCGTCAACAACAACAACATCATCAACAACAACAGCAGGTGTTGGTGCTGACCTTTAAAGCCCTAAAAGGCCTCGGTCCTGTATACCTGAAGGAGCGTCTCCACCACCATCGTCCAGCCCGGACACAGAGGTCCAGCACTGAGGGCCTTCTGGCGGTTCCCTCACTGTGAGAAGTGAGGTTACAGGGAACCAGGCAGAGGGCCTTCTTGGTAGTGGCGCCTGCCCTGTGGAATACTTTCCCAGCAGATGTCAAGGCAATAAACAACTATTTTACTCTTAAAAGACAACTGAAGGTGGCCCTGTTTAGGGAAGTTTTTAATGTCTGGTGCTGTATTGTTTTTAATATTCAGTTGGAAGCCGCCCAGAGTGGCTGGGGAAACCCAGCCAGATGGGTGGGGTATAAATAATAAATTATTATTATTATAGCAGCAGCAGCTTCTACTAGATCTTGCACCTTTGAAAGGTAATGGAAACAGACATCAACCTCCTGATGCTCAGAAAATGTGTCTTAGTGCTGCTGGAATTTGTTTTTCACTTACAACAGGACAACATGACTATCCTTCTAGAATGTGTCGTGATAGGCTGAGAAAGGAAAGAGCTATTTAATTTAAAGTGAAACTAGAAACACAGCATGAAGCAAGGCAGTTGAGCAAATTATTTCCATGGGTTGGATAGCAGGCCCTGCAAAAAGACTGAGCAAATATGAACGTCACAATATTGGAATTTGCCATGCAAGTCAAAAAGCACTCTTTAATGTTTGAACCTCATAAATGATTAAACCTCATAAACCTCATATATATAGATATTCAGATGGGATCCATTTCCATGTAAGACAGACGGTATCATGTTGGCCAGATGGAAACTGCTGGCAAGTCATCTACTATATTAAGTACCAGCCTGTTTGGTTAGTCCACTGAACGATAAAACAGAACCTCTTTTATTAAATACATTCATCTAAAAACCATGTCCTTGGATTCCACTGTCCTTCAGTCAGATTCCTGTTATAGGACGTCCAGTTGGCAATTTTTCTCACTTTCATTTCTGTGTTTTTGAGAGAAACTGGAGCTGATATGTAGACTTCTATAATTCACTCTATGCTGGTCTACTATTAAAGACAATGCAGAGGCTTTGGCAAGTGCAAAATGTGCTTGTTAGCTTGGTAGTAGTAGTAGTAGTATTAATAATAATAATGATAATAATAATGGTAATAATATTATAGTACCCCACCCATCTGATTGGGTTGCCTCAGCCACTCTCAGTGGCTTCTGATACGCACACACACACAAAAAAAAACATTACACATTAAAAAGCTTGCATCTACAGGGCTGCCTTCAGATGACTTCTAAGAGTTATATAGTTACTCATCTCCTTGACATCTGATGGGAGGGTGTTCCATAGAGTGGGTACCACTACTGAGAAGGCCCTCTGCCTGGTTCCTTGTAACTTCACCTGTAGCAACTGGGTCAGCCCAATGGGGCCATGTGGCACCAGTCCTGAGAGCACTTTCCCCATATCAACAATCCTGAACCCTGTGATTGGCAGGTGAGGCCTTGTTGGTGGTTGCCCAGTTGGCCCCAACCCATGACAGAGCCTTTTCAGTGGTGGTTCCCCAGTTGTGGAGTGCCCTCTCTTGTGAGGTATGCCTGTCTCCATCATTATTAGCTTTCAGGCAGAACTTGAGTACCTTTCTGTTTACCCAGGCATTTGGTGGCTGAAGAATATTTTTCTTCCCAGAAACTTCCAGATCGTTGGATGGGAAGTGTGTTTTCAATTGCAATCACTTTAGGAATGCCTTGAACTGTAATTGTTTTTAGAGTGCTTTGATTGGTTTTATAATGTTTGTTTGTTTTTTGCTATGCTTTTGTTTTTAAGTTGAATATCTGTTTGCTGCCCCGGGCTCCTTGGAGAGGAAAAGCTGGAAATAAATCCAATTGATCAAGCAAGCAAGCAAGCAAACAAGCAAACAAACAATGTGAGAATAAAGTTTTGCTCCTGGAGGGAAGAAGGGAAGGAAGGGTTTGGATTTGATATCCCGCTTTATCACTACCCGAAGGAGTCTCAAAGCGGCTAACATTCTCCTTTCCCTTCCTCCCCCACAACAAACAATCTGTGAGGTGAGTGGGGCTGAGAGACTTCAGAGAAGTGTGACTAGCCCAAGGTCACCCAGCAGCTGCATGTGGAGGAGTGGGGAAGCGAACCCGGTTCACCAGATTACGAGTCCACTGCTCTTAACCACTACACCACACTGGCTCTCAACAGGGAGAGACAGCAGGCAAGGAATGGACATAACCACACCATTTTCTTTTCTTACCTTTAGTTTCTTATGTCCCTGTCTTCTTTTTTTATTCCCCTCCCTCTTCCATCCATTTTCCTTTCTTAAGTATAGCCAGATCTTACACAGTCCATTCCCTGCAGCTGTCAGCCAGATGCCTGTGGGAAGACCACAACTAGGACATGAATTTACTATTTCACAGTGCGCAACTGGGTAGAATACCAAGAGCCTTCCATTATAAGCCTTCACAAGGAAAAGGGATGAAGGCTACCAGCACCATGCATACTCAGAAGGAAGTCCTAAGCCAAAGTAATACCATGCGTTTAAAGCACTACAATACTGCTTTAAACCATTGTGGCTTCCCCCAGAGAATCCTGGGAAGTGTAGTTTGTTAATGCTGCTGAGAATTGTTAGGAGACCACTCTCCTCCTCACAGAGCTACAATTCCTAGACTTCCTTGGGAATCATAGAATCATAGAGTTGGAAGGGACCTTGAGGATCATCTAGTATTCTTGCAATGCAGGAATATGTTCCCGTACGGGGATTGAACCTGCAACCTTAGCCTTATCAGCACCACTCTCTAATCAACTTAGCTATCCAGAAAGAGGCATTGACTCTTAAACCATTCCATGGATCATGGCTCCGTGCAGGGAATAGTCGTTTGCTAACAACTCTGAGGACTTGAATTCAGCAGTGATTGGTAAGATGGCAGTGTTACTTTTTCTTAAAACTAAAATTTTAAAAGGGTCTGGAATATCCCTGGGAGGAGGGAAGGCCCCCACGGACCCCCGGCAGCTACAGCCCTGAGGCCAAACTTCCTGCCCTAGTCTCTTTACTGTCAATCATTTGGGATTGTCCTTTGCTTGGACCATTTGCTCAAACACAGTGCTCTCAAACCTGCAAGCATGCCGGTCTGTTATGGCCTCTAACGTTGATGCCCTGATACTATTGGAGACTTCATCACTTCATTCCCACTGCCTGGAGCTATGCTGAAGGCTTGTTTCCTCCATAGGTTCTTTGCTAAGGAATCTGACTCACCAAAGTCTGATGGCTGAGCTTCAGAAGCGGAGCCAGAGCAGCAAAGAAGAGCATCATTTCACTTCCAGCTCTGCACTTGTTTTGACAGGCAGCTTGTTGCCAACATTGGGTAGTGTCCAGCGCACTGCTCCAAGAATGTCCCATCAGTACAAGGATTTCTGCTTGCGTGACAAAATGTTCTCCTCATCTCCTCCCCTCCCCCTTCCCACTAAGCTAGCATTTCCATCATAAATTTGTCCAATTCTCTTTTAAAGCTATCCAAGTTGATGGCCATCTTGTAGCAGTGAATTCCATAGTTTATGTGTTTTGTGAAGTACAGAATATGGAATATGGAATATCTGGCTTAGGGCGGGGCCTGACAGGCAGGCATGGCAGACTCCCTGGTCCTGAATGGGGTAGCTGTGCCCTTGAAGGATCAGGTGCGCAGCCTGGGAGTAATTTTGGACTCACAGCTGTCCATGGAGGTGCACGTCAATACTGTGTCCAGGGCAGCTGCCTACCAGCTCCATCTGGTATGCAGGCTAAGACCCTATCTGCCTGCAGACTGTCTCGCCAGAGTGGTGCATGCTCTAGTTATCTCCCACTTGGACTACTGCAATGCGCTCTATGTGGGGCTACCTTTTGAAGGTGACTCAGAAACTACAACTAATCCAGAATGCGGCAGCTAGAGTGGTGACTGGGAGCAGTCACGAGACCATATAACACCAGTCCTGAAAGACCTTCATTGGCTCCCAGTATGTTTCTGAGCACAATTCAAAGTGTTGGTGCTGACCTTTAAAGCCCTAAAAGGCCTTGGCCCAGTATACCTAAAGGAGCGTCTCCACCCCCATCGCTCTGCCTGGACACTGAGGTCCAGCTCTGAGGGCCTTCTGGTGATTCCCTCACTGCGAGAAGTGAGGTTACAGGGAACCAGGCAGAAGTAATAATAATAATAATAATAATAATAATAATAATAATAATAATAATAATAATTTATTATTTATACCCCACCCATCTGGCTGGGCCTCCCCAGCCACTCTGGGCGGCTTCCATAGAAACAAAAAATACACTAAAATATCACACGTTAAAAACTCCCCTGAACAAAAAATACACTAAAATATCACACGTTAAAAACTTCCCTGAACAGGGCTGCCTTAAGATGTCTTCTGAATGTCAGGTAGTTGTTTATCGCTTTGACATCTGCTGGAAGGGCGTTCCACAGGGCGGACGCCACTACCGAGAAGGCCCTCTGCCTGGTTCCCTGTAGCTGGACTTCTCTGCGACCCATCCCCTCTGCAGGGAGGTGGGATGAATTCGGATGGTCCGCCCCCACGGACCTTTTCAGTGGTGGTGCCTGCCCTGTGGAACACCCTCCCATCAAATGTCAAGAAAATAAACAATTATCTGACTTTTAGAAGACATCTGAAGGCAGCCCTGTTTAGGGAAGTTTTTAATGTTTGATGTTTTATTCTGTTTTTAATCTGTTGGGAGCCACCAGAGTGTCTGGGGAAACCCAGCCAGATGGGCGGGGTATAAATAATAAATTGTTGTTGTTGTTACAGCTCAATAAACTTTCATTTGTTTCTACAGTCTTGAGTGTGTGGTCCTTGCTAGTAGTCCAGCCTTACACACAGGGATGTGATTACAAACCCAGATTTACAATGAAAAGATGAGGATCCATGGTTATACCGTGATGGCAATAGGCACATTGATATCCTCCTCATTTTGCTGCATCAGTGCCATGAATGGCTGTCCATCATTTAGTGGGTTAAAAAGGTTGGTGGAGAATACAGAATCAATGAGAGCACTGCCCAGAGGGCTTCCTGTCTGCTCTCTCTGTGGATGGAGGGAGATGTGAAACACGGAAAGATTATTCTGTATGATTTAAGCTTGTTATTCTCCTCTACATAGAAAACTATACTCGCAGCAACTTATCAAACTATAAATTGAACAGAAACAGAAATAGGATTAAACACCAACCATGAAAAATAACAAGGTATAAAAGAAGCTCTGAAAAAGAAAGAAGCCGACCAGTCAATTATCCAGAATTTATGTAGAAAGAGACTGCTTTTCATCAAATATGTGCCCTGGTAGTTTTACCTGGGCATGGTATTCCATAAAGCACACTGCACCAAGCAAGAGTCTCACTTATTCTCCCGACTTATCTCACCTTGATGGGAAATCCAACAAGGATGTGTTCTCAAAAAGATGGTGAGAAAGATGGTGCCACTGGGAGAATCTATTCCATAAGACAGGGGTATCCATTATGGTGCCCCCCCCCCCCGATTTTGCTGGAGCCTTCACCAAACAGGGATAATAAAATCACTAGCATTTGGAAGTGGTAGAATGAAGGATGTTAGAAACTAAACTTATTACTGAAGGACAAGATCCTAATAAAGTTATTACGAAGTGGGGTTTGATTACAAGTCATTGGAATACAAAAATTCAGTATAAGGTTAATCCAAATACACTTTTTGTGGTTATTTAAACTTGGCTGTATAATGGGAAAATATATCACTGTCAAGGGTGTATTCTAAGCATAATTACTGTTCTCTCTGAAAATTTTTACACATCACTAGGGAAGACAGGTGAACTCATATCAGCGTAATGGAAGAAGCAAAGATCACCAGTGTGGAAGCAATGATTCTTCAACATCAACTTCGTTGGACTGGTCATGTTGTGCGGATGCCTGATTATCATCTTCCAAAGCAACTAGTCTATTTCGAATTCAAAAATGGAAAGCGTAATGTTGGTGGTCAACAAAAGAGGTTTAAAGACTGTCCCAAAGCAAATCTAAAAAACTGTAGTATAAACACTGGCAACTGGGAAGCACTGGCTTGCGGGCGCACCAGTTGGAGAACAGACTTTACCAAAGGTGTCATGGGCTTTGAAGACACTCAAACTCAGGACACAAGGGAGAAATGTGCTAAGAGGAAGGCACACTTGGCAAATCCACATTGTGATCAACTCCTGCCTGGAAACCAATGCCCCCACACTGTGGAAGGACATGTGGATCCAGAATTGGCCTCCAGAGTCACTTACGGACTCATTGTTAAAACCATGTTTATGGAAGACAATCTTACTTGGCTATGAGTGATCGCCAAAGAAGCAGCAGCAGCAGCAGAAGACTCTTTATTATTTTTTCTGTTTCTTTTTTCTTTATCTTTATTATCTAACATCTGTCTAACATATGTGTGGGCGTATGATCGATGTAAGGTTTGAATTGATGCAAGCTATGTTTTTTCCCCTAATAAAAAAACAAACATTAAAAAGAATAAAAGAAGAGTGATTACTTTCAGAAGTTAATGGGTGATCATAAATAGAAACCAACAACTTTGCTATTGCATCATTTCAAACACAGAGGAGTCGGCTCATAAATTCAGCTGCGGAAAAGCATTGAGTTTGATCTAGAGTAGACTAAGTAGCTGAGTCAAGAGTAAGCCTGCTTCTAGGCAGGTGTTTATTGTGGGGTCAGTGACCCTCTTGCACACACATTTTTAGAATTGCCAGGATGTGTTCCTCAGCCCCATTTTTTCCAGATTTACTCTGAACCAGTTAATGATATCAGAACGACCCATTTACAGCATTAACCTCCCTCTGGGAGCTCCGTAACTTCCCCCATGGATTTTAATGTGATCTAAGTACAACTAATGTAATGTGGATCCAACCAAGAGGACTGGATTCTAAGATGCTCCTCCATTCATGTGATAAGAGCCATTTCTGCCCATTTCCTTTTCCAGATACAGCCCTCTATCACACTATCTCCAAGGAGCCCCCAAGCCTGAGGTCCATAATTGGGGTGTCTTTGGCAGGGAGGAGGGAATGCCCCATTCTGTGCTTGAGGACCCTGTTCCACCCATGGAAGGGAAATCAGGATCCGAACCATTGCTTGTGTTTGATGGTCCATTCATACACACAAGATAAGTGAAAAGGCAGAAGTACCGTATTATTATTTTTTCAAATTCTGACCGTGAAAACTTAAAGTGTGGCTTAAGTTCATGACCTTACAAAAATGGGCTTTTATGATATCGCTGCTGGAACAGACATACAGTAAAACGAAACAAAATAATGATTTATTGCCGATTTGCGAGCTTGAGACTGTTGTGCAATTAATTCCAATGTCATTCATCACTTTCCCCGTATTTTATAGTGTAGTATTGATTTTTGTAATTTGCATTTACGGTGCCACAAACAGGTGTTTAACCCACATGCGGGTCCTCTCTAGTACCTGTAGGATTTTTCTTCTACATTTGCCATTTGAGGGTGTGAGTGCCTGTGGAACTGTAGCAACTGAATAGCGATTTGTGATTTTAGCGATTGTACAGTAACTTTTGCGGGCTTGCAAGATCAAAGGCTTAAATTGGCTCAGAGTTACAATTCTACCAACTGCAGCAATTTTCAGCCTGTAACCCAATTTTAAGGGAGCGGCTTATATTTGGGTATTGTCTTTTTTCTCCCCCCCCCCCCGAATTTTAAAGGTGCGGTTTATTTGCAGGTGCGTCTTCTATTCTGGCCAATACGGTATTCCATCAGAAAGCTTGAAAAACACACACGGAAGTATGTATCTGAAATATACTCGGAGTCAAGTGTGGATTTCATGCTCTTTATTCAGCTCATAGTAGTGAGGAATGAAACTTTCCCCAAAATATCTGCTTTATATACATTATTTACATAATGGGCCGCACGTGATTGGCTAATTCCGGGATTCTCCTGTAGGCCAATCAGGTTGCGGATTCACTTCCACCTGGAGCTGGATTGGGTGGCTCCTGCAGACCAATCATACTGCTGCATTGTTCTAGGACGAATCAGACTGCTGCATTCTGAATCCTATTGTTCTAGGATGAATCAGACTGCTGCATTTTGTATCCTAGTCAACTCAGTACATAACACCATCAAACCTCAGTTCCATTTTTTTTCAATATGGCAGGTGTGGGAAACCTCTTCCATCCTAAGGGCTGCATTCTCTTCTGGGTAAGGGTCACATGGCAGTGGTGGGCAGGGCCAGAGGAAAAAGTGGGTGGAGCAATGCAAATTCTACCTTTGTACAGTAGGCTAGTTTCTATGCACTCGCTCACACACCCTTTGTTATCCTCCATCCAGGTGGGGCAGATGCATTATCAGAGTACAAGGACACACTTTAGCCAGTCAAAACCACTCAAGGAGGATTTGAAGGACGAAAGGCCAGTCGTGGTGTGGTCTGGGTAGGGGATATGGCCTGGGAGAGTCCCGAGGGTGAGAGAGATGGGGTCTGGAAATCCCCTGTTAGGTTGTGGGTGAACATATCAGACAATACAGCGATTCTTCAATACAGCGATTCTTGTTTATTCACAGGCCAGAACTGAACTGAACTGAAGGGTTCAGTCAGCCTGCTTATATAGAGCTCCAGTACAACTTTACTGTAACAACTTTCTAAAACTATCCAATCACTGAACGTCACTTTTGATCCTTCATTTGCATAACTATCTACAGTATCCCCCTGCTGGCCCAGGGTGAGAACTTCAGTACATAATACCCCCCACCCCTGCAGTGTGGACTGGCTTCTTAACAAAATGTGCTGGATCCAGGCCTTAGCTCTTTTGCCTCTCTCCCTTTCCCCTCCTCCCCCAGAACTCAGAGCTCAGCAGACAAGTCCATCATTAAATCACGAGTCGGATAATCTGCTTATTCAGATGGAAAGACACTTCATGGATAATTAATGTAGGCAAAGCCTTCAGGTGGCAAGGTGTCAAAGCCAAGGAGCGAGGGATAAAGACATAAAATGGGATAACAGAAAAGCGTGGACCTCTTTCAGCAGGCCGGGAACAGAGTCTGTCAAACTTGGTTGCAGCATTTCTTTGTTAATTGCAAGGAGCCAGGATGGGGGAAATCACATCTAATCCCGAGCGTGGAGAGAGGATGAACGGTTCAGCTGACAAGGGCAGAAGATGTAAAAGTGAGCTGTAGGCACCCTGCATGTTTCTGTTACATCATTATTTACCATCAGTCCAGTGAGCTGAAGAAAAAGGCTGCCCACTCACCACTGGAGTGAAGTCCATTACTTTTGATCACGGGACAAGGAAGATTGTCCTGTTCTCAGCATTTCCCCTGCTTTACTTCCTTGGACTTAAATCAAAGAGTAGCTATTCTGCACTGCGCTGCACAATTCAAAGATATATAGATGCCCAAACCTAGATCTAATTTGGATTCCATAAACCCAGATGATTCACTGTTAGGGTTGCCATACTATGTCTGGACGCCTGGCAACCCATGCCAGCAGTGTCGTTTTGGGCGCTTTTCTTTAAAAATAGCTCAAAAAAGAAAAAAGCTCAACAACTTTTCTGTCCGGATTTTCACTTTTTGAAATATGGCAGTCCTATTCACTGCCCCCCCACTCCCCCTTGGGATACCAGCACCTGCCTCTCTGCAGAAGTTATGACAACAGGATGTTAGACCAGATGTGCTTTCAGCCTCACCTACAAGGGACCTTGCAACATAGTGTCACTGGAAGTGAAATTCGAAGGCAATTTCTAGGTTCCTGCTTGTACAAGAAAATACACCAAACAGTTGGACTATGCTTACTTAAGAGTTGTTGTTGTTTAGTCGTTTAGTCGTGTCCGACTCTTCATGACCCCATGGACCAGAGCACGCCAGGCACCCCTGTCTTCTACTGCTTCCCGCAGTTTGGTCAAACTCATGTTAGTAGCTTCGAGAACACTGTCCAACCATCTCGTCCTCTGTCGTCCCCTTCTCCTTGTGTCCTCAATCTTTCCCAACATCAGGGTCTTTTCCAGGGAGTCTTCTCTTCTCATGAGGTGACCAAAGTATTGGAGCCTCAGGATCTGTCCTTCCAGTGAGCACTCAGGGCTGATTTCCTTCAGAATGGAGAGGTTTGATCTTCTTGCAGTCCATGGGACTCTCAAGAGTCTCCTCCAGCACCATAATTCAAAAGCATCAATTCTTCGGCGATCAGCCTTCTTTAAGAGTAAGCCCCATTGAATGCTATAAGATTTGCTTCCAAGTAATGATGATGATGATGATGGTGATGATGATAATAAATTTTATTTGTATCCCGCCCTCCCAGGCCAAAGCCTGGCTCAGAGAGGCTAACAACAGGTAAAAATAGCACAGTGTACATAAAATCGCAGTGTCAATTAATTAAAATACATTCCAGAATCAATTCAGAATCAAATTAATGGCAACCATCGGGTTAGAGTTCTATGAAGATTACAGAAGGGCTGCAAGTTTGCATGAGCTCTACACAGCTACTTTCTGTTGCTCGTTGTTAACAGAAGAAGAGCAAAATCTTCAGGTTTATGCCCATAGCCTTGATTTGCATAACGATTTGAAGTGTGGAATATGGCCTTTTTAAAAGAGCAGAATATTATCATTTCTGGGCTTTGAGGTGTTTACATAATACAACTTCAGATCTGCTGCCCCTCTCCCAAACGTCTGGAGTAATTCATGAGCAAGATCATTTAGGTGCCTGGCGAAAACTTTTCTGCTTATCTCTGACATTTTAAGAACTGCTAATGTAAGCATTCCGAAAGTTAGAGCAGTTTGATTGTACCATCTATTTAAATGTCTGTTGCTATTTTAATTTGCATTATTAGTTTACATTGTTGTTGTTGTTGCTAAGTGTACTTTTAGTTTCTTGTTAGCCACTCTGCTGAAATATGAAATAAATACATAATGAATCCTAAATATTCTTAACATTGTGTTTTTATTGTAAACCAACTTGGGACCTTGGGCTGAAGGGTGGATAATAAATGGAATCATCACCATCAGGAGGAGGAGGAGGAGGAAGAAGAAGAGTTTGGATTTGATATCCCGCTTTATCACTACCCGAAGGAGTCTCAAAGTGGCTAACATTCTCCTTTCCCTTCCTCCCCCACAACAAACACTCTGTGAGGTGAGTGAGGCTGAGAGATTTCAAAGAAGTGTGAATGGCCCAAGGTCACCCAGCAGCTGCATGTGGAGGAGCGGAGACGTGAACCCGGTTCCCCAGATTACGAGTCTACCGCTCTTAACCACTACACCACACTGGCTCTTTATACCACCTAAAGAAGGAACTTTATTCTCTGAGTGTATATTTCTGACTATCATAACTGTCTCATAAAAGGGACTAATCACAATAAAATAAACCCAAGAGATTCCTGCTGTGATTAAAAGCATGCTGAAGAAGCCATGTGGTTACATGCCCCTAATCTGGATTTTACAGATTTTACAGATGAGCTGTGATTTGGGCATGTGACATGTGTTCATATAACTAGCTCAGGCAGCGGTTCAACATCACTGAGAGCTTGTGTGGCGTAGTAATTCAAGTGTTGGACTAGGACCTGGGGGACAAGGGTTCAAATGCCCACTCAGCAATGAAGCTCGTTGGAAGCGTCACAATGTTGCAGCTGAGCCTACTTTATAGGGTTGTGGTCAGGATAAAATGAGGAGGGGGAGGATAATGCATGTGTCAAGTGTGGAGAGCCTGGTAACTTCATAGGCAAGAATCACAAGCAGTTTGTGTTTTTTAGTCCTAAATAGCCATGACATTAAAAAAAGTTGATGGGTTTTAAAACAACAACACAACATGAACAGCTACTTGCAGAGATGGGCTTGAGTTGTAAACCAGGCCCTTGGCCAAGCGTCCATCCACCAGATTCCTCCAGAGAGGAGGCAGCCGGGACTTCCTGGACCAAAGCATGAGCAAACAGGGGCCTTGCGCACCCGCAGACACACATGCAGTCACACTCTCCCCTATGGAGGCCCAACCAGCGCAGTCATCATCCCATTCACACAGCACTCTTTCATCTCTGTGTGTTGACCGCAGAGGCCACAGTGTGCCCTTAGTCCTCTTCTTACAGATCTCTCAGCTGCCTGCAGATACAGCAGAGGTCGTCAGTCATCAGCATCGTCAGAGATGCTGGACACACTCAGAACTTAGGCACATTCGCTCCACTGCAAAGTTCTGGGAGATTGGTGAGGAGGGGGGGGGGGAGAAGAGGCACATAAACAAAAACAGTAATAATAATAATAATAATAATAATAATAATAATAATAATAATAATGCTATTGAAATAAAAAAATAATAATCCAACAGGAAGTTGAGCAGTGGTCATGCACACAACCTGTTGAGCATCCAGCTAGATGATTTCACTAAATAGGGGAACAGATGACAACTGGAAGCAGTAGGGGGCTGCTTGAGCATTTCTTGGGAGAAGGACGAGACAGAGAAAGAAGAGGAAGGAAGAGTTCTTTATCGAGAGCAGAGATGCCCAAGTGCTAAGGATGATAATTCCCCCAAGTGCTGCCCAAGTCCCTTTGTTAGCAACTCTTTGGGAGGAGGAGCCATCTTTGTCTGCCACCCCACAAATTCCCACTGGGTGCCAAATCCAGGTCCAGGCTCGGAAAGCGGCCCCTTGTTTTTTAGTCCTTTTTATTCAGTCATCTGGTTGCAAAGCAAGAATCCATATCTCTCCACAAAGAGAGGTGTTGGCTATTCTGATCCCTTCCCCTTCCATCCCCAGCAACATCCTAGGTGCCAATGCGAAGTTCCGCTCCTCTACACTCGCTGTTCTCTAATACGGCTGGACCTGTGAGCCCCAGGGGAGGGGGGATCGCCCAGGCTCTCTAAGGAGGTCTCTGCTGGCTGTTCCCTCCCTTCTTCTACTATCTCATAGCTAGGTAACTCCTGCGGAGGCTGTGCAGCATTCTCCTCTCTCCTTCTGAAACTGCTGGGGAGAAAGGGGGGGTTGTCCCCCTCCTCCTCCTCTTTGGAGAGAAGCTGATCTGCCTGAGGACACACTTCCCAGTCCTCCTGTTCAGACCATTCCCTCATGTCATGCAGTCTTGAGCTCCTTGCAGGCAAAGTGGGATACAAGTGCAACAAACAAATACCTAAACCACTGGTAAAGCCATTTCCGTGTCCATTTCCCCATTTCACACCCTCCAACATTTTCTCACCCAAATCCAGAGCACCCCCCCATGCACTATGCAGCCCTTGCCTGACCCTCCTCGCATTGCCTTACTTTCACTGCCTCTATCTCCTCTTCTTCCTCTGCGACTGGGCCTTTGCCTCCTCAGCATTCTTTGTGGGAATGGTTAGGGATGCAGGAGAGAATATATTGTTTGATTATAGCCTTTCCATCTTGTGTTAACAAGTTCCACAATTTAGCAGAGTAACATTCCCCTTTTAAACTTACAGCGGATGCGTTTGCTCAGGCTCGCTAAAGCCTCTATAATTACTGTTATGGTATTTCCCCCTTATTCCTTCATAAAAGATAAGACACGACAGTCTTCTATAAAAGTATAAAAAGAGTTTACTCACTCACATTCTGTTCACAATTGGATCCCAGAAGGAAGACTTAGTTTAGAAAAGTAACATACACCTGGAAACTATCTCATAAGGAGACAGTTCCTTTGTCCAGTCTTGGCTGGAAGCCAAGAGAGCATCTTTGGCTAAGCAGATGTTGCTTCTTCGACAAATGTGGTCAGAGAGAGAGAGATGGTGGCCAGTCCTATGCTTTTGTTACCTGCACACGTGAGGCCACACCCACCTCTGGTCATATGTAGAGGAAGTCTGTCCCACGCAGGAGAAACAGGAAGTTCTGAATGGCTGGTCCAGACATCCCCTTTTTATGTCCACTCTAGGGATGTTGTACTTGTCTGCTCTTGTGTTTCACATCCCACATTCTTAAGGTCTCCTTGGCCTTGCCACAGCCACCAGAAGTGGTGTACATGCTTCCAAAAGTGTCCTTCCAGGAGAATGGCAGTGGCAGCAGATGTCATGGTGGAAGCCAAGAGTCCATGGCGGAGACCACAGCGGCTGCCAATGTAGAGGTGGAGGAGAAGAGGTGTGGAAGTGGGATATCTGGGATTTCAAACAGAAGCCAGGGCAGTTTCCGTAAATCTGAGATGTCCCTCTCAAAGCAGTTGGTGGGTGGTATGCCAACTTAAAATATCAAGAAATGCCCTGGTGCTTCTCTAACAGCGAAACCGGATACCTTCATCTGCCCTAGCTACAATGAAACATGTCTTTCCGGTATCAGTCTCTGCACCCACAGCAGGTGCTATAACTCTCCAACGGTTTGAATCTACCCCCCAATGGTGCACTCTTCCACTGTCTCTTGAGACAGATGGATGCCAACGACAAGCACAGAGTATATCCATGTACAAGTTGTACACACAAGACTCTCTGTGTGCGCACAGATTAGATTAATCTGCAGAGCTGGGGGTATGGCCCACGGGCAGGATTCACACCCACTCTCCTCATTGTATTTCAGAATGTCCAAAAACTGTGCCTGGGGGTGGGGTGGGATGGGGACACTGTCTGTAAACAAAAGGCAGAAACCTCCAGCCTCTCCTGTGAACTCTTAATCTTACAGACCTTGTTCCATCTGCAGAACACCCACAGCACAAACTTTTTCTTTTCTTTTTTTGTAGACTTTTAAAAGTCATGCAACAGTCCTTTGGATTTGTTCTGCTTTGTGGGTTTTTGCAAGTAAAGTACAGTGTCAGCACCGTTAAAGGACATGATTTTCATGTTGTATGCTCTGCACTTTCTTTAGTGGCAGTAAATATACAGAGTGAAAGGGAAGCAAAAAGGCAAGGATATAAAGGAGGATTTTGATGTATCCAGTAAGACCTGGAATTGGATTTCTAAAACAAAACAAAACTATGAGAGGCCCCAGAGTAGATTTCAGGCTTTATATTATTATTGAGTTGTGTTGGCACCTCTCAGGGTTTCATCTGATATTTTGGGGTTTAGCTTCAGTGATGAAATGACACTCAGGAGAATCTGCCTTGCATGCCAAAAGTGATAGGTTGGGCTGAGAGACCCCTTGCCTGCAACCCCAGAGAGCTGCTGCCAGTTACCTCTCCTTGCCTTGTGGATGAGCCAGCCTTGGGCTTAACAATCAGCCCCTCTTCCCAGGGAACTCTAAAGTTGCATACAATCTGCTCCCAGAATCTGTTCTTTTGGGAGACAGAAAGGAGGGCGAGGGAGGAAGTTTCTGAGACAACAGTAAGTAAGCCTTGGTGTTCTGCTCAAAACAGGAAGTCAGAGGGCATGAGACTCTTAATCCCGGGATTGTGGGTTCATGCCCCATGTTGGATGAAAGATTCCTGCATTGCAGGGGGTTGGACTAGATTACCCTTGTGGCATCTATGATTCTGTGTAGGTTTTGCTCGTCCTTGGGGTCCAGCTGGTGTTAGTCAACCATATCATGGGCTAGTTCCATGTCCTGGGCTGCTGTTAGCCGCATTACAGAAATAATTCAAGCAAACAAACAAACAACAACAAAATCACCCTTCAACTTATTCTTAAGCAGCCTTCCATAGAAGTGTGACCATTATTGGGATGCTTTTTGCAGTTACAATTCCTGGCCAGGTCCAAATGAAGGATGGTATAATGTAACCTCCCAGAGCAAGCAGCCTCCAACAGGAGTCAGCTACATTCAGAGCAAGGGGGAGAGAGCCATCCCCTGCTGCTTGTTCTCAGTGTCAGATATGTTAGAATATTCCATTCCACCTTAAGAGGAACAGGCATGACTGTTGTGTGGCACATACCTGTTTACACTTCAGCACAGCTTGCTGGGAAATTCTGTTTGTGTATAGCTTTTGCTTATACTGTTTGCTTGGACATGAAAGGCAGAAGACATGTTTTTCCTCTTGTCCTGATGTATGCTGAATAAACTGCTTGTAAATATGCTTTACACAGCCTCTCCCTGTCACTTCTGTTGTGCGTTTACTCTGCTAGGTTGCGTGCCCAGCTTCCGAAGCTTCTGAAGCTCTGGGTCGCAGATTCATGCTGCACCAAGGACTGGAGTTCGACTGGCACATTGGCTGGTGGGCTGGGGCCAGCTGGAGGCTTGCAAATGGCCCCCGATTCCTTAGCAGCATCCCAACAAGATAATCAGTGGTAGACTGCCTCTAGATGTGGAACTTGGGCTGATTTTTGGCCTCAGAATTACGTTCTGTAATTTTTCTGCACTGACATGGTATTCTGCACTGAGAGTACCTTTCCAAGCACAATTCAAAGTGTCGGCACTGACCTTTAAAGCCCTAAACGGCCTCGGCCCAGTATACTTGAAGGAGCGTATCCACCCCCATCATTCAGCCCGGACACTGAGGTCCAGCTCCGAGGCCCTTCTGGCGGTTCCCTCGTTGCGAGAAGTGAGGTTGCAGGGAAACAGACAGAGGGCCTTCTAAGTGGTGGCGCCTGCCCTGTGGAACGCCCTCCCATCAGATGTCAAGGAAATAAACAACTATCTGACTTTTAGAAGACATTTGAAGGCATCCCTGTCTAGGGAAGTTTTTAATGACTGATGTTTTAATGTTTTGTTGGAAGCCACCCAGAGTGGCTGGGGAAACCCAGCCAGATGGGCAGGGTATAAATATATTATTATTATTATTATTATTATTATTATTATTATTATTATTATTCAGTGGAGACAGCCAGACGACAGCAAAGGACTTGACCCGAGTCATCTTGTAGCACAATGGGCCTGCTATGCTACCTCTGTAGGTGGACAGCCCATTAGTCGAATCCTGTGCACCTGCTACCTTTTTGCCACCTCTAGGTGACTTCCCTCCCCTTCCTTTGTTCAAAGCGCTCGCACAAAAGGGGATATTATTATGTCTTTCTTGATTACGAAAATAGCCTCAGTCTTGTTTTATCGGGTTTTATTCAGCAGGAATGTAATTCAATTCTCCCTTTCATTGGGTGACTCAGAGGAAAGGGCACATGGCTTTTTATATAATTGCACGGGAGAAAGGGGGTTCGGAAAGGGCGGCGGCTGGATTCTTCTTTGCTCGCTCGTTTTCTGCACGCCCTGAGCAACAAATGCAGCAGCAGGGCAATATGAGAAAGCAAGCAATTTCCTCAGGTCAGGTGTGGAACAGAATGACCCACATGGTTAGAGCCATGTGTGGACTCTGCCCACAATGTAAAATCTGAGTTCAAAATCAAATCTTGCACAGAAGAACCAAATATGCGGCAAGACTCTAGTCAAAGTCATGATGCTACAGGAAGTTATCATAAGTAAACATAGTAAGAGCTTGGCTGCGAGACTCATCTAGCGCAGCATGTTCTCAAAACAGAGTGTTTGTTGTGGGGGAGGAAGGGAAAGGAGAATGTTTGCCGCTTTGAGACACCTTCGGGTACTGATAAAGCGGGATATCAAATCCAAACTTCTCCTCCTCCTCCTCCTCCTCCTCCTCCTCCTCCTCCTTATCTACTTGCACTGGTGTGCTTTCAAACTGCTAGGTTGGCAGAAGCTGGGATGGAGTAACGGGACCTCATTCCATCATGGGGATTCGAACCACCGACCTTCTGATCGGCAAGCCCAAGAGGCCCAGTGGTTTAAATCACAGTGCCACCCACATCTCTACCCTCAGTTGCATTACAAAGTGGTTGATAATGAGAGGCATACTGTCTTCAACAGTGAAGGTAGTACATAATCCATTGTGGGTTGTAGCCATTGACAGCTTCATCACAGAATCAAAGAAATGTAGAGTTGGAAGTGACCCGAGATGATCATCTGGCACAACCGCTTGCAACGGGGAAGGTAATGGAACCATACCAATACTCCTGATTTCAACTCTGATATTGATTGCCAAGTTCAATCAAGGCCTCCTTGAACCTTGCTGGTCCAAGGGATTAAAAACCAGCAAACAACGTCATACATGAGTTGGGTACAGTGGTACCTCGGGTTACAGATGCTTCAGGTTACAGACTCCACTAACCCAGAAATAGTACCTCGGGTTAAGAACTTTGCTTCAGGATGAGAACAGAAATCACGCAGCAGCAGGGGGAGGCCCCATAAGCTAAAGTGGTACCTCAGGTTAAGAACAGTTTCAGGTTAAGAACGGACCTCTGGAACGAATTAAGTTCTTAACCCAAGGTACCACTGTATAGTGGTATCTCCGGTTATATACGCTTCAGGTTACATATGCTTCAGGTTACATATGCTTCAGGTTACAGACTCGACTAACCCAGAAATAGTACCTCGGGTTAAGAACTTTCTTAAGGATGAGAACAGAAATCCCGCACCAGCGGCGCGGTGGCAGCGGGAGGCCCTATTAGCTAAAGTGGTGCTTCAGGTTAAGAACAGTTTCAGGTTAAGAATGGACCTCCAGAACAAATTAAGTTCTTAACCCAAGGTACCACTGTATAAGCCTTGGTGATGTCCAGGTCAAGCATTTCAGTGCCTTAAAAGAACTGATCGGTGACATTATTTGCCAGCATATGAGATGAGAGCTGTAGGCAGTGAAATAACAGAGCCAGGATTGCAACGTAGCTTTCATTGGCAACAGTGAAGCCCATATCACCCACTGCAAATCAAAAGAAACTATAGTCATCTTCCAAAGCGGAAGTTAGTGGAACCATGCTATCACTCCTGATTTCAACACTGACATTGATTGTCAAGTGATATCAAGGCCTACTTGAAGCATGCTGATGCATCTCCCACCACCCCTGAGGCTTGGCCATGCTGTTTGGGGTCAATGGCAATTGGAGTCCAGCAATGTCACACTTGCCACCTGTATTTTAATGAATGTTGTGAGTCGGAAGCAAATGCAGCCAATATTATATCACTTCTGCACACTTTCCTATGCATATGCTGTACAAGTCTTACTGTGATGAGAAAAGCAAGGTTGAAAATTGAAGCCCTACCAAATCAAAGAGTTATCAGCTGCCACTGGTCCAAGTCATGAAACCATATAAAGAAGGAATGGGGAATCTGTGGCCCTCCAGATCTTATTGGACTAGAACTCCCATCAGCCCTGGCCAGTATGGTCCATGAGGGTTGGTAGAAATGCCTCAGTAAATTCAAGGAAATATAAAATGTGTGTGGGATAGTAAAGAGAGTGTTTGAGATCTTGGGATTTATTTTTTTTAATTGCCTGACATTTCTGGTGGGAGGGCTGTGTCTCAGAAATTCCCATAGACCAGCCCCCACGGACCTGGACCCCACAAAGCTCAAATGTTGCCTCTCCCTTTATCAGCCTCCACACCAACTCTGGTCATCTGGCCAGGCCCAAATATGTGTTCTAACCTGTACCAGATGAAAACCAGAGTGAACAGAATCAGTGCCTTCAGAGGTGTCGTTTCCCTTCTTTGCTGTCTCATTTGTTCCATTTGATCTTTGATGGTGCAGATTAACCTCTCCATTTTCTTTTTGAGTAATATATCTAATTCTGTGTTCATTTTATTTTTTACTTTAGATTGGATCCACAGTTCCCCTTCTTCTGATGGATGCTTCTTTTTCCCCCGACGGGAATCTTCCTTGGATGCAAGTGGTCCTTCTGATGGACAAGAAATGCTCTTTCCAACAGAGAAAGAGAACCTTTGGATCCAAGCCATCATATTTTGACTTGTTCTTACCAATTTCTTAAGCTGCCTTGAGGCTCGGATGAACAATTCGTTGAATCGATTTAAATAAATACTTAAAATAAGTAAGAGTTCCGGAAGAAAGGCAACACCACAATCAATCATTTTAAAGCTGGAAACATTTCATTAATTAACGGCAAACATCCTTCTACTACTGATGTAACTGAGTCTATCAACATGCAATAAAATTGTGTATGCGGCTATGTGTTCTCAGAATAAGGGAGTTATTTGCAACCTTTCTGTAAGACTGCTCTTCTGTTTTTCAGGAGGATAGATTTGTCAGTCACTTACTAGGGTGCTAATTAGGAATTTGTGGTATCTCCCATACTGGTCAAAGGTGTACCATTGTTTCAGCTACAACATACTCTTTGAGCTCAGTATGGTGGGTTTCAATTGCTTGATGGACTCCTGGGTTTTGCCACAACAGGTAGGGAGTGTGGTCAAGGAGAGAAAAGGAAATGGGGTTGTGGTTCACTGAGATGTTGAAGGGACACCGTGTCACCTACCAGACATCAACGGCCAGCTCAAGTGGATGAAGAAGGAAATGACTTTTGGTTCCTAGAAGCTTCACCCATCTGACAGGAATAGAACAGGTAAGAAATGGAGCAAACTAGCGCTTCCCAGCTCACCTTTTGGTGAGTGGAAAAGGAAGGGAATGATGAACCAGTCAATCTTCTGATCCAGAAGCCAGAGTAAGGTTTCCTCAACAGGAAACAGAGGTGTTCATTCCATTGCCTCCCCTAGGGAAAGATATCCCCAGTGTTCAAGCTGGTCACTCCTAGCTTATTGCAAGACACTTATGGTTAATTAATAAAAAGTTGGCTCTTTGGTCCATTGTTGTGTCTTATGCCAACTTTCTGGGGTATGGAGGATTTTATTCTTGTAGATCAAATATTACATATGTGCAGAATAGATGTCTGTCTGGCCCACAGGAAAATGTGGCATTTGAGGGTACACCCTGGTGTGCCTGGCTCACCAATGCTATGAAACCCTAGAGACATCAAAAAGTGTCCCAAAGCTGCAGACCGGGTAGTTTTGTGATCTTTCCTTGCAGTTCTAGTCTAATAATGTATAGCCACATAAATCAGGGGCAGGGAACTGTGTCCATCCAGATGTCGCTAGACTGCAGATCCCATCTGTCCCAGCCAACATGGGCAAGAGTCAAGGACGATGGGACTTGGAGTCTGGCAACAGCTGGAGAACCACAGACTGGTAAGGAGGACAATGTGAGAGGTTGATTTGCCACAGGTTTTGGTTGTGCTGGCTCAGTAAGCAAGGAGGAGTCCACACTTGCATCTTCTTGATCCTTCAGAAGCCATCACTACTTGTCCTCCAGGTTGGACAGAGCCAAGACGGCATAATTCTGCAATTGTTTGCGCTCATCCAGGTTATACTGCAGCTTCTCCAGCAGCTCAAAGTAGCGGAAGAGGGCGTCACGGGGCCAAATGACCTGCTCGTCATTATCAGCCTCGTATAGCCCTGGCAGGTTCTTGTGGACATATGTTTCCCAATCCAGAGGCCCAGCCTCGACTTCTGGTATGCTGTATATTGTGGATGGCCCCATGCTCATTTTGTCCTGCCCCTGGGGTAAGCTGTACTTCTTTTCCAGCAGTTCCACCTTAAAATTGTCAGCTTTCTGCTGAGTCTCAATCTGCTTCATTTCTTCACTCAATTCATTCCGAATGGTCTGGAAATTGGTGACCATGGTGGCCACCATGAGGTTTCTGAAGATGAATGCCCCAATGAGGAGCCACAAGCAGATAAACAAGCCACTGATTGCTTTGTTTATCTCTGGGACCTTCCACGTGTCCTGCAGCAGAGCATACCAATGGTCCATGGTGAAGAGAATGAAGATGGTCACCAGTGAATTGGGCATGTCTTGAAAATACATGTTGTACTCTAGGTCCTCCAGGTTTGAGCGAGTGTAGCCATCAAAGAAGAAAATGCCTGATACAGCAAAAATATAGAAGAAGAAGACGAGGAGCACCAGGATGAAGCTCATGGCTTTCATTGCTTTGAAGAGGGCCATAATGAGGATCCGGATTTGCCGGAGTCTAGGGAAGAGCTTTAAGCAGCGCAGCACACGGCAAACCTGGAGGAAGTATGTGACGGCCTTGCTGTGTTTCTTTTCAACAAGGAGTATCAACTCAGGGATAAAGGATATGATGGTGACTGTGCAGTCAAAGACATTCCAGGAGTTCTTAAAGTAATCCTGAAAGCTAACAGCCCAGTTCAGCCCAATTTCCACCAAAAAGATGAGGACAATGACCCAGATGATCACCTCCATTGCTATCTTCATTTTCACAAAGTGGTCCTCCAACTTATCCCTTATCTCTACTAAGATCATGAGGACCACCATGTTCAGGCAGATGAGGAAGATCATGAAGACTTTGAAGATTTGGCTGTTCAGGACTGAATAAGCCCAAATGGCGACAGGGGGCCAGCGGCTGCAGCGCACGCGGATACGGTTACGGCAGCGTATCTCTCGCGTGATCATGACATTCCGTTTGGGCGTAACATTGAAGCGCACCAGCTGGTGATGGTCTGTGAGCATTATCTTCTTTAGCTTCCGATGGTCCAGGAAATCTCGTATGTTATGGCGTGGAATAGCACTGCCTAGCCCCCGTAGATAGTCGATCAGATAGAAAGTGTAGATCAGCTTGGAGCGGATGGCATCTGCTCGGGGATGCAGTTCAAAGGGTACTTCATTTGTCTCTTTGGAAGCATGTGATGAGGGTGGCTGGTCCCCCATGACTCCTGCTGGCTCCTCCTGGTATGGCCCAGAGGAGATTGGAAGGTTCTTCATACAGCATAATAGACACTCAGTGGTGACCTCACAGTTGAGAGTATTCTCCTGGAGCAGTCAGAGCATTCCACTAGCCTGATTCTATTGGTATGCCTAGGACTGCAGTTCTTAGGGTCAATGCATGCAAGTTATACAGTGGAATGCAGACATGAGACAGTATATAGTCTAAGAGCCAGTGTGGTGTAGTTGTTAAGAGCGGTAGTCTCGTAATCTAGGGAACTGGGTTCGCGTCCCCGCTCCTCCACATGCAGCTGCTGGGTGACTTTGGGCTAGTCACACTTCTTTGAAGTCTCTCAGCCCCACTCACCTCACAGAGTGTTTGTTTTGGGGGAGGAAGGGAAAGGAGAATGTTAGCCACTTTGAGACTCCTTCGTATAGTGATAAAGTGGGATATCAAATCCAAACTCTTCTTCTAACCACAGTGGTCCATGCATTGGTAACCTCAGTGCTTGATTTGTTTGGGCCCTTTATTTGTTTTGAACCCTGATTCTTTTGCGGCATTGGTTATCCTCCCAATTTGGTGTCATCTGAAAATTGAGCATCCCCCTCATTTCTTTCATCCATGTCATTTAGAAAGATGTTGAACAACAACGGGTCCAGGACAAAACTCTGCTGCACCCTACTTGTCTCTTTTTTCCAGCATGATGAGGAACCATTAGCGGGCACTCTTTGGGTTTGAACTGTCAACCAGCCAGAAAATCCACCTAACAGTTCCCTTGTCCACCCCACATTTTACGAGCTTCTCCATGCGGATATCATGGGAGAGTTTGCCAACAGCCTTCCTGAAACCAAGATACACTATGTCCACAGCAGGGAGGGAACAGCTGGCTGGGTCAGGGAGGTGATCAGTGCCTCTTTCTGAGAGGGGGTGGTCACTGCCTGTTTGAAGGAGGAAGTGATAAGACCACTCCTTAAGAAGCCTTCGCTAGATTTATTTGGAATGGAAAAAACCAAGAATCAAGCACCAAATACTCATAGACCAAAGGGAGAGGGGAGGCTTTGCCCTACCAGAGTTAGAACTTTATCACGCAACTGCTGGTATAGATAAAAGACTGGATTGCTTTAAGTGATACGGATGTGCTAATCTACCTTTCCCGAGCAATGTTCTGGAGCAAGTGGTTGCAGACGAGATCCAGGCACTTTTGGAAGAAACAAATTTTCTGGATCCATTTCAATTGGGGTTCAGGCCTCATTTTGGTTCCAGTCATACTTGGATGGTCGTTCCCGGAGAGTGTTGCCTGGGGAATGCTTTTCAGCCCAATAGAACCTTCAATGTGGGGTTCCTCAGGGCTCAATCCTATCCTCTACATTGTTTAACATCTACATGAAACCGCTGTGTGGGGTTATCTGGAGGTTTGGAGTACGTTGTCAGCAGTATACTGACAACACTCAGCTTTATTTCTCTGTTACATCTGCAGGTGAGGCAGTGGAAGTGCTGGACCAGTGTCTTGCCTTGGTAATGGAATGGATGAGAGCCAACAAACTGAAACTCCATACAGATAAGACTGAGGCACTGTTAGTGGGTAGTTCTCTAGACTGGATGGGTTGGGGATCCCCTGCTCTTGGTGGGGCTACACTTCCTCTGAAGGAGCAGATTCATAGCTTGGGGGTCCTCCTGAATCCTTTGCTGTTGCTCGAGGCTCAGATGGCCTCAGTGGACTGGAGTGCCTTCCATCAGCTTTGGCTGGTGGCCCAGCTATGCCCCTATCTGGACAGGGGTAGCCTAACTACTGTTGTCTATGCTCTGGTAATCTCAAGATTAGATTAGTGCAATGCATTATACATAGGGCTGCCTCTGGAGATGGTTAGGAAACTTCCGGTAGTAGAGAATTCAGCATCCAGGTTGCTCACTGGAGCAAGATGGTTTGAACATATTACACCGATCCTGGTCCAACTGCACTGGCTACCAATTAGTTTCCAGGCCCAATTCAAAGTGCTGGTTTTGACCTATAAAGCCTTAAATGGCTCAGGACCGCAATACCTCAAGGGCCACCTCTTTCCATATGAACCTACCCAGATCCTGAGATCATCTTCTGAAGCCCTTCTTTGTGTGCCTCCTCCTCAAGAGGTCTGGAGAGTGGCAACATGAGAGCAGGGCCTTCTCTGCAGTCTATGGAATGCTCTCCCTTCATTATGCACCTTTAGGTGCCAGGCAAAAACATTCCTTTTTAACCACGCCTTTGGTTGATTTGATTGACTATGCCCTTTTAAAATGTAGGTTTTTTTGGGGGGGATTATTGGGTTGTTGCTTTTATTTTGATAATTTATTTTGTGGTTTTAGATTTTGATTTTATTCCGTGAACCCCCCTGAGACCTTTGGGTATAGGGCAGTATATAAATTCATATACTACTACTACTACTAATAATAATAATAATCCCCCTTGTATGCCAAGCTTCTAACTTTATCAAAAAAAGACATGTGATTGGTCTGGCATGACTTGTTCTTGAGAAAACCATGATGGGTTTTAGTAATCACAGCATCCTTTTCTAATTATCCTTTATTATCCATGAATCTGTCTTCTCAGAATTCCCATCCTTCCTTCCATGATGTTTCTATTCAAATCCTTTGTCTACTGCCTTGAATGTAATACTTACTTCCATAACATACAGGTATATTCTGCATTACATTCCTTTATCATTGTCATTCCTTTGCTTATATTCCCAGTCCTGTCTGCTATTTCAGTTGACTATAATATTGTCTCAGATGATCCACAAACATCCTTTCGATGTGACATTCAATCGCCAGTCTGCACTGGTCCACAAAGTGTCTCCTAACACTGAGTGACCTGGGGCAACATCCTGCCAGTCCTCATCTGCCTCCACATGATTGGGGGGGATGAGTCCCCCCAGTGGCCATGTGGGGGCTGTAAAGACCTCAGCCCCATGGAGCTGGTGCGCCTGATCAGGTGGCAACTCTAAAGGGGCTTGCTGTAACCACCAACCATCTGATTAGCAGTTACAGCAAACCCCTTTGAAGTATTTTTGCAGGCATGGTTTAGAGTCAAACCACACCTGCAAGCAGCTGAAGAGGAAACAGGCTCATTTGCAGGTAAAACTAGAACTTGATAGGGAACACCCTGGTGCAGCCAATACCACTGGGGCTTGCTTTCAAAGGATCAGGAGCTCTCTTTAAGCTCTGTGTTGTTCCTTTGGAGCCACGCCCTTAGCTGCCCCACACCTCAACATCACATATAACATTAGGGACTCAGCTAGATTGGTAAAGAATTTATATATATATATATATGCATTGTATATATCAACAAAGGTCCGTATAGTTAAAGCTATGGTTTTCCCAGTAGTGATGTATGGAAGTGAGAGCTGGACCATAAAGAAGGCTGATCACCGAAGAATTGATGCTTTTGAATTATGGTGCTGGAGGAGACTCTTGAGAGTTCCATGGACTGCAAGAAGATCAAACCTCTCCATTCTTAAGGAAATCAGCCCTGAGCGCTCACTGGAAGGACAGATCGTGAAGCTGAGGCTCCAAGACTTTGGCCACCTCATGAGAAGAGAAGACTCCCTGGAAAAGACCCTGATGTTGGGAAAGACTGAGGGCGCAAGGAGAAGGGGACGACAGAGGATGAGATGGTTGGACAGTGTTCTCGAAGCTACCAGCATGAGTTTGACCAAACTGTGGGAGGCAGTGGAAGACAGGAGTGCCTGGCGTGCTCTGATCCATGGGGTCACAAAGAGTCGGACATGACTAAATGACTAAACAACAACAACATATGCGATATAACATTGTGACACAGGTGGCGTGGTGGAGTCCCATCTTTTGCCTACTGGATTTCCCTGTATGAGTTTGCAATAGCTGGATCACTTCTTTGACATGTCTATATCCAGCCCAGGTGTGAGGTAGGTAGGCATGGTTGGGGGGACACACAGCCTTGTGGGCCAAATGGGAACCTGTGCCAAGTCTACTTAAGCCAGAGGTTCCCCATTGCTGTCCTGAGCAGATAAGTCTGTTCTGATGGCGAAGACAAACATTGCATTTCATTTCATTGGCCAAGTTGTCTCTGTTCATGCAGAGCAGGAAGAGTGTCCATCTACTTGGACCAGTTTTTGGCTCACAAGCCACCAGGAACAATTCAATTTGCTTAATGTGGACCACCCTCATTGCAAAAGGAACTCATTAGCTCACCCAGCTGTCTGACAGTGGTAGACAACAAAATCTGAGGCTTGGCACAGGGAGATGGGATCTGGCAGTTTCTGTGCGGAAGCTGCAGAAATCAGATTCCTAAAGAATCCCTACACAAGGCTATGGAAAGTGAATATATGCTGCTGCCTTATGGAAGATGCCTGTTGCTTGCTTCCACTAATCATTACCTCCACCACTTAGAGCCTATTGCAATTAAGCAGTATCTTTTTTAAAAAAATATATATTAGTTTTTTAACATATCATTTTCAACAATAATTAAACATACTTTTATATATTATACAGTTTTTTTTGACTTCCATCATTCACATCTGAAAATTTCCCAATCTATTCCCTTAATTTACATTTCTTACTTTCACTATTACATTTAAATCTCATAACTAATATCTCTATTCTTTCTCTACTTTGTAATGTTTCATATATTTCTCCTTACAAAACTTCTTGTAGTCCTACTAGCGTAATTTGTTGATTACAGTTGCTCTTCAAATAATTCGTATATTTCCTCCAGTCTTCTGTGAATCTCTGGTCCCTCAGGTTTTGTATCCTTCCTGTCATTTTATCTAATTCTGCGTAGTCCATTAATTTTATCTGCCATTGTTCTGCAATTAAGTAGTATCTAAATCATTGAAACAAACAAATAAATGTGTAAATAAAGGAGCTATTACAAAGATGCCGTACATTCCAGGGTAGGGAAACCTTCTTCAGCCCAAGGGACATGTTTCCTCATACAGAATTTTCTGGGGCTACCTGCCAGTTGTGGGCAGGGCTGAAGGGGAAAGTGGGTGGGGTGATGGATGTGACATCATTGTACAGTCGGCTACATTCCAGCCAGGCAACGAGACGTTTCCATGCACACACAATATCCTGTTTTATTTGCTGTGCTGTTTCAATGAGATTTTTTAATTGTCTGTTTTAATTAAGGATGCTTATGTTTTAATGCTCGCGAGGCTGATTTTTATACTATGCACACCACATAGAAGCTGATTCCGGCATTAAGCAGAATATACTGTTGCAACAGTTGGGTGCCACCCTCACTCTTTGCTGGGAGGTGGCAGGAGCTCATGGGATTCCAGGGTCTGTGCTCCTCTGGAGAATTGAGACACAGCGGAGACTGTCGTAACTTTGAGAAATACGGTTTAGTCACCTATTTATACCTTCAATCTGTATGAAGGAAGTCCATATCTTACAGCATGGGTAGGCAAACTAAGGCCTGAGGGCCAGATCCGGCCCAACTGTCTTCTAAATTCTGCCCGCGGACTGTCCGGGAATCAGCATGTTTTTACATGAGTAGAATGTGTCCTTTTATTTAAAATGCATCTCTGGGTTATTTGTGTGGCATAGTAATTCATTCATTTCCCCCCCAAAAAATATAGTCCGGCCCCCCACAAGGTCTGAGGGACAGTGGACAGGCCCCCTGCTGAAAAAGTTTGCTGACCCCTGTCTTACAGCATGGGCATTTCAAGAGGGGTGTAACCCCCACAGCAGTTCAGCCACAGAGACCAGGGCATTTCTCCCAGCCTGCCTGCAGCCATCCTACCCAAAATGAATTCCAGTCTTTTCTCTTCCAGCTTCTTCCTCCCAGAACCTCCAGCTAAAACTCTCTTTTCCGGTCACCTCACACCCAGTTGGTAACCTTCCAAACCCCAGTCTCTGTTTATACTTCAGGGCAAGGTGGCGGGGGGTGGGTGGGGAGGACAGTTCTCTTGCATTGCCAATGGCTCTCAGTGTCACTGTATTGCTTCATAATGGCCCTAGCTTGGCCAGGTCGTTTTGCAGAGGCTAGCCCAGGAATTCCTCTGCAGTTTGTATTTTCCCCTTCACACCCTAAATAATCAAAACCCAGGAGTTTTTTCCAGCCAGAACTTGCGGGAACTGAGTTCCAGCACCTCTCAGATGTGTGCCATTGCTATTGTAGGAGAACAAGCAAGGTTTTTCATGTTGAGTTCTGGCACCTCTTTTTCTAGAAAAATAGCACTGCCAAAATCCTACTATTTATTAATTTCTAGGGTTTGTGGGGGAGTCCCCCTCCCACATCTATAACAAGATGATGATGATGATGATGATGATGAATTGAACTAATGAGTCCCCTTCGGGGAAGATCTGCACAAAGACTTCTGCTTGAGAGGGGATTTCTTCCCCTCTCCTCCCTGTGAAGCCACCCAAAATTGGCTTGGGGGCTGGGAGAACCCCTGGAAAAACACACGGGGCAGAGAGGAGAGGAGACGAGAGAATTCCAGCCAGCAATGCTGACCTTCATGGAACAATGGCCTTAACACAATGTTGAATGAGGTTCACCACCCAAGCTGTAAGTCTTTGGTGTGCTCTCTCGCAAGGAATTCTAGCCCAGCTAGTATTGTCTTGGTTAGACACTGCATGCAATGATGCAACATG
Source organism: Podarcis siculus (assembly GCA_034642415.1). Classification (NCBI taxonomy): domain Eukaryota; kingdom Metazoa; phylum Chordata; class Lepidosauria; order Squamata; family Lacertidae; genus Podarcis; species Podarcis siculus. The sequence continues at coordinate 29,474,946 of JAXCMG010000020.1, read as the reverse complement.
CAGCAATACGTTACATCATCTGCATGGTGCAACTGGGAGGTCACCCTGCCCTGCCACCATACAAAGACTGAGTAAACTGCTAAACTTAGTTTTAGCTCAGAGGCCTTGCATGGAGATGGCCATAGGTTCAAATGCTGCCATCACCAGGCAGACTGTGAAAGGTTCTTCTCTGAAACCCGGGAAAGCCACAGTCAATCATGGCGCATAATACTGACCTAGATGGACCAATGGTCTGACTTGGTGTAAGGGGGGTTTCCTTTGCCGTAGAACCGACATCCCACTTAATGCTGAGCGGTTTAAGTGTGGCAGATACTGACTGAGCTCACAGATATCAGACTCTGAGGTCTCTTCTGGTCAATTCTGGCTAAGTATTCTGTGCAGCCTCCCGATATCCTTTGGCACCAATTAGACAAACATCCTCCTCTTCATCTGGCAATAGACCCAAAGCTGCTGATCTCATATTTTCCTCTCCTCCTGATTCTGAGTCACACTTTGATTTCCACCCAGCAGGGCAACTGAATATTTGCACTGCAGACTGGTAATTAGAAATGTCACTTTGGCCGCAGCTAACGAGGAGCGTAGCTCTTTTGTCTTTGCAGCAGGTAACATTATGAAGGTTACAGAAGGGGCTGATGGATTGTTTTGATGTGAGCTGGGAGAATTGAGAAGCAAAAAACAGGGGAATGACATTTTCTTTAACTCCCCACCCCCCAAAAAAGAACCCCATGGAAATTTACCATGTCAAAATCTTTAAAATTACCAGATGAAAAATGCTTCCCTACCCCAGTTTGATTTGGAATCGAGTTTGACAAACATAGGTTTGCTGTTGCTTTTTAAAATCAAAAATCGAAAAATCAGGTCATCTAATTCTGCAGATCATTTGGAACCTCCCAATTCCCCTGATAACATGGCTGTGAGTATAACAGCATCCTTCTCCATCCCTCAGTCTTCCATAAGCTCCAAACCTGCTCCCTTTTCTGGCTTCTGCAGTGGCTTCTGTATCTTCTCCACCAATAGTGTGTTAGCACAAGCACCTCTCAATTTCTCCATCCCTTCCATTCCTATTTCTCTTTGGTTCTTGGCAATGGCAGCATTTGAGGCACCAGAGATACTTAGAAAGCTTGCTCTCCCAGTGCTACATGAATCTGTGATATTGTCAAGTTGGCATTTCAAGCGCCAGGGCGGGAGGGAGGACCCCTCCTCATCAGCACCACATTCTGGCAAGTGGGTGTGGGGTGGACTGAGACCTATGGGGTGAACTGAGAGAAAACCATGGATCATTCTGGGTAAACTGGTACCGGTCTGGAATACTGGCACTTTAGAGCTTCTCATTCTGAACTGGGTCCTTACAGCATTTGGCAATTTTGGACACAAAGACATGACACTATAGATATTTGGGGGACCAACTTGTCCATCCCTTTTGCTCAGGGCTGTCCTGAGTATGCTGCCCCAGGGTGCAAGGATCTGCGTGATGCCCCCCCCCAGGTTGCCCAGTCCCAGGTGTGCAGGAGGGCAGAGCCGGCCGGCCTCCTCAGCGTCTCGCTGGCTCGGACGCCCCTGAACTCAAGGCGCAGAGCCGCCCACAACAGAAGAGCCTATCATGGTGCTCTGACCAAAGGCAGGCTCTTCCCTGGACTCAACTCTTGGGCCCCGGACTCTCAGCCTGGCGCCCTTAAGAGCCCAGTGCCCGGGTGCCCTGCACCCCTAGCACCTATGGATAAGATGGCCCTGCTTATGCTCTTCTGATTCTTTTGGTACTGCAAGAGGACCAGAGTTTTCCTCCCATCATAGAAATGTCCCCAACCTAGTGCCCTCTAGACGTTGCTGGGTTATACTCTCACCATTCCTGGCCATTGGTCCTTGTGGCTCAGGCTGATGGGAGTTGTAGTCCAATAATGCCTGGATGACACCTTGTTAGGAGGGTTCTATTTGTGAATGCAGGTAAAAGTTCTCTGCAGCCCTTCTCTGCTCAACGTGTGAATGGGTTGAGTGCACAGAGTCTGTCCAAAGCAATTGGAAGGACGGATGACTTGCATGCACACTTCAATACTGCCGCCCCATCCTTGGATACAAAGTTCACATGGTCAGGCAAATGCTTAAACACACCTACATTATCTTGAACTATGAATGTGCCAAACTCCAGCTTTCTGGTTCCTATATTTTTTAGTTGACTCTCTTGATGGATAAGTTTTCCAAAAATCAGATCTTCTTGGACTTGCTAGGTAAGAGTGTAGCTTGCATATTTGGGATAAATGCTTTGAACCCCCAGTTCAAGGAAGACATAATAAAAGGTACAATTTCCACAGCTTCCTAGTAACTGGGATGCTTTGGTCTGTGTGTGTGTGTGTGCCAAGTTTCAGAACTGTAGCTCGTTAAGCAATAACTTTTACAATTTTGATACCCTGATGAGTGAGTGAGTGAACCCCAAATGTCAATCTCTGTGTTTGTGTGTTTAATACAGAGCACACTGAGGAATTGATCCAGCAATGCAAATGACAAAAGCAGAGCCATAATTCTGGTGAACCAACAGGGGTAATTCCTATTATGCAGAGTATTTCACACTCTTTGGGCATTGGGCAGATTAGCACAAATTGAATTTCATGCTAACCGGCTCAGGGCAATGGGTGCCCTATTTCTATGAACTGTTACTGTATTAAGATAACAATTAAGAGATATTCACACTTCTAAGTATGTGGAAATAGCAACAGTTTTCTTCCCACACAGATAACCTTAAGGAATGTGACTACTCGCTGGAAGCCCCTACCAAATTCTCAAAACTACCCCTCCTTCTAGAGTTAGTCATGCAGAAGCACTGGATCTCTGAGCATGTCAGGATCATGGCTGACTCAGATGCTGGAGATACCTTTTTGGTGGCACCACATAGCACCCTGTTCTACTGAAGATGTCATAGAAACCCACACCAGTGCAATAGAAGAGACACATCTCAGATAAGGCTTTCCTAGGACCACCAATGTCTCTTGCTGGACTAATTTGGCCCATGGGCTGGAGGTTCCCCACTTCTGGCATGGAGTTGAGGTGTTCACAAATTCATTTCAACACTGCTGGACTTTACATTCCTTTATAAAGTCCCTGCAGGTGGCACTTCATCTGTGTCCAACAGTTGGTCTGAAGTTTTTGCTGACCCAACCTGAGCATCAAATCTGAACCATGAACTTCACAAGGCTGTCCTTGCAGAGCTCCGGAATATTACCCCGCCCCCCATTACCCTTCCTCCTTCCCTACCCTTAGAGATTGAAATATATAAGTCCCAATAAATCTCTTTCACGTATTGATAAATGGCCACTGTTTGTGGGTGTCACTGAGGAGGGAGAAAGTTTAGCTCCTTGAAAAATTGCTGTGCAAACAAGCTGTCTTCAGTTGCTGTGTTCCTCTCTGCACCTGCACTGAACAGAAAGAGGCACCTTGTACAACCTGAAATTGATGCCGTACTTACAACTGGTATCTTCATCCACATGGCTTTAATTGTCTCCTGCATTTATTTACTAAGGTCTGATACTTGGGAGCAGGACAAGTAGATGACAAGCATTCATTCATTTATTCATTCCATGATGCCAAAATCTGTAATTTGGTATACAGATTCATCCATTTTTTTACATCTTGAATTGAATTTTATTATGAAGGTTACAGACCAGTTCCAGCTCACTTACAATATCAGGAAAATCATAATAAAACACAACAGGAATACATTGAATTGCAATTGGGTATAACAGAGACAATTCAGATAATATTCAGAAAATATATATTAAATCTTGATCACTAAAATATAACCTAAAATTGTCATTTAAAACCTTAATCATTTTGGTAGTACAGCTTGTTTCCTAAGTTTTATGGCAGTTGCACAGATTTGGCCACCCTTAGAATGATCTCTAGATCCTTGTCTTCTACCAGGACTTTTAGACATTGAAGTTCGGACCCATTTGGAGATTTTTGTATAACAGGAGTGATAAATACTGAACATATATCCCTGTAGAAACTTTTTTACATCTTCATTTGTGTTTGGGACTCGGTAATTTCCTCTAAAATCACTTCTCTAGCTTGGAATGCGATTTGAGAGTCTGTTTTGCATAGTTAGCATTTACTACACAAGGTGTCCCAAGCTGCCGTGTATATACTCTTACACATATGGTACTGGCAGTAATGACTGTGTTCCGTCTCCACAGTAGGAAGTGGCCATGCCTCTGAATGCCAGTCACTGAGAATCACAGGAGGATGGGGTACTGTTGTGCTCGGGTTCTGCTTGGTGGGATTTCCATAGCCATGTGTTGACCATAGTGAGAATGGGATTCTAGACTAGATGAGCTGTTGGTCTGATACAGGAGGTCACTCCTTATGTTCTTTAATGCCAACCCCTTATGTTAATGAAACTCTCACCATTGTGAAACTATGGGCCTACTTCCATGCCATGCACAACTAGGGGTGTGAACATTTTTCAGATTAAGGGCCACATTCCTTTCTGAGTACCCTTCCAAGGGCCACATACCCAGTCTGGCCAGCAGAGGGGGGCAGAGACCAAAGTGGCCAAAAGTGGCCAGAGCATAGACTCATCCTGCATTAAAAGCTCCAATTCATCTTGCTTGTTTCCCATACTCTGTGAATTTGTATAGAGACCACATGACTTTTTCCTTCTTGTAGTTTCTTGCCCTTGAGCAGGTTTCTGGAGCACTATCTCAGTTTCCTGTGTATCAATGACTGAAAATGTTACTATACAAGTAGGCTAGCTTCTGCAAAGTAGGGTCAGCAGGGCATGTGGTTGGGAATGGGGTATGGCCTGGGGAGAGTCCCAAGGGCCAGGCAGAGAGGCTTGGAGGGCCACCTACAGCCCTTGGTTTTGATGTTCCCCACATCTCTGCTAAACCATAGTGCAGTGTGGTGTGCATATTATTATTTTTTTGAATAGGGGACTGGTTAGTTACCCTAATAAACTTACCAGGTGGTCCAGGTGTGTGTATGTTCTTTCCTCTCTCTCTCTCTCTCTCTCTCTCTCACACCACTCCAGTGCTGCTCTCTGGGCTAGGCTGGTGCAGGATGTTTTGGCATCTGATTTCAGGCACTGGCTGGATGAATAGGAGTGGTTGGAGGCACCAGCCAGGGACCCTCCAAGGGAAAATCCAAAGGAGGAAGCCCAAGATTGGTGGTGGGACACTGAGGAGAGGTAAGAGTGAGAGGGGAGGCTAGAAGCTGAAGCACCAATAGGGTTTAGTGAGCAAGAAGAGCTGGTGACAGAGAGCAGTTCAGACTCCAATGCTGTAGCAGAGGAGGAGAGTCAAGAAGCTGCTGAAGAATCCAGGGAATCTCCTTCTCCTGCTGTGACCCCAAGAACTCACAGAGAAAAGAGAAGAGCAGAAAGAGAAGGATTGTTGAGTTGTATGGTGCTTCCATGAATAAAGAGTTACCTTCATTGAAAATGGAGCTCTGCATCTTTCATGCGGACCTGTGTCTGACTTCAACCCTGACATTTGAGGTGAACCACAAAGTAGGGTTACCCACATCAGGCCAGAAGGGGTGAGTGAAGATCTACATCAGGAACAGGGTGGGGATGAAGATCTACATTGGGAACATGGTAGGAATCAAATCAGCTTTATTTGACAGTTGAAGTGGGAACCAAAGGCCATCATTGGGTGGTTGCTCTGAATCATGCCAGGTTGGTGCAGACCCCAGGAGACCCCAGAGGGCAGCTCCTGGCCTTTAATCCCTGCAGGTGAGAGGAAAGCAGCAGAGCCTCCCATTCACTAAGAGACCACTGTTGGGGCTGCTGAGGAGGCAGTGGCTGCAGTGGGCAATACATTCCTTGCAGGCTGGAAGTGCTGCCTCTGTGGAACCTGCCACCTGAGGCAGTCCCCTTACATTGCCTCATGGGTGGGCCAGCCCTGTCTCTGGGTACTCCTTAGCCTCTTGGGCTTCCCACACTTCCTGGGGAAAAAGGAGGTGTTTGCAACATAGCATCTTCCTCTGGACTTTCCAGGGTGGGCATGAAGCCTGCTTGTTTAGCATCTGATCACCTGAGAGTGCTGCACTTAAAAAGCAAGCAAGCAAGCAAGCAAACAAACAAACAAACTGAAATGACCTTCCTTTTGAATTATCCTGCCACCCCACCCACACTCCACTTTATTAGGCAATATTTCAGGTTGCTTTTTGAAAAAGCTAACTTTACTCTCAAGGATGTGTCTAGTGTATGGCTTGACTCATTGCTCCGTCTGGTGCAGCCATTGTCTCCCACAACTGCCTCAAGCATAGACAGACATTCCCACTTCAACTGTCTCATCCGCAGTTTATATGAAAACACTCAGGTCCAGGTTAGGTGTGACCGACAGGACCATTTATCCAAGGAAATCCAAACCTATCATGATGTTAAACAAGGCTGCGTCCTTGCGCCTACTTTATTCAACTTCTATATTAACTCCTTAATATATTAAAAGCATATTAAAAAGTAGAGACATCACCTTTCCAACAAAGGTCCGTATAGTAAAAGCTATGGTTTTCCCAGTAGTGATGTGTGGAAGTAAGAGCTGGAACATAAAGAAGGCTGATCACCAAAGAATTGATGCTTTTGAATTATGGTGCTGGAGGAGACTCTTGAGAGTCCCATGGACTGCAAGAAGATCAAACCTACCCATTCTGAAGGAAATCAGCCCTGAGTGCTCACTGGAAGGACAGATCCTGAAGTTGAGGCTCCAATACGTTGGCCACCTCATGAGAAGAGAAGACTCCCTGGAAAAGACCCAATGTTGGGAAAGATTGAGGGCACAAGGAGAAGGGGACGACATAGGACAGGATGGTTGGATAGTGTTCTCGAAGCTACCAGCATGAGTTTGACCAAACTGCGGGAGGCAGTGGAAGACAGAAATGCCTGGCGTGCTCTGGTCCATGGGGTCACGAAGAGTCGGACACGACTAAACGACTAAACAACAACAACAAATATTAACTCCTCAGTAGAAAACATGGAGAAAGAAAATGCCCACCCCCCCAAATTGGCTGGTACACCGATCCCGGTTCTCTTATATGCAGATGACGCAGTTCTATTTTCCTTCTCCTGTGTAGGCCTAAAAAAACCTCTGAGATCTCTCACTGTTTATTGTAATGCCGAACAATTAACTATAGCAATTCCAAAGTTATGGTGTTCTCTAAAAAAAGAATGAGACACAAATGGAGAATTGACAATCCACCTATTGAACAGGTATCATCTTTTAAATACCTGGGTATAACCTTCCAGGAAAAGAGCTCGTGGCATTATCAGGTTAAAAATACTGTTGCAAATGCCCAACGATCTACCAAAGCTATTATAAGGTCTCCCACAACTGCTAGCAGCTCACATTGAGGTCGCAGGCAAATGCCATTCCCAGACCTGTGGGTCTTTTGCACTTGGGATACTTGGATTTGAACTTGAGGTCTTGATTTATTATGCTTTATATATGCTGTAAGCCACTCAGAGCGGCTGGGGAAACTCAGCCAGATGGGTGGGGTATAAATAATAAAATAATGATTACCATTACATCATCATCATCATCATTAGTACTATTATTATACAGTGTGCTCTGTCTGAGATCAAGGTCATTCCCTGAAATACTGCTGGACTGGACTGGTCCCAATCACGGCTGGTGCTCATTTGGCTTGGTTGGGCAGAAGGAGGGGCATCAGAAGTAGGGGTGGGGGCGAAGGAAGGCTCTCTGACACCTGGTGCGGGGTGTCGAGGGGCGGGGCAAACCGCTGACAGGGGCGGGACAAACTGAACAGAGGTGCATGTGCGGGGCTGCTATGTATGGTGCATGCGCTGTGCCGATACTGATGGCACCACTCAAGCTCTGTACGGGCGGCGGCGCAGTCCTCTGCTCACAGCGGCAGTGGCGGCATCCTCTGCTTGCAGCAGCAGGATCCTCCACATGAAGGCACGCCGCACCCAGACGCAGTGGGGCAAGCCCCCCATGGCGTGCCTTCTTGTCATCCCCCTCAGAGATGGCACCCGGGGCGGACCACCCTTCCGCTCCCTTCCTCCGCCACTGAGTAGGGGGAGCCAGATTCAAGGATAGGGTGAGCTTGTTGGGATACTGCCAGGGAGACAGAGTCCATCTGAGCCCCCAAGCCGGCTGCCGGACGATCCATCGATCTCTGGTAGACACGCAGTATCAGCAATTAGTGACACGAAGCCTCAGAAATAGATTGCCACATTCTTAGGCTGGTGCACACTCTATCAGCAGAATTCACACAGCAAAAGTTGCACACAGCAGGAGAGCATATTTACAGTTTATTCAGCGTTGGTCAGAACAAAGAAAAGCATGACCGCCTGCTTCAGCGTTCAGGCACGAAGAAGACAAACGAAAGCAAAGACACAACAGAAACATCCTGTGCAACAGGAAATACGCAGACTCTGTGACTCACAGCCTGCTCCCTTTTAAGGTGGAACGGAAATATCCTAACAGAGCTAACACTTCCTGCTTTCATACCTATCCTCATCCCTGTTGAGTTCCACAAGGGCAAGGAAGACTATGGAGGAGGAAGATACCACTGGCAGTTCTACGTCCTGGCTGAGTTGTCCGTATGAAGGTAGGCTGGTGGGTTGGAGGGGCAATCTCCCACTAGCCCTAAGGGAGCAGTCTTCATGGATTGCTGTCTCTATGGATTGCTGTCTTTCCCAGCCACTATTGCAGCTGCCACACTGCACTTTGGGGCCACTTTGGCATTATAGTATATGTCCGGAATAAGCAAGACTGACAAGTTCTTTCCCCTAAGAGGTTGGCTAAGTTCAGCTTCAGATGCAAAGCAGCGCCGCACAGCTCCAAATGCAATCATCTGACAGCATGGTTCAAAGTCAATTGAATCAAATTCAAGATAAGGATGTGAAATATGGATGCTTTTCAGCTCTTGGCATGTTTCCTAAATGCCAAGGATCAGATCAGCGAGAAGGTGAAGGGAATGTGGGCCGAGCAAATCTAGTGGCTTTCACAAAGAAGCAGCGCTGGAAGAAAGGAGAAGAACCATGAGGAACAACAACAGAATCTTGGGATTCAAACTCAAGTTAGTTTCTTAGAGGTGGCATTGAAGAATAATGACTAATCTATGGAGGTTGCTGGGTTGTGTCCAGAATTAGTCATACTCAGAGTAGATCCATTGAATTTAGTGGGCACCACTAACTTAGGTCCATTAGTTTCAGTGGGTTTACTCTGGGTTAGACATAGTTGGAGATAACCTGTTATTTATAAATTTGAAATAAAAATGATTCTCCATAATGTGGCTTCCATGCATCTAAAATCATGTCCTAAACATCTAAAACCAGAAATAATAAAAAGGGGGGATATAATCTATAACTAAACAGAAAACAAACTTAAGTAAAAAGCAAAGACAAAATAACTTCTTTCTTAAAACTAAGTTTTAATTTATATATTTTTAAACTGTTGCTATATCTGTATTGTCCCTGTTATACCTAACTGCAAATTCAAATGTATCCTTATTGCGTTTTATGACTTCCTTGATATTGTATGTGGGCTGGAACTGGTCTGTGACTGAAATAATAAAATTCATTCATTCATTCAAAATAACTTCAATGCACAAAGTCCCCAATGTGCATTACCCGATACAAGCCACTGGAAAGAGAGAGGTCTTCAAAGCCCTCTTAAACATTTCCAGGGATGAAGCCTGATGCATTCATAGTGGGTGGAATTCCACCATTGTGGAACCACCACTGTAAACTTAACTGGGTACCTACACAATGCCATTAGGCTTATCAATGGCATACAATCATGAAAGCTAAATGTAAACTCAAAGTTCAGGTGCAGTATATCTCTCTGCAACAGATGCTGTGACCAGCCACTATTGGAAACTAAATACTAGATTGGATGGCCCTTGCCTTGGTGTATGAGCCAGCAAATTGTATTCACCCAATATACAGCCAATACTGTAGCTGCCTTTTGTTTCCTGAATGCATAAACTTTCAAAAATTCCTCAGCATTTCACTGTAACTCTAATTCCAAGTCCCATTAGCTTTGCCCTCAGAGCGGAAAAGTTATTGTTGCAGAATGAACCCCTGGCAGGAATTTCCTCATGAAATTTCACCAGACTTATCGAAACTCATTTTGCTTCCTTCAGAATTCATTGGAAGTGCTGGCATTTTCCCACCTGGGGGTGGGAAGAAAGAGTTTTAAACCAAACCAAGAGATTGCTTTGAATTCAGAGGGAATTTCTAATTATCCATCCACCTGGCTAGACTATTGTGTCTTCTTGATTAAAGTGCAGCAGAAACAGTTTACTGGGCACTCTTGGCAAAGAAGAAATATTTCCCAGGGCCAATGATGCTGCGTGTTTTCAAATCTAACCGCACATGGAGAATCTTCCTTTTCTTAACATGCAGGAAGTGTCAAAGATGCAAATTTTCTGCCACGTGTCCAACTATGCAAGGGATTTTACATGCAGAGAGCACCAGAAGGCAAAGACCCTCTACCATACAGACCAGGAATGAGGAACATTTTCCAGCCTGAGGGTGGAATAACTTTCTGTGAAACCACCTGAGGACCTTACATCAGTGGTGGTTGGGGCCAGAGACAAAAGTGAGCAGAGTAATTAATCCCAAATTTTCCTTTGTATGGTAGGCTATTTTCATCAGAGCAGAGGCAGCAGAGACCCAGAACAAATCATCTGATTTGGGTTAACCCAAGCAATGCGGTCCAGGTCCTGTCCTGTCCTGAATCCAAGGAATCCAAGGATTCCACGATGAGTCAGTCCAACAGGGCCAAGGCAGGAAACCAGGCTAGGTCAGGCACAGGGTAACAGGCAGGTAGCAGCAATGTTGTTCCCACAACCTTGGGCAGGGTCCGGCAGCCTTTTATCTCTGATGGGGTAATGGCCGGTCCTGATCCCCCGGTGACTCGCCTCCCTGTCTTGCCTGAAGGCAAGCACTCTCCTCCTGCGAGTACTCAGGTCTCTCCTTCTCTCAGACCTCAGTCTCTGCAGCTCGGGAGATGTCGGTGGGTTACTAGACCCAGAGGCTGCCTCAGCCTCTCCTGACACAACTGGTAGTGGAGCAGCTGCAGGTGATTGCCCAGCAGAGGGCAACAAGGTAATCCCCACATCTGGAGCCAGGGCAGGCTCAGGCCCCTGACACGGCCCAGCTGGTGCTTGTTGCAGGGGAACCTGTGCAGACTGGAGCTCTTCAGAATCAGGCCCCAGACTTGGTTCAGATGCCACCTGAGGCAGAGGATCCAGGGTGGACTGAGACTCCCCCAGTTCCGAGTCCGAGCCCGAGTCCCAGCCCATCACAGTATCACCCTTGGAAGACAGTCAACAAACAAATACCTGCAGGGATTTAATTGCTCATTTCCCTCCATCATTCCTTCAGTCAAATTTGGAGTCTTCTGCCTCACAGGGTTGTTGTTGTGGGGATTAAATGAGGAGGGGGGAAGAGGGGCCAAGTCCATGACCTTGCACACTTTGGAGAAAATGATGGGGTATAAATGCAATTGATAATAATTAAGTTACAAATTTAAAAATGTTGAGATGCTTCTGGTTTCTCATGCATCATGTCTTTTTTTTGCATTTGATCTTTATTGATTTTTTTTAGTATACATCACAATTATCATTCTCCATCAGAGGTATACATAAGAAGAAGAAGAAAATACTTAAATGTTGAAAATGAAATAAAATTATGCAAAAAAAAAAAAAAAAAAACCCTATTCCCTCCACCCGAACATGCATCATGTCTATCTGGACCTTCAACCCTCGGCAAAGTCTCTGCTTCCAGGAATGGAAACAGTAAGTCGTGTTTCCAGAAGCCTGGCAGAAAAAGTTGTTGAAAGAGAGCAAGGGGAGGCAGCAAGGAGATTATTATCTTTGGCTCTGATGAACTGCGGCATTTTTTTCACAGCTGCATTTCCTCAAGCGAGCATTTAGTCAGTGGGAGTTGTGGAGCAAGTCCCCCTTATCCACTGGATTACCCCAATAATTAAAGTGACAAGTGGGGACATCAAGTGCTTTTGAGTGGGGAAAGGAGCAATGGAGGGGGAGCAGAGGCACTTTGCATCAAAGAGCAGTGTGACTGTCTCCAGGGTTAAGCCTATAATTTAGTTTATCTTAATCATTGTGTTTACATAAGGCCTTGCTTGGAACACACTTTTTTAAAAAAAGTGTTTAAGAAAATACTTTTCTGTATGTTATGTTTTAAAATAACACGGGCATGATTTAATCACTTGTCCTTTGTCCCTGTGATTTCTGAGAATCAGTTACATCAGGAATTGGTTGGCATTCTATTGGAGGCAATTGAAGAGTGTGCTGTCAGGAGTGAAGTCCAAACATTGGAGAGTTGCAGCTCCTGCTGTGGCCTTAGAGACCGATACAGAAGCGATATGTTCTGTTGCATCTGGGGCACTGCATCTGAGCACGTCAGATCGTTCACTATGTCCCCCCCACATATATTTTCTTACCTTTTTTATCAGGACAAAAAAGTACTTCTTCACAAGGTAAAGGTAAGCTAAAGGTAAAGGACCCCAGGACGGTACAGTCAAATTCGGCTATGGGTTACGGCGCTCATCTACACTTTCAGGCCAAGAGAGCCAGTGTTTCTGGGTCATGTGGCCAGCCAGTGGCAGAGCTTCATGCTGTGATTCTGGGGGGCAGAGAGCAGGTGGGGGCGAGGCTGACACACGTCCCGGGGGTGTGGCGGGCCTCCCGCAGGGGTGTGGCATGAATCCTGGAGGTGCGGCATGCTGCCTGCAGGGGTGTGGCGCCCAGCGCTGGGAGGGGGGCAGCTGCGATGGCACCCCACCGGGATTGCACTGCCGGGGGCGGTGCGCTCCCCCTGCACTCCTCTTCCTCCTCCAGCATGACTAAACTGCTTCTGGCGCAACGGAACACCGTGATGGAAACCAGAGCACATGAAAATGCCGTTTACCTTCCCTCTGCAGTGGTACCTATTTATCTACTTGCACTGGCATGCTTTCAAACTGCTAGGTTGGCAGGAGCTCACCCCATCGCATGGATTCGAACTGCCAACCTTACAATTGCCAAGCCCAAGAGGCTTGGTGGTTTAGACCACAGCACCACTATCGTCCCTTGACATCTTCACAAAGTGCATTGTTGAACTTTGTAACTCATTCCTTTGGGAGGCAGTGATGACCACCAAGCTAGAGGGCTTTGAAAGAGGACTAGACAATCCTCATGGAGCAGAGGGGTATCAATGGCTGCTAGCCATAATGGCTATGCTCCGCCACAGTTGGAGGCAATAATGCTTCTGAAAACCTGTTGCTGGAAACAGCAGGAGAGGAGAGTGCTGTTGCACTTGAATCTTGCTTGTGGGTTTCCTACATCTAGTTGGCCTCTGTGAGAACAGAATGATGGACTAGATGTGTCCTTGACTTGATCCAGCAGGGTCTTCCTATGCTCTTAATCCTTACAACACATCCATAAAGAAGCGAGCTTTTCCTTCTCTCACCCTGACCAATAATACAGATGGATAGACTGTGACTGATAAGCTTTGAGATGCCATGCAAAGAGATGCATTTGGTTGCTCCAGGAATCCTGAATTCCAGACACAGGGGGAGCAGGTCAAGAAAAATAACCTGTCAAAGTGGTTGGAGCTATAGCATCTGTCTTGCTTGAGGAAGATCTCAGAGTCAGTCCCTGTCACCTCCATGTACAGTATATCGGGAGTGGGGGAACGACTCCTGTTTGTAACTCCTGGAGAGCCAGTTGACAATACTGAGTGAAATGGCCCAATGGCAGCACGAGGCTGTTTCCACTTCTCCTAGGTTTCAGCACAGAACTAGTTCAAATTATTGTTGTTGTTGTTGTTTAGTCGTTTAGTCGTGTCCGATTCTTCGTGACCCCATGGACCAGAGCACGCCAGGCATTTCTGTCTTCCACTGCCTCCCGCAGTTTGGTCAAACTCATGCTGGTAGCTTCCAGAACATGGTCCAACCATCTTGTCCTCTGTCATCCCCTTCTCCTTGTGCCCTCCATCTTTCCCAACATCAGGGTCTTTTCCAGGGAGTCTTCTCTTCTCATGAGGTGGCCAGAGTATTGGAGCCTCAGCTTCAGGATCTGTCCTTCCAGTGAGCACTCAGGCCTGATTTCCTTCAGAATGGCTAGGTTTGATCTTCTTGCACTCCATGGGACTCTCAAGAGTCTCCTCCAGCACCATCATTCGTTCACCTTATTCTTTCAAGATGGGGATTTTTGTTAGCTTTGACTGTAGCTTCTAGATCAGGTGAAAAGAATAATGAATTTGCTTTCTGTAGGGGGAGGTTCAGTGGGATTTTGGTGCAAATTGTAAAGAAGCATTGCTCTTTTTTATTATTCATTCATTCCTTTATGCAAGGCAATAGCTACCCTGCCATTAGGACCCCAAAAGGACACCCAAAGCAGCTTGGAGACCATAAAAATAGATTAAAAACAAACACCGTAAATCCATTCAAATCATTAAAACAGCAACACACAGAAGATCATAAAACAACTGGGCGAGTTTTAACATTCACCACCACAGCAGAGGGTTAAAAGGGATAATTAAAAACATGGCAGAATTAATTAAATAAGTAAATCTTAAAACTCAGCGGAGAGAAAGCCAACTGGACCTCTTTCAGGAGGTTCTGGCTTCCACTACTGAAAAGTCTGTGCCAAAACAAAGCACAGAGCAGGGGCTCAGATGCTGACTGCAGTGTGTGAGCAGGTTCATGCAGAAGTAGGCAGTTCTTCTGGTAGATAGGAAGGTACAAGAATGCTGATCGCCGAAGAATTGATGCTTTTGAATTATGGTGCTGGAGGAGACTCTTGAGAGCCCCATGGACTGCAAGAAGATCAAACCTACCCATTCTTAAGGAAATCAGCCCTGAGTGCTCACTGGAAGGACAGATCCTGAAGCTGAGACTCCAATACTTTGGCCACCTCATGAGAAGAGAAGACTCCCTGGAAAAGACCCTGATGTTGGGAAAGATGGAGGGCACAAGGAGAAGGGGACGACAGAGGACGAGATGGTTGGATAGTGTCCTCGAAGCTACCAGCATGAGTTTGACCAAACTGTGGGACGCAGTGGAAGACAGGAGTGCCGTAGGGTCTAAACCACTGAGCCTCTTGGGTTTGCTGATTAGAAGGTCGGCGGTTTGAATCCCTGTGGTGGGGTGGGCTCCCGTTGCTCTGTCCCAGCTCCTGCCAACCAAGTAGTTTGAAAGCATGCCAGTGCAAGTAGATAAATAGGTACCACTGCAGCAGGAAGGTAAACAGCATTTCCATGCGCTCTGGCTTACGTAACACTGTCCTGTTGTGCCAGCAGCGGTTTAGTCATGCTGGTCCCATGACCCGGAAAGCTGTCCGTGGACAAACGCCGGCTGCCCCGGCATCCCGAAAGTGAGATGAGTGCCACAACCCAATAGTCACCTTTGAATGGTCTTAACCATCCAGGGGTCCTTTACCTTTTTACCTTTACATTAGTAGGTAGCCTTCACGGGGAAACTCAACATTTTAATGAATTCTACCCACTTCTCCGACAAAAGGATATTGTAGGGTGGGAAAAGGTATAGAAAAGGGCAGAGAAAAGTTTTACTCCCCTCTCTCATAACACTAACACCAACAACTCATGGACATCCAATGAAGCTAAAAGTTGGAAGGCTCAGGAGTGATAGAAGAAAGTCCTTCTTCATGTTAAACTATGGAACTCACTCCCACAAGAGGCAGTGATGGCTACCAACTTGGATGGCTTTAAAAGAGGTTTAGACGAATCCATGAAGGATGTTCTTCTGAAGTTCTTCTGATGTTCTTAAGTAACTGCAGGTGGGTCTGAAATATACCCAGTCCAAACTTCCTCAACTGCTAGTTAAAAAAAAAAAAAGGTAAAAGACCCCTGACTGTTAAGTCCAGTTGCATACAACTCTGGGGTTGCGGTGCTCATCTTGCTTTGCTGGCCGAGGAAGCCGGCGTTTGTCCGCAGACAGTTTTTCCGGGTCATGTGGCCAGCATGACTAAGCCGCTTCTGGCGAAACCAGAGCAGTGCACAGAATTGCTGTTTTCCTTCCCGCCAGAGCAGTACCTATTTATCTGCTTACACTTTTGGCGTGCTTTCAAACTGCTAGGTTGGCAGGAGGTGGGACTGAGCAATGGGAGCTCACCCTGTTGCAGGGATTCGAACCGCCAACCTTCTAATCAGCATGCCCAAGAGGTTCTAGGACCCACGTACCTACGGGATCGCCTCTCATGGTATGCCCCGTGGAGGACCTTAAGGTCCACAAATGACAACATTTTGGAGATCCCAGGTTGCAAGGAGGTTAGATTGGTCTCAACTAGGGCCAGGGCCTTTTCAGTACTGGCCCTGAATTTGGTGGAACGCTCTGTCACAAGAGACTAGGGCCTTGCAGGACTTGACATCTTTCCGCAGGGCCTGCAAGACAGAGCTGTTCCGCCTGGCCTTTGGTTTGGACTCAGTCTGACCCTTATGTTTCCCTCCCCTTATGGTCTTGATTTATCAGCTATTTTAAAACGAGGCTGCATTTTAAATTACATCTTAACCTGTATTTTAAATTTGTTTTTTCCCCCTTCTCTTTTCCCCTATTATGTTTTTACTGTGATTTTATTGGTGTTAGCCACCCTGAGCTTATTATTATTATTCATTGGTTTAGACCACATTGCCACCCGGGTCCCTCCAACTGCTGGTTAGTCTTGCCTTATTGCACTCTTATATCCATCTGACAGTGCGAGAACAGGCTGCTGGAGTAGACGGGCCAATGGTCAGATCCAGCAGGGCTCTTCTTATACACTTATGTTCTTATGAAGTGACATTGCTCTTCCTTTTTCTGGGATAGAGCATGAGACTCTTAATCTCAAGGTCGTGGGTTCAAGCCCCACAATGGGCAAAAGATACCTGAATTGGCGGGGGTTTTCCCCTTGTGTTCCCTTCTAACTTTCCAATTCTATCATTCTTCCTCTTCATAAGTGTTATAGCTCAGAGGAAGAGCATCTGTTTTGCATGCAGAAGGTGTGCTTACCAGCAATTCCAGGTAGGTCTGGGAGGGACTCCTTGCCTGAAATCTTGGGGTGCTGCTTCCTATCAACATGACTGAGCTGGATAGATCAATGGTCTGACTCAGTGTAAAGCAGATTCCTGCGTTCTTCTTTCCCAGCTTAGAGACTAGAGCTAAAAAATCTTTAAAAGGCATGTTTGGTTGCTCCCCTTTTTGAGTCATGTTTGTTCTACTGCCTAAAACCTGCCTTTTTGTTTTTAGTAACGGCGAAATCTAGCAGATGACAACCTTAATGTGGAGAGTTTGATGAGAAAGGCTAGAGGAGAAAAGAACAATGCCGGATGATTAAAGACTTGGAGAGTCTGGCATTAGGTGCTACAAACTCTGATTGGATTTGGTAACCAAGGAGTCTTTGAAACATATTCCATTGCAGCAATGGATGAGGCATTCCAAAGCATTTGGCAGATAAGCCGGAGAAATTAAGTGTGGATGTAGGGTGGGTGGGGGGAGACTATCTTGGAGAAAGGACAAAAAATAAACAAAGAAGGATCCCGATATTAAGTGTGAATGGTGGTTTTGCCAACACCGAACAGAATGTCCCTCCTTTCCCATCAAGGAGAAATTGAGCTCAGAGAGGAGAGTGGAATAGCCTTGTTTGTTAGTAATCAGAGGCTATTTAAAGCTCAATGTGGAGCTGCTAGGAGGACTTGCTGGGGTGACATTATGGTGAGCATTACAGACAAGAATGGTGGGGGAGTTCAGTGCAGTTTGCATTTAAAGCCAAACCTATCTCATTCACGTGTTCCAAAGCAATGCAAAAACCATCCTTCAAATTCAGCCATCCTTTGAATTTTGCACTTCTCCGAATTTTGCATTGCTGTTCTCCGGCCAGGTAATCTGTACTTACTGAAGTGTCCATTGTTTTAAAAAGTGTATCATTGAAACTAACATACAGCTATGGATTAATTTAGGGAACAAATGTGACGATGTCAGATTTTATTGGCTATTGGCCATTTACATGTATATTTAATCTAATAACACTCCGGCCACTACTCCCAACTGGTTCAAGAACAGAAATCTCACATCAGGTCCTGGGTTGCCCTTCTGCTGGTCAGCTCTAGGGCTGGTTGATATCTGGTTTCCGACATCATGATATAGATCACCAGCTAAACATCATGATATACCAGTATATCACAATGTCTGAAATAAGGATGGAGCTATGTAGAGGCATTGGCTGGCTTCATGGTTTTTCCTGTGTTGTGATTTTTTGCCGGTGCCTGCTTTTGTGATTCTCTGCCCCCTGTAGGAGGCAGGGAAGAGCTGAGTTGGCAGAGTTAACGGGGGCTGCAGGAATCAAGAGAAGCATTGGCTGGCTTTGTGGTTTCCCCCACATACGCATCATGATTTGCAATATATTGCCAGGTCAATTTTTTTGAAACTGATATCACAATATGGACTTCAAAGTGGTTTGGGCTGATATATCAATATATTACCCACCCCTAGGTAAAGGTAAAAGGTAAAGGACCTCTGGATGGTTAAATCCAGTCAAAGGCGACTACAGTGATATCTCGGGTTAAGTACTTAATTTGTTCCAGAGGTCCGTTCTTAACCTGAAGCTGTTCTTAACCTGAAGCACCACTTTAGCTAATGGAGCCTCCCGCTGCTGCCGCGCTGCCAGAGCACAATTTCTGTTCTCATCCTGAAGCAAAGTTCTTAACCTGAGGTACTATTTCTGGGTTAGTGGAGTCTGTAACCTGAAGCGTATGTAACACGAGGTACCACTGTATGGGGTTGCGGCGCTCATCTCGCTTTCAAGCTAAGGGAGCCCACGTTTGCCCACAGACAGCTTTCCGGGTCATGTGGCCAGCATGACTAAACCACTTCTGGCACAACAGAACACCGTGATGGAAACCAGAGGGCACAGAAACGCTGTTTACCTTCCCACTGGAGTGGTACCTATTTATCTACTAGCACTTTGATGTGTTTTTGAACTACTAGGTTGGCAGGAGCTGGGACAGAGCAGCGGGAGCTCACCCTGTTGCGGGGAATCGAACTGCCAACCTTGTGATCAGCAAGCCCAAGAGGCTCTGTGGTTTAGACCATAGGGCCACCCACTCTCCACCAACCCCATATCAGCTCCATGGCCAACTGTTCTAGCGCACAGTCATTTAGGGTATCTGGAAATGTCATCTCTTTGCACTGACTGGTGAAGTCAACCAGTACTACAACATTTCCCCTTTCGGATGCTTTGTTGTTCAGTCATTTAGTCGTGTCCGACTCTTCGTGACCCCATGGACCAGAGCATGCCAGGCACTCCTGTCTTCTACTGCTTACTTGTTTTCATTAATTCTCTACTAAATCTCTGTTAATTCAAAACTAGTCCTCGATTCCATTCTCTGCTGGCTGCTTCTCCACATTTCCTCGACCCACTGATGGAGTGTTCCTTTCCATTGGGAAAAAAAGCAACTCTAAGAGGATGGCCAAAATAAAAGCATGGAGCCGTGCTGCTTGCGAGAAGAAGCCCTGAGAAAAGATCTCTTCCTTGGCTGTGCTAACACTAGGTGACAAGAAGCTGAACCACACTTGGTAGGTGAGTAAGCAAAGGATCGTTCTGGGCTGTCGCTTCCGGTGGATTGCAATGAAGAAAGTGACGAAGGGGAGAAGCTCGCCAATTGAGTCAGTGGGATTATTGGAGAGCTGCATTCGAGAGGCACAGCTCCTAAATCTGCTGGGCCTTGTGATAATAAGTGGGAGCCTGAGGACCTCGTATTGTCACTTGTCAGGAAGAGTTTGCTCCTTCGTTCGCGATGGTTGCCTTTGGCTTGCATTTATTCAGCACAACATATATCATCTCGGGAGAGGAGGGCTTTGTGGAGGAACTGTAGCACTTCTCTGTTCCGTGGAGAAGAGATTAAAAACAGAAATACCCCCCTCACTCTCTTTCGCACACACTCACTCACAGGGAGAGAATTATTTTTAGCCCACAGGTCGCTCGATCTACAATCCAATCTAACTACAATCCAATCTAATAAAAGTCCCCATCTCAAAATAGCAAGGTGAACGGCCCTGAAACTTTCTCACTCTTCGTAGCACTTTGGACTAGTTTTGTGCTGAAACCTAGGAGCCTAGGAATCTGCTTTCTACTGAGTCAGACCACTGCTCCAGCTAGATCAGTGTTGTCTGCGCTGACTGGTAGCAACTCTCCAGGGTTGCAGGAATGAGATATTCCCAGTCCTATGTGGAGGTGTTGGGAACTGAACCTGGGAATTCTGCATGCAGAGCAGACGCCAGACCTTCCAACATTTCTCTGATGAAAATAGGTAAAGGTAAAGGGACCCCTGACCATTAGGTCCAGTCATGACCGACTCTGGGGTTGCGGCACTCATCTTGCTTTATTGGCTGAGGGAGCCAGCGTACAGCTTCTGGGTCATGTGGCCAGCATGACTAAGCCACTTCTGGCGAACCAGAGCAGCGCACGGAAATGCCGTTTACCTTCCCTCCGGAGCGGTACCTATTTATCTACTTGCACTTTGACATGCTTTCGAACTGCTAGGTAGGCAGGAGCAGGGACCGAGCAACGGGAGCTCACCCCGTCACGGGGGATTCGAACCGCCGATCAGGTCGGCAAGTCCTAGGCTCTGTGGTTTAACCCACAGCACCACCCGTGTCCCTGATGAAAATAGGGACATCTTATTCCATGATGAGGATGAGGATGATACTACTACTGCTACTACTAATTTTATTATTTATATATCCATCCACCCACCTGACTGGGTTACCCCAGCTCCTCTGGGCGGCTTCCAATATGTATAAAAACAGAATAAAACATTAAACATCAACAACTTCCCTATGCAAGGCTGCCTCCAGATATCTTCTAAAGGTTGTATAGTTACTTTATCTCCTCGGCTTGGGGGTTGCATTACTCCATACCCTCCATCATTTCTCCAATGAAAATAGGGGTGTTTTAAGGCAAAGCGGGACATTCTGGAATCAAATCAGAAACCCAGATGGCTTCTGGTAGAATTGTAGAGTTGGAAGGGACCCTAAGGGTCATCTAGTCCAACCTCCTGCAAGGCAGGAATCTCAACGAAAGCATCCATGACAGATGGCTGTCCAACCTCTGCTTAAAAACCACCAAGGAAAGAGAGTCCACAGCTGTTGAACAGCTCTTACTGTGAGAATTCTCCCCCTGATGTTTAATCAGAATCTCCTTTCTTTAACTTGAAGCCATGGGTTTGAGACCTAACCTCTGGAGATGGAGAAAACTAGCTGATGGTGTGTGACACTGGGAGGGTTAGCCATTGAAGACCCTCCAAGTGTCTATGTTCTCCAGGGACAGTCACGGATTTACAGAAGCTGTCCCAGTTTCTGATCTGATCCCAGGATGTCCCACTTTCATTTGTTTAAATGGCAACCTAGTCAGATTTTTGTGGTATTATTGTTGTTGTTGTTGTTGTTGTTGTTGTTGTTGTTATTGAATAGGACATCCCTATTTTCATCAAGGAAATGTTAGCCACCCCTGCTTTCCACCCTTCACTTGCAGTTCAGTAATATAACAACAACAACAACAACATTGTTTATACCCCACCCAGCTGGCTCTGGGCAGCTTACAACATATTTAAAGGCATAACATCAATCCTTAAAAACTTCCCTAAACAAGGCTGCCTTCAGATGTCTCCTAAAAGTCAGATAGCTGTTCATTTCCTTGACATCCAAAGGGAGGGCATTCCACAGGGAGGGTGCCACTACCAAGAAGGCCCTCTGCCTGGTTCCCTGTAACCTCACTTCTTGCACTGATTATTGACCCTTAGAGGAGGACCTCAGTGTCCAGGCTGGACGATGGGGGTGGAGAAGCCGAATTCCTGGACTGTAGGGTAAAAGACCCCGGTGTCCATTTTGATCATACTGAGGAGGCTACAAAAATAACTGGGTTCGGTAATGAGTTCATTGTTCCCCTTTACTCAAGAGGCTGCCAGTGTCACTGTGACTTGTGGGGGAGGGAAGAGAGCACCTAGTGATTTAATGTACTTGGCAGAAGGAGACAGATTTGGCTTGGTCCCAAGAGGAATTCATTTTCTTGCTGGTTTTTGTCACCTGGTTTCTGTATTTGCTTTCCACATTTCGTGATTGTGTGGAGGAAGGTAAATCCCCAAAGGTGGCTGGCCAAGAGTAATGACAGATTCAGACAATCAAAGACTCCGGTAGCTTCACTTAATTAACTAATGGCCTGCATAGAGTTGTAATGGGATTCGAAAAGAGAAAGCTTTTAAGCAAAACCCAAAGCCAGCAGCATCTGTAATAGGAGGCAGCTGATGGCACCTCTCTCCCCCGCCCCACACCCTCTGAGATTCATGACACAAAAATCTAAAAGGATATTGCTTCTTGAATGTTATGGCTTTACACCCCCTAGCGTCCCTGTACTGCAGCTGCATCAAATTCCACACTCAATCTTTGAAAGGAAGTATTGAGAGCTGGACCATAAAGAAGGCTGATCGCCGAGGAAATGATGCTTTTGATTTATGGTGCTGGAGGAGACTCTCGAGAGTCCCATGGACTGCAAGAAGATCAAACCTATCCATTCTGAAGGAAATCAGCCCTGAGGGCTCACTGGAAGGACAGATCGTGAAGCTGAGGCTCCAATACTTTGGCCACCTCATGAGAAGAGAAGACTCCTTGGAAAAGACCCTGATGTTGGGAAAGATGGAGGGCACAAGGAGAAGGGGACGACAGAGGACGAGATGGTTGGACAGTGTTGTCGAAGCTACCAGCATGAGTTTGACCAAACTGCAGGAGGCAGTGGAAGACAAGAGTGCCTGGCATGCTCTTGTCCATGGGGTCACGAAGAGTCGGACATGACTAAACGACTAAACAATAGCAACAAGAAAATCAAGGAGAGGGTTTTCAAACCTGTGTTCTCCAGCTGTCCAGCAGGACTGTGGCTCCCATCATCCCCATCTAGCTTAGTCAATAATCAGGCATACCTTCTGAAATATACTCAGAGTCAAGTGTGGATTTCATGCTCTTTATTGAGCTCATAGTAGTGAGGAATGGAAGTTCTCCCGAAATGTCTGCTTTATATACATTATTTACACAATGGCCCCCACGTGATTGGCTAATTCTAGGATTCTCCTGTAGGCCAATCAGCTTGCGGATTCACTTCCACCTGGAGCTGGATTGGGTGGCTCCTGTGGACCAATCAGACTGCTGCATTTTGGGTCCTATTGTTCTAGGACCAATCAGACTGCTGCATTTTGGATCCTATTTAACTCAGTACGTAACACCTTCCAACATTTCTCCAATGAAAATAGGGACGCACCATTCCATAATGATAAATTTACTATTTTTATCCCACACATCTTACTGGGTTGCCCCAGCACTCTGGGCAGCTACCAACGTAAAAACAACAACAACATAATAAAACATTAAACGTTAAAAAAACCTTCCCTATATAGGATTGCCTTAAGACGGCTCATGGGTTGGAGAACTCCATACCCTCCAACATTTCTCCAATCAAAATAGGGACATCCTAAGGAAAAGCAGGACATTCTGGGATCAAATCAGAAACTGGGATGGCTTCTTCAAATCAGGGACATCACTGGAAAATAGGGACACTTGGAGGGTGTGGTCAGGGATGATTGGAGTTGGGGATCCAAAGTTGAAGAAGACCCGCGTAGGCCATGATTTCTGAAAGTTTGACCTCCACATTGTTGGGATACTGCCAGGGAGATAACGTCCATCTGAGCCCCCAAGCCGGCTGCCGGACGATCCATTTGCCTCCCGTAGTCACGCAGTCAGGCAGTGTCAGCATTTAGCGGCACGAAGCCTTTGGATCCACATTCCTAGGCTAGTGCACACTCTTTCAGCAGGATTCACACAGCAAAAGATGCACAGCAGGAGAGCATATTTACAGTTTATTCAACGTTGGTCAGAACAAAGGAAAGACATGTCCGTCTGCTTCAGCGTTCAAACACAGACAGGGAAAACGAAAGCAATAGCAAACACATAAACATCCTGTAACAGGAAATACGCAGACTCTGTGACTCACAAAAGCCTGCTCCCTCTTAAGGTGGAACGGAAATATCCTAACATCCTCCCCCTTTCCGTGTAACCTGTAGTACCTGTGGTTCAACCCAATTGCAACCTCTGTACGTAAACCTTAAGTTGTTCTCTGTTAACAACCTTAGACAACAGATCAGCAGGAATTTCATTTCCTGCCATGTAGGACACCCGAATCAGTCCTTTCTGAATACACTCTCTTGCATGATGTAGCTTAATCTGCAAGTACTTGGTTCTCTGCTTGCAACTCTCCGAGTTCAGCAAAGCCAAACATGATCTATTGTCTTGGTATACTTGTATAGGACATTTCACAGAAACCCCGATGTCCTTAAACAGTTGCATCAACCATTCACAATCCATGAGTGAAAATGACAGCGCATTGAGTTCTGCTTCACAGGAACTTAGGCTCACTGTCGTCTGCTTCTTGCACAACCAGTCAAACAGGCAGTGGTTGTACATGTAGCATACTCCAGAAGTGCTTGTACCATCCGTGGTGTCACTTCCAAAACTTGCATCTGCAAAGATTTCAAGACCTCCAGTCTTCTGACTGGTGAACCTCAGCCTGTAGTGCATAGTCCCTTTCAAATAGCGGGCTATGCGCTTCAGAGCTTTCCAATCCTGAACAGTAGGATTGTTAGCATGTCTGCTAAGCAGGTTAGTGCTTACAGCAATGTCAGGTCTTGAGCATCTAGCAATGAAATTCAACTTGCCTAGAATGCATCTGTACAGCGTTGTGTCAGAAAACGCTTCAGCAGTACTATCTACCTGGTAACCTGTCACCATCGGTGTGTCTGCTGGGTTTGCATCAACCAAATTCAACCTGGTTAATACATCAGCAATTTTCTGTGTTTGGTGTACCAGAAAATTACCTGCTTGGTCCCTCTCCACCTGCAGAGAAAGATAGTTGGATACCTCACCAAGATCCTTCATGTCAAAGTGCTCCTTCAGTTGAGCTAGGGTGCTTTGATAGAAAGCCTGATTCTTCCAAAACATCAGAAGATCATCAACAAAACATAAACAATACAGTTTGTTTTGTCCCTCCTCCTTGACAAACACACACGGATCAGCTTTGCCCTGGTGAAAACCTAGAGAAAGCAACGTTTCAGTGAGTTTTGTGTTCCAACACCTAGCACTCTGCTTGAGACCATATAAGGATTTCCGCAGTTTACAGACCATTCCCTTCTGTATCTGCATCCCGTCAGGTGGAAGCATGTACAGCTCCTCGTTCAATATCCCGTACAAAAAAGCTGTATTAATGTCATGATGGGAAACATGCAGTTTCTCCTCTGCAGCTATCTTGAGCATCAGCCGTATGCTCTCATATTTGACGGTGGGCGAGTAAGTCTCGTGGTAATCCTGTCCTGGTACCTGTGAAAAACCTCTGGCAACCAATCTGGCTTTGTGTCTGACAACCTTGCCATTCTGGTCTGTCTTGGCCTTGAAGACCCATTTGCTGCCAACCAGTCTCATACCTGGGACTACCGGTACCAGTTCCCAAGTTTGGTTCCTGTTCAAGGAATCAACTTCAGCCTTCATGGCATTAAGCCAAGGCTCAGCATCTTTAGAGGTTAACTCCTGAACCTCTTTGAAGCTTGAAGGTTCCCACACCTTCTCTGAGCTACTAAGAACAGCAGTTGCAGTCTTAGCAAACTCATCAGCAAATCTCTTTGGAGGTCTGCCTTTTGTCGCCCTTTCAGACCTGCGGACCAGACGCAAGTCTTCTGGACTCATCTCCTCCTTCTTAGGAGAAAAATGACCAATGGTGAACAGTGGTTCTTCCAGTTCATTGTCAGACGCATCAGATGGTCTGACTGAGGCCTTTGCGCTCTTGTAGTCTGCTGTGTCATCACTGTCACTGACACCAGCAGCAGCGCCGCCCACTGAACTGGAATCCGAACTCTGATCATCATCATCATCATCCTCATCCTCAGTTTCCTCAGCTTTCTCAGCATGATCTGCTTTATTCACATCACCTTCATCCTCCTCTGGGTAACTCTGGAAAATTCCCACATTTCCCCCCCACTTAGGATTGTACTCAACACTCCTTGTGAACTTTATGGATTTAGAGTCAGTCATCCATACCCTGTATGCACCTTTTTCGTACCCCATGAACAAACCATGTGCCCCACGCTTCCCAAGCTTGTTGCTCTGCGGGGAGTGTGCCCACATGTCAGAACCGAAGATTCTCAAGTGCTTGATGTTCGGTTTCTTACCAAACATCTTCTCGTACGGGGTACAACCAATAGGTGATGACAGTCTGCGATTATAGGTATAAACTACCGTCGACAGAGCTTCCCCCCAAAACTTATCAGGGAGGTTGGCATCATGCAACAAGGTTTTCACTCCTTGCAGCAATGTTTGATTTGCTCGCTCCGCAAGCCCATTCATCCATGGCGATCTAGGCGTTGTCAAGTCATGCTGGATTCCCTTCTCAGTCAGGAAAGCTTCAAACTCCTGAGAAGTGAATTCCCCGCCCCGATCAGAAAACAGACAGCCGATGCGTTTACCATGAGCATTCTCCAGCCAAGCACAGAATGCTTTGAACCTAGGAAACGCTTGTGACTTCTGCTCGAGCATAAACACATGAATGTACCTGGAAAAAGAATCAATTAGAACCATGAAGTACCTTGCTCTTCCCAAAGAGGGCGCAAGAGGACCAACCAGGTCTGCATGCACTAGCTGGTAGGGTTTGGAAGCCTGCCTGCTAGACTCTTTGCCTTTTGGAGCAACCTTCACCTTGTTCTCTGCACAAGATACACATTTCATGTGAAATTTACAGGGTTTGATGTTCAAACCTTCAACCAACCCTGGCATCTTGGCCAGCGCCTGCCAAGACATGTGACAAAATCTTCGATGTGCATCATGAATGCATCCTGCATGAAGAACCTTGTTAGTTTGTGCAACACAACAAGAATCAGCATTAGACACAACAGCATTGTCATCATAAGTTATACAGAATAAACCATCTATAAACTTTGCATGCAAAATGTCCTCTTTGCCTTTCCTGATGACACAGACACTCCTCTTGAAGGATATCTCAAAACCACGCCCAGTCAGCTGTGGGACGCTAAGCAAATTGTCCGCCGCTCCAGGAACATACAGTACATTACTGATGGTTGTATGCAAACTTGCAAGTTTAACAGTCCCTTCTCCTGCAATTTGCAACGTCCTTCCATCAGCCAGGTGGATCTCTCCTTCTTGAGGCGTGAAGGAGATAAACAGGTGCTTATCCTTCGTCAAATGGCGGCTCGCACCAGAGTCCACAATAAACCTGGCTTTAGCCTTTGGAGCAGTCTTTGCAGCAAGCAAAACCTTGTTTTCCACCAGCGTGGGCTTTTGCAGCTTGCCCCCCTGCTCCTGGCCATGAGACTTGCCTTTAGCCTTTGGTGAAGCAGTGCCAGCAAACATAGCCTTGTTTTTCCCTGGCACGGGCTTTCCACCCCCCTTCTGCTTCGGGCCACCTGCAGGCTTTTTCTTTTGTTTATTCCCAGTCTTTGGACAAAACCTCTGAGTATGACCTTGGTTCCCACAGTTCCAGCACGTCACAGCTGCCAACGCTTTGGCTCCCCCTGGAGGCTGGAATGCTGTCCCACTTTGCTCCCCCTGAAGCGCACAAGCCGACTCAGCCGCATTCCTTCTATCATATTCGTTTTGCAAAGTTGCCAAGACCTTTGTAGCAGTGAGGTCTTGTGCTGGGAGGGTCGCCAGCTGACTTGCCACGGCATGATAGCTTTCATCCAGGGAGTCCAGGATGAGAATTGCAAACAGTGACTCAGGCATATTGAAACCTCTCTGAGTCAATTCCTGTCTGAGATGCTGCAAATGTAAAACGTGGGCTCTAAGATCTTCCCCTGGCTCTAAACGCTTCCTGTGCAGTTTTCTGAAATAAAGCAACACAGACCCAGCCTCTTGTCGGAGATGACAGGCTTTAAGCCCGTCCCACATCTCACGGGCAGTAGCCTTGCCAGCCAAGGTGATTAACTCTTCAGGAGCTACTGAGAGCAAAATTATCCCCATGGCTCTCGAATCCTGTGCCTTCCACTCATCTGTCACAGGGGCTGGGGGGTTCTCAGAAATGGTATTCCACACTCCAAGCCTTCTCATCTGGCCCTCACAGTACCTTGCCCAGGTCTGATAGTTGTGGCCATTTAGCTTCGGTGGACACGGAGCTACTTCTGAGGATTGTAAAAGATCCATCTCAGGTCTTTACGTGAGCCCAAGTCTTTATGCCTTCAAAGACTTATTATCTCGGCAGCTCATTAATCACGAACTCTCTGGCTTGGCTCCCAGGCCAATTATGCCTTCCGGAGTTCATAGGCTCCGTCCGAGGTAAAACAGAAAAGCCTCCCTTTCTTTCGCTTTTCCCACGTACCTCTCAAACGCAGTCTGTTGCAGCTTTACTCTCCTGTAGGTGCTGTGAATCTGGGCCCGAAACCTTGTTGTTGGGATACTGCCAGGGAGATAACGTCCATCTGAGCCCCCAAGCCGGCTGCCGGACGATCCATTTGCCTCCCGTAGTCACGCAGTCAGGCAGTGTCAGCATTTAGCGGCACGAAGCCTTTGGATCCACATTCCTAGGCTAGTGCACACTCTTTCAGCAGGATTCACACAGCAAAAGATGCACAGCAGGAGAGCATATTTACAGTTTATTCAACGTTGGTCAGAACAAAGGAAAGACATGTCCGTCTGCTTCAGCGTTCAAACACAGACAGGGAAAACGAAAGCAATAGCAAACACATAAACATCCTGTAACAGGAAATACGCAGACTCTGTGACTCACAAAAGCCTGCTCCCTCTTAAGGTGGAACGGAAATATCCTAACACACATTTAAAAATACTCTGACCTAATTTCTAAACTGTATGAGAATCACTTGCCTCCACTAGACCTCTATTTTTTCTTTGTTTCTACATGAGTGCTTGGTTCTGGACATGCTTTCTTCTTTCGAAGAGGCATGCTCAGAGCAGTGACTCATCCAGGGATCCAATGGTCAGCCTCCTTAGAGGTCCAGTTATTCTGCTGCAACTCTGCAGTGAAGTGAGTGAAAGATAAACTTGCCTCCTTATAGTTAGCAGGCACACCCAGAACAGTGGCTCTTGCAGTGACATAGCCCAGAGGAGAGCAGGCAGTCATGTAGAGTTGCACCAGGCATCTTCCATGGAAGAGCTCTTTGGATTCACAGCAACTCTTTATTAGACCACTCATGACACACAGACACTATTTCACATGCCAATTCCATTATAAGACTGCTTTAGCCCTTGTTTAACTGCATTCTGCAGGACATTCAAATGATACTAGAAGCCTTCTCCATACCCTCCAACATTTCTCTGATGGAAATAGGGTTGTCCTGTTCCATAACAACAACAACAATAACTTTATTATTTATACCTCACCCATCTGACTAGGCTGCCCCAGCCACTCTGGGCAGCTCCCAACATATATAAAAACTTAACATGAAACACTAAAAAGCTTCCCTATACAGCCCCATGTTTTTCCACGGATCTGAGGGCAATGAAACAATCGCTGAGACAGCTAGAGCGCCGGTGGTGGATAATTCATCCTGAAACTGACCGGATACGGGTTAGAGCTCAGTGTTGAGCCTACCAAGTGGCAATAGCAATGGCAAAGAAGACTTTCTTCACCGCCTCTATTGCATCTGAAGAAAACAGCAGTATGAGACTCTTTCAGGTGGTTCACAATTTAGCGTAACCACCTGCTCCATCAGGGCCCAGTACTGGCCACAGTACTCCTGAAATGATTTTGCAAAGGTTTTTGCAGATGAAGTTGCTCAAATTCGGTAAGAGATAGAGCACTATGGGAGCAGGGCTGGTGTGGGAGAGTGCTAGAGTCCTGTCTAGTCAAGTTGCGTGGGATCAATTCCAATCTGTTACTTCTGAGGATGTGGACTGGCTGCTTGGATGAGTGAAACCAATCACCCGTCTCCTTGATCCTTGCCCATCCTGGCTTATAAAAGCTAGCCGGGAAGGGCTGGACAATGGGCTTTGCGGGGTGGTGAATGCTTCTCTCTGTAAGGGAGCCTTCCCAGACCTGCTGAAAGAGGCAGTTATCAAACCGCTTCTTAAAAAAACACATTTAGATGCGGCCAATATGGCCAACTATCTCCCAGTCTCAAATCTTCCATTCTTGGGCAAGGTGATTGAGCGAGTGGTTGCTGAACAACTCCAGGCACACCTGGAAGAAGCGGACCATTTGGATCCCTTCCAATCGGGATTCAGGCCTCACCATGGGACTGAAACTGCCTTGGTCGCACTGGTCGATGATCTCCAGCAGGCTAGGAACAAAGATAAGAGCTGCTTCCTAGTTCTGCTGTATCTCTCAGCAGCTTTTGATACCATCAACCATAACATCCTTCTGGACCATCTAGAGTGGCTGGGAGCTGGGGGCACTGTTATACAGTGGTTCTGCTCCTTCCTCCTGGGCTGTGTTCAGAAAGTGGTGGTGGGGGATGAGTGTTCAGACCCCTGGGCTCTCACTTGTGGGGTGCCTCAGGGTTCTGTCCTCACCCCCATGGTTTTCAACATTTACATGCAGCCGCTGGGAGAGATCATCAGGTGGTTTGGGCTGCGTGTTCATCAGTATGCAGATGAAACCCAGCTCTACCTCTTTTTCAAATCAGAACCAGTGAAGGTGGTGAAGGTCCTGTGTGAGTGTCTGGGGGAGGTTGGAGGATGGATGGCGGCTAATGGATTGAGGTTGAATCCTGACAAGACAGAAGTACTGTCCTGGAGGACAGGAGGTGGGCTGGTGTGGAGGACTCCCTGGTCCTGAATGGGGTAACTGTGCCCCTGAAGGACCAGGTGCACAGCCTGGGAGTCATTTTGGAATCACAGCTGTCCATGGAGGCGCAGGTCAATTCTGTATCCAGGGCAGCTGTCTACCAGCTCCATCTGGTACGCAGGCTGAGACCCTACCTGCCCGTGGACTGTCTCGCCAGAGTGGTGCATGCTCTGATTACTCTTGCTTGGACTATTGTAATGCGCTCTACATGGGACTACCTTTGAAGGTGACCTGAAAACTACAACTAATGCGGCAGCTAGACTGGTGACTGGGGGCAGCCGCTGAGACCATATAACACTGGTTCTGAAAGTTTTGTTTGTTTTTGTTTTTTAAAAACCTCTGCTTAAAAACCTCCAAAGAAGGTACCCCACCTTCTGAAGTAGAGAATCTTGGCTATGAGACCTGAAAGACCTGCCAGTGTGGTGTAGTGGTTAAGAGCGGTGGACTCGTAATCTGCTGAACCGGGTTTGATTCCCCGTTCTTCCACATGCAGGTGCTGGGTGACTTTGGGCTAGTCACACTTTTCTGAAGTCTCTCAGCCTCACTCACCTCAAAGAGTGTTTGTTGTGGGGGAGGAAGGGAAAAGGAGATTGTTAGCTGCTTTGAGAATCCTTAGGGCAGTGATAAAGCGGGATATCAAATCCAAACTCCTCCTCCTCCTCCTCCTCCTCCTCCTCCTCCTCCCTCCTGCCTTGCAAGCCTTTTTCCACCTGGGCTGAGAGGGCAGAGCCCTGACTGACTCCAACTACAAAAGCTGAGGTTGCAGAATAGATTCTTGGGCTGGTGAATTGTTTAGGTAGATTGGTGGAGGATGGTTGCTGCTGTTATTGACATTTTTTTTGTATCTTTATTTTGGATGATATTATGATTTATGTGGATTCCCCCCACCCAATTTGGTTTCATACTTTTGATGTTTTATTGTTTATGTTGTTTGAGACCACTTTGGTTATAACTGTAATTATGTATTTTTTCCACATTGTAAGCAGCCTTAAGCATGGTTTTAATGGTTATTATGAATAACATTATGTATGTATGTATGTATGTATGTATGTATGTATGTTGTGCGTTTCATTGTAGAACAGAGCTGAAGAAGGCATCTGAAAGAAGGCAGGGAAGGTTCCTGCCAGACGTCTAGTCTGGCAGGGAGTACCACAGGTCAGCTCTTCCACAGGTCAGGGTCTGCCACAATAAATAGTCCTTACCAAAGGCCAATTGAACTTCAAGTCTGTGGGGAACTACAAGAAGTGCCCCAGCAGAGGTGAAGCATAAGGGATCAGATGGTCCTTTCAGCTTATGCTGTTTCAGGCTTTGGAAATTCACACAAACACCTTGAACCTGGTCCAGGGGAAAAAACTGGCAACCAGTACAGCTGCCTCAGCAAAGGAGCAACATATTGCCAGTAGTTTGGTCATGTAATTAGTTTGGCTACTGCATTCTGCGCTAGCTGCAGGTTCTGAAGCAGATACAGGGGGGTAGCCCACATAAAGTGGATTGCAATAATCAAGCCTCGAGGTTACCAGTGCATGGACCACTGTGGTTAGACTATATAGTGGCTCATGTCTGCATTCCATTATATAACTTGCATGCATTGATCCTAAGACCTGCAGTCCTAGGCATACTAATAGAATTTGGCTAGTGGAATGCTCTGACTGCTCCAGGTGTGAGGTCACCTGTGAGGTCACCACTGAGTGTCTATTATGCTGTATGAAGAACCTTCCAATCTCCTCTGGGCCATACCAGGAGGAGCCAGCAGGAGTCATGGAGGACCAGCCACCCTCATCACAAGCTTCCAAAGAGACAAACGAAGTACCCTTTGAACTTCATCCCCGAGCAGATGCCATCCGCTCCAAGCTGATCTACACTTTCTATCTGATTGACTATCTACAGGGGCTAGGCAGTGCTGTTCCACGCCATAACATACGAGATTTCCTGGACCATCGGAAGCTAAAGAAGCTAATGCTCACAGACCATCACCAGCTGGTGCGCTTCAATGTTGCACCCAAAAGGAAGGTCGTGATCACCCGAGACACACGCTGCCGTAACCGTATCCGCGTGCGCTGCAGCCGCTGGCCCCCTGTCGCCATGTGGGCTTATTCAGTCCTGAACAGCCAAATCTTCAAAGTCTTCATGATCTTCCTCATCTGCCTGAACATGGTGGTCCTCATGGTCTTAGTAGAGATAAGGGATAAGTTGGAGGACCACTTTGTGAAAATGAAGATAGCAATGGAGGTGATCATCTGGGTCATTGTCCTCATCTTTTTGGTGGAAATTGGGCTGAACTGGGCTGTTAGCTTTCAGGATTACTTTAAGAACTCCTGGAATGTCTTTGACTGCACAGTCACCATCATATCATTTATCCCTGAGTTGATACTCCTTGTTGAAAAGAAACACAGCAAGGCCGTCACATACTTCCTCCAGGTTTGCCGTGTGCTGCGCTGCTTAAAGCTCTTCCCTAGACTCCGGCAAATCCGGATCCTCATTATGGCCCTCTTCAAAGCAATGAAAGCCATGAGCTTCATCCTGGTGCTCCTCGTCTTCTTCTTCTATATTTTTGCTGTATCAGGCATTTTCTTCTTTGATGGCTACACTCGCTCAAACCTGGAGGACCTAGAGTACAACATGTATTTTCAAGACATGCCCAATTCACTGGTGACCATCTTCATTCTCTTCACCATGGACCATTGGTATGCTCTGCTGCAGGACACGTGGAAGGTCCCAGAGATAAACAAAGCAATCAGTGGCTTGTTTATCTGCTTGTGGCTCCTCATTGGGGCATTCATCTTCAGGAACCTCATGGTGGCCACCATGGTCACCAATTTCCAGACCATTCGGAATGAACTGAGTGAAGAAATGAAGCAGATTGAGACTCAGCAGAAAGCTGACAAATTTAAGGTGGAACTGCTGGAAAAGAAGTACAACTTACCCCAGGGGCAGGACAAAATGAGCATGGGGCCATCCACAATATACAGCATACCAGAAGTCGAGGCTGGGCCTCTGGATTGGGAAACATATGTCCACAAGAACCTGCCAGGGCTATACGAGGCTGATAATGACGAGCAGGTCATTTGGCCCCGTGACGCCCTCTTCCGCTACTTTGAGCTGCTGGAGAAGCTGCAGTATAACCTGGATGAGCGCAAACAATTGCAGAATTATGCCGTCTTGGCTCTGTCCAACCTGGAGGACAAGGAGTGACGGCTTCTGAAGGAACAAGAAGATGCAAGTGTGGACTTCTGCTTCTATTAGACTAGAACTACAAGGAAAGATCACAAAACTACCCGGTCTGCAGGTTTTGGACACTTTTTGATGTCTCTAGGGTTTCATAGCATTGGTGAGCCAGACACACCAGGGTGCACCCTCAAATGCCACATTTTCCTGTGGGCCAGACAGACATCTGTTCTGCACATATGAATATTTGATCTACAAGAATACCCCAGAAAGTTGGCATAAGACACAACAATGGACCAAAGAGCCAACTTTTTATTAATTAACCATAAGTGTCTTGCAATAAGCTAGGAGTGACCAGCTTGAACGCTGGGGATATCTTTCCCTAGGGGAGGCAATGGAATGAACACCTCTGTTTCCTGTTGAGGAAACCTCACTCTGGCTTCTGGATCAGAAGATTGACTGGTCCATGCCCTTCCTTTTCCGCTCACCAAAAGGTGAGCTGGGAAGTGCTAGTTTGCTCCATTTCTTACTTGTTCTATTCCTGTCAGATGGGTGAAGCTTCTAGGAACCAAAAGTCATTTCCTTCTTCATCCACTTGAGCTGGCCGTTGATGTCTGGTAGGTGACACGGTGTCCCTTCAACATCTCAGTGAACCACAACCCCATTTCCTTTTCTTTCCTTGACCACACTCCCTACCTGTTGTGGCAAAACCAAGGAGTCCATCAAGCAATTGAAACCCACCATACTGAGCTCAAAGAGTATGTTGTAGCTGAAGCAATGGTACACCTTTGACCAGTATGGGAGATACCAACAAATTCCTAATTAGTACCCTATTAAATGACTGACAAGTCTATCCTCCTGAAAAACAGAAGAGCAGTCTTACAGAAAGGTTGCAAATAACTCCCTTATTCTGAGAACATATAGCCACATACACAATTTTATTGCATGTTGATAGAATCAGTTACATCAGTAGTAGAAGGATGTTTGCCGTTAATTAATTAAAGAAATGTTTCCAGCTTTAAAATGATTGATTATGGTATTGCCTTTGTTCCTGAATTCTTATTTTAAGTATTTATTTAAATCGATTCAACGAATTGTTCATCCGAGCCTCAAGGCAGCTTAAAAAATTGGTAAGAACAAGTCAAAATATGATGGCTTGGATCCAAAGGTTCTCTTTCTCTGTTGGAAGGAGCATTTCTTGTTCATCAGAAGGACCACTTGCATCCAAGGAAGATTCCCGTCGGGGGAAAAAGAAGCATCCATCAGAAGAAGGGGAACTGTGGATCCAATCTAAAGTAAAAAATAAAATGAACACAGAATTAGATATATTACTCAAAAAGAAAATGGAGAGGTTAATCTGCATCATCAAAGATCAAATGGAAGAAATGAGACAGCAAAGAAGGGAAACGACACCTCTGAAGGCACTGATTCTGTACACTCTGGTTTTCATCTGGTACAGGTTAGAACACATTTTTGGGCCTGGCCAGATGACCAGAGTTGGTGTGGTGGCTGATAAAGGGAGAGGCAACATTTGAGCTTTGTGGGGTCCAGGTCCGTGGGGGCTGGTCTACGGGAATTTCTGAGACACAGCCCTCCCACCAGAAATGTCAGGCAATTAAAAAAAAATATCTCAATATCTCAAACACTCTCTTTCCTGTCCCACACACATTTTATATTTCCTTGAATTTACTGAGGCATTTCTACCAACCCTCATGCACCATACTGGCCAGGGCTGATGGGAGTTCTAGTCCAATAAGATCTGGAGGGCCACAGATTCCCTATTCCTTATTTATATGTTTTCATGACTTGGATGGGTGGCAGCTGATAATTCTTTGACTTGGTAGGGCTGCAATTTTCAACCTTGCTTTTCTCATCACATTAAGACTTGTACAGCATGTATATTAGGAAAGTGTGCCTTTACACATGTGCAGAGTGCCATTGATGTCTTCTCTCTAACCCTCTCCCCCCCAAAAAAAATATTCTCTGCATATTAGTTATTGTCTACAGACAGGGAAAGAGCTTCTCTATAATTGGGCCCAAATATGATTTTCATACCAGATTGACACTACACCTCTAATTTAGAAATTCAGCTATACTTCATGGCATCAGTTTTTGAATTCATGGATAAATGGGGAACCTGTGTGTGGCTTTGAGTTCATGAGAGTTGTAGTCCAGTAAAATCCCATAGGCCACAGGTCTTCCCATCCCTCCTACAAAGGCTAAGTCCTGCACAAGAGCCCAAGAGCCTCCTTGTAGAATCTAGCACAAATGATATAATTTTGGCTCCATACTCCCATCATCTGGCCCTTGACTGGAAGCGTCCTGGTCTCCACTTCTCCTCATCACCCGCCCAGTCCCTGACTCTCACCTTGGATGTTCCAGATCTCTGTGGGACGGTGCTCTGTTTTGGACTTTGGACACCTGGATTGACCCTGGACTGGGAATTTGACATACTGACTTACTGCCAGGTAGGCCAGGGTTTCAGGACATTATGCTTGTGTCTCCCAACGTTCATTAAAATACAGGTAGCAAGTATGACTCTCAGCAGCCCCAAACAGCATACGTAAGTGTCAGGGGTGGTGAGAAATGTAAAGGTAAAGGTAAAGGACCCCTGGATGGTTAAGTCCAGTCAAAAGTGAATATGGGGTAGCATGTGGCCAGCATTACTAGACTGCTTCTGGTGCAATGGAACACCATGACGGAAGCCAGAGTGCACGGAAATGCGTTTTACCTTCCTGCTGCAGTAGTACCTATTTATCTACTTGCACTGGTGTGCTTTTGAATTGCTAGATTGGCAGGAGCTGGGACAGAGCAATGGGAGCTAACCCCATTGTGGAGATTCAAACCGCTGACCTTCTGATTGGCAAGCTCAGGAGGCACAGCGCCACCTGCGCCTAGTCTTACAACAAGAGTGTAGTTTATCCCCAGCTTCAGCAGGGCTTGAGGAGGCTTTAATTTCACTTGCCAATCAATGTCAGAGTTAAAATCAGGAGTGATGGCATGGTTCCATCTTCCGCTTTGGAAGATGACTGTAGTTTCTTTTGATTTGCAGTGGGTGATAATGGCTCTGTTATTTCACTGCCTACAGCTCTCTTCTCATATGTTGACAAATAATGTCACCAATCAGTTCTTTTAAGGCACGTAATATGCGTGACCTGGACATCGGCAAGGTTTATATCCACCTCATGTACGACACTTGTTTGCAGGTTTTCCATTCCTGGATGCCTGACACCGCTTCTGATTTCAAGGAAGGAAGGAACACTCTGATTATTTAGTGCAGGCCCATTAATCGCAGCCTGTTGATACCTGAATTCTCATTCCGTTCCATAAACCACTTGTGAGAGCAACTTTCATGTGCTGCATCTCAAGGCGCTTTGAAGATAATAGCCGGATGAGACACAATTGAACAACAAATCATTACCAGAGCAAAAGGGAAGCCTCATAAACCCCATCTGAAACAAAATGTGAGTGATTTAAAAACAAAGGAGAGGAGCGTGTGCAGAGTCACCATCTCCACCCCCCTGTGGAGAATAGCTCCATTTACAAGGTGTGTAGCAATTACAAAGCTGAAATCCTGCATGAGAAAAGGCCACGCCTTGCCACCCATTAAATTCAAAATGAGATAAAAGGAGACGGACATTATGAGCTGAAATCTTATTCACTAACCATTTCAAGCAATACTGATTATTCACATTCTTATTATTATGGTTTTTAAGCAGAGGTTGGATGGTCATCTATCATGGATGCTTCTGTTGTGATTTGTGCTTTGCAGGGGTTCAGCTGGATGACCCTCAGGGTCCCTTCCAATTCTTCTTGTTGTTTAGTCGTGCCCGACTCTTCATGACCCCATGGACCAGAGCATGCCAGGCACACCTGTCTTTCACTGCCTCCCGCAGTTTGGTCAAACTCATGTTCGTAGCTTTGAGAACACTGTCCAACCATCCCGTCCTCTGTCGTCCCCTTCTCCTTATGCCTTCAGTCTTTCCCAGCATCAGGGTCTTTTCCAGGGAGTCTTCTCTTCTCATGAGGTGGCCAAAGTATTGGAGCCTCAGGGTCTGTCCTTCCAGTGATCACTCAGGGCTGATTTCCTTAAGAATGGATACGTTTGATCTTCTTGCCGTCCATGGGACTCTCAAGAGTCTCCCCCAGCACCAGAATTCAAAAGCATCAATTCTTCAGCAATCAGCCTTCTTTATGGTCCAGCTCTCACTTCCATACATCACTACTGTTATTACTATTACTACTACTGGAAGCTGCTTTGTACCAGGGTAGCTCATGTGTCCACCTGAAACCTGTACTCTGCTGAACCCTGTTTAAAAAGTTTTCTTTTCTTGCAAAAGAGGCTTCTGTTTTAGGTTTTTTGTCTCCTTCACAGGACACTACAGAATTTCCTTGGAAGAACACGGTGCTTAATCTGTCAAAATATGGATAGGACACTCCCCCCTCTCTCTCACACACAAATCCACCCTCTCATCCTTTCCTTCATCCCTTCCGCACTTTCACCTGTTCATCCATCTTCTCTTTCATGACTTGGTGGGAGGGTCAGACCAATGGAAGCGGAAGTCACATGCAGCCTTCTGGCAATGGACTGGTTTAGGCAAGTGGTCTTCAACCTTTCCAAGCCTTGGACCCATCTTGAACCTAAATATGCATATGGGGACCAACATCTTTTTTAAACCAACCTACCAACCCATATATCCATATGGTTGCAGTGCTGCTGTGACAACCCACCTTAGATCAGGCTGTGACCTTGTGGTGCATCCCGTCAGTTGAACACCAAGGGTGTAAACCAAGGGTGGGGAACCTGGGGTCTAGACAGGGCCATAGCTAGGGGGTGGTGAGGTGGGACCCTGCCAGGGGCGCAGGTGAGGGGCGGGGGCACAAAATTGGCTAAAAATATGTCCATAAATAAAAATATTGATTATTGCCTCACAAGAAAAGGTTTTAAATAGAGGGTGAATTGAATGGGGGGGTTGGAGGAGAGGCGGAAAGAAGAACTAATTTGTCAGTGACTAGGGGGTGCAATCTGGACAGTTCTGCTAAGGGCGAAAGATCACCTAGCTATGGCTCTGGGTCTAGGGCCCAAATGTGGTCTTCCAGGTCTCTACCTGGCCCTTGGAACCTGCCCAAGGCTATGTCCCACCTGTGCATCACCCACAAAGTTTATTTTCATGGCTAGGTCTTTAATTTATTCTAATGCCTCTCAATTGCCTGCACGAAGCAGTGTGCAAGTATCTCTGGCCCTCTCCACCAGTGGCATGCAGTCCTCAGAAAGTTTTCCAGAAGGGACTGTGGCCCAGACCATACTGAGTAAGGCCAGCTAATTATCTGATATGGTAAAACACAGCTTCTGATATTCTTGCATCTAGTTTATGAATACAGCGCTGGTCCTTGTGCGCTTGGCTTCTTCATCCTAGCGCAAGTGGCTTGGTTTTTGAATTGCATATGCGAGGCCCGAAAGATTTGTTATCCAAACAGCACTTGACATGTTGATTTTAATTGCCCCTCCGTCTCTCTCAGCATGATCTAAATTTGCATACTATGCACAGAAGAGATTTCTTAAGCACCGCTAAAAAGCTTATTTTGGTATTTGCTATTAAAAG
This sequence comes from Podarcis siculus, assembly GCA_034642415.1. Taxonomy (NCBI): domain Eukaryota; kingdom Metazoa; phylum Chordata; class Lepidosauria; order Squamata; family Lacertidae; genus Podarcis; species Podarcis siculus. The sequence continues at coordinate 29,435,380 of JAXCMG010000020.1, read as the reverse complement.
CAAGGTTCCATCACAGTTAGTTGCCTTGGTTACTAATTATATATATTTTTAGTCACATGTGAAGCTCTGTGTTTAAACATAGCATTTATGTTCTGGCGCCAGAGGCAGCAGTTCACATGTGGCCACGGTTATGATTGCAATCAAGGTTGTTTGTGTGTGTGTGTGTTTTAAAGTGATATTTATAGGGCCATAGGGAGTTGCCGTGATGGACAGGTCTAGCCTTTAATCATAGTGAATTATTTCCCCAGGGCACTCCAATCACAGTGATTTGGAGAACTTAAAAACAGTGATTATTTTTTTTCATATGGATCTATGCCGTTCCCTGCGAAAATCAATTGAAAGAAGCTCCCCACAAACTCCATTACCCACTCTTGGGGTAACAAGGTTCTTGCTGGAAGGGTAAAATTTTCCCCACCCTCAGTCTTTCCTGTGGGTCTTTCCATAACCCTCTGTGCAAGTCAATGGACATATATTTCTCTCCCATAGGTTGGCGCAAAACAAGCACAAAACTTTGGCATCAGTTTGGAGGGGATCCAAAATTTCAGAGTTAATGAAGCTCTTTTCCAGGGAGAAGAGACTGTATCCCCCAAAATCCATGAAGGGGAGGCAGAAGCCTGTCCCCATCGATGGCCCTGGAAGGATTATTCCTGAGGTGGGGGAAAAGCCACCCCACCCCGTTTTTCCTTGAGAATTTATTCTCTTCTCCCCCATGCCCTGCCCCTGCCCTGATTCCTATTTTACCCACCCCAAAATGACATAATCTGCCCTTGAAGGAGAACTGATTCACGTATTCTTTCCGACATTTGGCAGGCTGTCCCATCAGAAGGGGCCACCATGCAATGCATTATCAGACACCAGAGTCCAAAGAGTCTGTAAAAGCATTTCCGTTAGGACACAAACTTTGTGGGCAACTGTGTGCCATCTTCACTGTTCATCATCTATCCAACCACCTTCTGCCCCCCCAGTGCTTCACCACTTCTCATCGAAGCACAGTCCATGAGATACAACCATAGCTGTCAACCTTCCCTTATTTGGCGGGAAACTCCCTTATTCCAGCGCTGTTTCTCGCTGCTATCCCGGATTGTTGATATCCTGTAAATTTCCCAGATTTCAAAGGAAGCAGCTCCTCTCCCTCCCTGCCGGCCAGGGAGGCTCCTCAACTGCGTTGCTCGGCTGCCCAATAAGGAGTCTGAGAACGACTGGGGGGTGGAGCTTGCATGCCTTGTGCCAATCAAATTGGCCGTGTTGCCTGGGGACTCGCCTTTGCTTCAGCGCTTCCCAGCGGAGAGGTGACAGTGTGGTTTTCCTTGCTGCTGTATCCCTTTGCCGGGAACCACTGCTTGAGGCTTCGTTTGGCTGCTGGCTGGGCCTTTGGCTCGGAGGGGCTCTACTGTGTGTGTGTGTGTGTGTGAGAGAGAGAGAGAGAGAGAATGTGTCTCTTAAGCTGATAGTAGGAATGCTGTAGCTTCACACACTTACCTTCACACAATGTGTAATTAACTTGGAGAATTTTTTTACCGCAGGATGTGGTGAGGTCAGTACTTTAGATTTACAAGGGGATCTGAGAGATGAATGGGAGATACGGTTTGTCAGTATTAATGGACAGCTAAATAGAAACTTAACCCCAAAAGTTAGGACCAAGATTCAAATCCTGACTGGGTAACTTTGCTCACTAGTAACATTGAACCATGAGGACGAGATGGTTGGACAGTGTTCTCAAAGCTACCAGCATGAGTTTGACCAAACTGTGGGAGGCAGTGGAAGACAGCAGTGCCTGGGATAGGTGAGGCTGCTGATCCCTTATTTTCAAATCTGAAAGTTGACAGCTATGGATACAACTTACTCAACCCATTTTTACTTTAGATGTCAGAACCCTCCTTGTACCTTACATGGAGTTGCTTTACCCTTTAGCAATCAGCCACTAATTTCCTCTTCAACTGGTTCTTACCAGAATTGTGTCCATGTTGTGTTCTTGTATATGTGACCCTCGGCCTCACAAACGATGGGTCTAATAGTAATCCCACCTCATTTCCACCTCTGAAATCCAGCAATCTATCAACTAAGCCACCATGGCTTGCTTCAATTTATGCAGCTCATTATAAGGTTGAATTTAATGGAGTCACTGCATGAATAGAGAGACTTCTGCTCATGTAGCAGAACTTTCACTTCCTTTCCTTTTTCCTGGTGCCACTTCTCCAACTGCTACAGAGGGTTTAGGGAACCCCCAGAGCAGATTTGTGAGGTGGGGGGGGGGTTTCCACAGGGGGAAGAGAGGTAGGAAAGTTTCCACTGCTTGATCAGAAGTCAGTTTGCTTGCAAAATGTCTTCGCTGGATCCAAACAACAGTTCCTTAATATGAATGTTTCACTTTCTCTCAAAACTGCAGTGGTAGCAGTGAATTATTTTAAGAAAGCATGCTTAGAGTAGTAAAAGGATTTGCATATGCACCAGAGAGGAAGAAAAGTTGGATAATAAATCAGTGTCAAACAACCAGGTAGTTAATGCAATAAGGAACCTGGAGTTACAAATATTTTGAGCTCAAAAGCTCCTATCAGGGTTCTATTCTCCTTCCCTCCACATTATTAAAACTGACAGGAGCAACTGTTTAAGTACCCTACACAGCCAAGATCAGGCACTAATTCCTAATTTTTTATGCATGCACAGGTAAGTGCATAAAATTCAATATACTGGATTGTATCTTATTTAGAGGAGAGGATGTCTCTGAAGAATGCAAAGAGTCTCTTTCTCTGTAATTCATTAGCTGGGGAGGGGGAGGGGGAGCCAGTCTCATTGCATGTAATCTGATTGTTGTCCATCGATGAGATGATTTTGCGTTTTATATTCAAACTGTGCACTTCGTTCTAAACAGCCCTGCCACGACACAGCAGATTGCGTTCCTACGTGTCTCCTGAGAGCCGGAAGGAAGATGTTATTATTCTGAATTCCTTGTTTCTCTGTAGTGTCTTTCGAATAGGGGTGTATGTGTGAAATTGCCGATTCCACTGTGTTCTAAAAAGAAGAATTGTGTCTCCCATAAAATGGAGATGTCAGCAGATTAAGGCCCAACTGATATTTTCCGGTCATGGGGACCTCTTCTCAGTGGCTTCCTCCCATTACCACTTTGGTTCATTAGCATTTGGAAATCATATGAATAAGGCCAGTCGTCATAGAATCTTGACTTATTTATCCTGCCTTCCTATATATGACATGTTAAAAGCAGTTCACAAGGAAGAATGGTAAAACCAATGACGAAATCACGACAGTCAAATTCTGCCTAACTTATATTCAGAACAGACCTGCTGAAATCAATGGATCTAAGTTTGTCATATAAGGGTGGTGCCTATTTCAAACTGGGGTTGCTCATTTTAAGTGCCTCTATTCTTGAATAGGGATGCGGGTGGTGCTGTGGGTTAAACCACAGAGCCTAGGACTTGCCGATCAGAAGGTCGGCGGTTCTAATCCCCACAATGGGGTGGGCTCCCATTGTTCGGTCCCTGCTCCTGCCAACCTAGCAGTTTGAAAGCACATCAAAGTGCAAGAAGATAAATAGGAACTGCTCCAGCAGGAAGGTAAACGGTGTTTCTGTGCGCTGCTCTGGTTCGCCAGAAGCGGCTTAGTCATGCTGACCACATGACCCGGAAGCTGTACGCCAGCTCCCTCGGCCAATAAAGCGAGATGAGCGCCGCAACCCCAGAGTCGGTCATGACTGGACCTAATGGTCAGGGGTCCCTTTACCTTTACCTATTCTTGAATAAGTGTCCCACACCAAGTGTGGTGGACAAAGGGAGGGGTGTACCCAACCAATTTATCAGAAGCATTGGCCTCTTGGGGCAGCATTCTACTCTGTAAGGACTTGACAACAACCATAGCTCCAGAATTTGAAATTTGAAATACTTTATTGTCACTTGTACAACTTGTATACAGTGAGATTACACAAGCACCCCCCACTCAGCTCTCTTAGTCTTAATTCCCCTCGTTTACTGATGCACACCCACCAAACCCCAAAGTCAGTTGCCCTGCTGTTATCTTTTCATTCAGCAGCCTAACAGCCCACGGATAGAAGCTGTTCTTTGCCCTGTTGGTACAACTAATCATGCTTCTATATCTTGTGCCCGAGGGCAGGAGATCAAGAAAGTGCCGGCCAGGGTGTGAATCATCCCTGAGAATTTTCCTCACTCTCCTGAGGCAGTGTTCTTCCATGATGTCATCCAGCAGATTCACGGGACAGCCCATAATATATTGTGCTGTATTCACCACCCTCTGTAGGCACTTCCTATCAGTTGATGTCAAACCAGCGTACCACACCGTGATGCAGTATGAAAGGACACTTTCTATTGTGGACCGGTAGAAGGAGATCATCAAATGTTGATTGACATCGTTCTTTTGCAATACTCTGAGGAGATGGAGTCTCTGTTGGGCTTTCTTAACCACCTGGGTTGTATTGATATAACAAAACAAAACAAAACAAAATGAGTTTGTTCTGCTGCACAGTATTAAATGCAAACTGATTTCTATACATTTCCCTCCATTATACTGCGCTCCCAGTGCTATCATAAGGCAAGGAAATCCCATTTTCTGAAACACAGAAATTCACCAAAAATAGCCAAATAGATGGTTTTATTTAGTTCCGAAAGGTAAAAAAATTGTGATCCTGGAATGGGGGGGGGGGGGGGGGATGAAGGGGATCTGACTCATGGCATGAATGGAATAGGGACTCCATAATCTTCAAGATGTATCATCACATACTCAGGTTTACCACTCCCAGCTGCCAAACCAGGTGTTGACAGCCCTGACAAAGGGACCAGGCTAGGTGTTTTCAGAGCGAAATGAGACCCAGGAAGAACAATAAGGTGCCAGGGGATGGCTTCCTGACAAAAGTATATGTAGATCTTTTCATTTATTTGTGTGAAGTGGGTACTTGAACCATGCATGATTGACAAGTTTTGTCCTTGTCACTTAGTAAGCAGGTTTACTTATCAAGCTTCAGCTTCCTAACTTGTTGCCTCTAATGGCCCTGTTTGAAACTCAAAACACTCCACATGGATGAAATTAAGAGCCCTTCCAAGGAATGGGTGTAAGGCAGGGACAGGAACCTTCAGGTAGGTGTTAAGAGAACATGCCTTGGGGGGAAATGGCCTTGTAGACCAATTGGGACCTGTCCTGATAAAGCCCACAGGCTGATGTCATAAGTGAACTTTCGGCAGCTTACAATTGTTCCTTTGCAACTGGGTTTCACTGGGAGCTTGGCTGGCCCCGTGATAATATCATCGTACCTTTGGTTGAAGGGGTTTGATTTCAAAATGTGCAGGCATACTATAATGTCAAAAGTTGGCACATGAGAGATGGAGGAGATAAGGACCTGGACTCTCAGTTAGGTCCAATTCCCCACACCTGGGAAGTGAGGGGCAAATGGGATTTGTCTACTGGCAAAGGAAGCCCATCTAAGAGAAGGAAAACTCTAATCCTAAACCTCTGCTACCCTGGGAAATATCTTTGGGAGAAGAAATGGCTAATGGATAACCCTACACAAGTCTGAAGGGGAATCCCTATGATGTTTGGATGGTGCCTTGTATGTCTCCTTCCGGCAATTCCTGCAGCCAAGCTGGTGCCACATCAGTGAGGCCATGTGGGGGAGGGTCTTGACATCTGGGCAGCCTAGGACCTCCATACACACTACCCAGGCTTGCACCCCAGGGAGGTTACTTTGGTGCTGTTAGCACAGAGGTTTGATTTCACCCCTGGAAATGCACTCCATTGTCTCTCGAGACTGTCAGGAATCAAGCCCATATCAGGAGAAACTGGCAACTCTCCCAGGCACCCGGCTTGATCTCCTCTTGACCTCCCTGGCTGCATTCCCCAGCAAGATCCAAGCTAGGTCGCAATAGCGTGAGAAGAACACCCCCCCTCTTTCCTGCCCCCCTGGCAGGGGAAAGAGATAGACAGAAACGTATTTTCATGCCATTATTTCTGTCTTTGCAGCATTACCAAGAAACATGACTGCTCTCTTCAAACTCCAGCAGTCTAGTAGCAAACACTTCCTGCACTTCCTGTACAGGAACATACGGAAGAGCTCATATTACACTCTGAGCTAATTCTGGTGCTTCGCACTGTGAATTGACTGCCCCTCTGTTTCCCACGGACAGTCCCAACATCATGAGATGTTTTCAAGCTAGCAGCTCGCAGCTGCATTGCTTCTATATCGTAACAGAGACAAGTGGAGGCCAGCATCAGCAGCAGCAGCAGCAACAACAACAATGGTTTGTGGAGTAATTAGGTGCGGCACACTTTGGCTGCCACTCAGCTTTACCGGATGTGTAGCAGAGTAAGCACAGCTTGTGCCTTTGTGTAAAGGTAAAGGTAAAGGTAAAGGTAAAGCTGGACCATAAAGAAGGCTGATCGCCGAAGAATTGATGCTTTTGAATTATGGTGCTGGAGGAGACTCTTGAGAGTCCCATGGACTGCAAGAAGATCAAACCTATCCATTCTGAAGGAAATCAGCCCTGAGTGCTCACTGGAAGGACAGATCCTGAAGCTGAGGCTCCAATATTTTAGCCACCTCATGAGAAGAGAAGACTCCCTGGAAAAGACCCTGATGTTGGGAAAGATTGAGGGCACAAGGAGAAGGGGACGACAGAGGACGAGATGGTTGGATAGTGTTCTCAAAGCTACAAACATGAGTCTGAACATACTGCGGGAGGCAGTGGAAGACAGGAGTGCCTGGCGTGCTCTGGTCTATGGGTCACAAAGAGTCGGACACGACTAAACAACTAAACAACAACAAAGGTAAAGGGACCCCTGACCCTTAGGTCCAGTCGTGGCCGACTCCAGGGTTGCGGTGCTCATCTCGCTTTATTGGCTGAGGGAGCTGGCATACAGCTTCCAGGTCATGTGGCCAGCATGACTAAGCCGCTTCTGGCGAAACCAGAGCAGCGCACGGAAACGCCGTTTACCTTCCCACTGGAGTGGTACCTATTTATCTACTTGCACTTTGACATGCTTTCAAACTGCTAGGTTGGCAGGAGCAGGGACCGAGCAACGTTAGCTCAGCCCATCACGGGTATTCGAACCGCCGACCTTCTGATCGCAAGTCCTAGGCTCTGTGGTTTAACCCACAGTGCCACCCACCTTTGTGTGCAAGCATGCAAAAAACAGTGTATACGCGGCTTCTTTATGATCTCTAAGAAGCTTTATTATGTACAGCAACAGAAATAAATCATCCGTTCCAGGAGTGACCGACATTGCGACTCCCTTTGTCTCGGTCAAAACCAAAAGCAGACTCACACAGAACATAGAACAAGTTCCTGGATGTGGGAAACCCCTCCCCAGTGGGCAGGACACTGGACTCTGAGCTGCTTAACCCTGTAAGCTCTGATTCCCCTCACACGGTTATCTGTTTATTATTTATTATTCAATAAATGCATCTTAAAAAGCAGAGACATCACCTTGCCAACAAAGGTCCGTATAGTTAAAGCTATGGTTTTCCCAGTAGTGATGTATGGAAATGAGAGCTGGACCATAAAGAAGGCTGATCGCCAAAGAATTGATGCTTTTGAATTATGGTGCTGGAGGAGACTCTTGAGAGTCCATGGACAACAAGAAGATCAAACCTCTCCATTCTGAAGAAAATCAGCCCTGAGTGCTCACTGGAAGGACAGATCCTGAAGCTGAGGCTCCAAGACTTGGGCTACCTCATGAGAAGAGAAGACTCCCTGGAAAAGACCCTGATGTGTTGGGAAAGATGGAGGGCACAAGGAGAAGGGAACGACAGAGGACGAGATGGTTGGACAGTGTTCTGGAAGCTACCAGCATGAGTTTGACCAAACTGTAGGAGGCAGTGGAAGGCAGGAGTGCCTGGCATGCTCTGGAGAGTCAGACGAAGAGTCGGACATGACTAAACAACTAAACAACAACAAATGCATATTTCGCTTGATTACAGAAAAGATAAAGCAATAATATGAGCAATAAGAAAAATTAGCAAACCATAATTTAAAACTTTCAAAGACTAAAATAACAATAGTCTAAAAATGAATTAAATTTACACCAACTTTCTGAACATCTGGGTAGGCTTGTCAAAAGAAGAATGTGTGCTGAGAAGAGTACAGAGAAGGCACCTCACTGATATCAATAGGCAGGGAGTTCCAAAGTGTAGCTGCTGACACCCTAAAATACTGAGTTATAATAATAAAGGAGTCAGAAATACTTCAGAAGGGGTGCTGCTTTTATCATTGCCTATTTGGCTACCACATTGAATCTGCTTGGTTGAAAGAGGACTGCTGTATCCAGACTCCACCCCCTGGATCTCAGTTATGGATGTTTCTAATCTTTGAAAATAAAATAGCTTGAAGTCTCAAAACAGGTAATTGTTGGGAAGCACAAAGCAGCTCGAGAAAAGTATAAAACAGCATAAGTTAAGAGGCGGAGAGAATATTGATCTGGGAGCGTTTGGACACCATCGATTTTGTTTCTGGGAAGATCTGTACATGGAGTCAGTCAAAGGAACAACTTGCCTAGAGAAGTTGTTGAAATGTTGATGCTGGAGGGTGTGTGTGTTTTTTAAAAAAGAGAGAGGGAAATTACACAGATATCAGACAGAAAGTCAGTTCCCACAACTGCCCTGCAAGAAAAGCACATCTAACCCTTTGAATTCCGTACTTTTGATGTAGTATGCAAAATGGAAATTCATGGATTTTGTCCATAAAGAGACATGTGAATTTCTGATTTCCTCAGCTCTACAGCTCATTAGTGGCATCCTTTCCAGATATTATTTAATTGAAGGCACTTCCCCACCTTTCCCCCCAAAAGAGCCTAGGAAAATGAACACCAAAGTGATGAAACGATGCATTTTTTAAATCATGGAATCATAGGTTCATGTTTAGTTCGAATCTCCTTTCTTGTAGCTTGAAGCCATTGGTTTGAGTCATACCCTCCAGAGCAGGAGAAACCAAACTTGTTCCCTTTTCCATGTGACAGCCCTTGTGACATTTGAAGATGGCTGTCATACCTCCTCGCAGTTTCCTCTTTTCCAGGTTAAACATACCCAGATCCTTCAACCGTTCCTCATATCCGGTTGTCCACTGCAAGATATGCCTGGACAAGACATGCCTTTGGTCTGCTTTAACGTGAATTTTATGTTCTTAAAACAGGATCCCTGATAGTTGGGGCTGAGGAAAACCCTGCCTGAAGCCTCAGCGAACTGCTGTCTGTCAGAGCAGACAGTACTGATGAAAGATGGAACAATAGTGTGATAATTCAGAAGAAGGCAGTTGAACACTACAGCCAAAGTGGTTACATTCAAGTAAAAAAGGAAACCATGGTGCTTGGTTGGTCTAACTGGGGACAAACATCATTCCAGACTCCAAACTGAGTAATAAAATATAAGGGTGGTTTTGTCAGAGAGGATCTAACTTAGTCATGTCCACTAATTTCAGTGAGTCTGCTGTGAACAGGACTTAGATGCTTATTACCCTATGTATATTTCTATTTCTAGTCCTTTGGCTCTCTCACTGTCTCTTACTCTTTCCTTCCAATATGTTTATAGGAAAGCACTGTGCATTACATCCAGCACTCCAAAAAATGTGTTGGATCAATGCCTCTTCTTAGTGTTCCTGCAAATTTGAATTAGATCACTTCCCCCACCCTGCTGGAAAGCTCTTGGGCAGAGCTGCAAAGCTTGAGCACCAATCGGAGGATGACGTTTCTGCAATCCCTACTACTCCTGACTGCTACTCCATATGTTAGCACCATCTGCCGTTACACACACAAACTTGAGAAGGCCACTGGAGTATTCTGGGCAAAGCGGCATGCAGTTTGTATACAGGGAGATGAGTAGGCTAGATACCTTGCCGAAAGCCTGTCAAGCAGAAAAGATTATGGCCAAGGGCAAATGATCAATGATCTCAGATGGTAGATTGTCTGGAAACCAAAACACGGGGGAAGGAAGACAGCTGGTGAATTGATCCATAAAGAGCCAGCGTATTTAAGGAGTAACTGAGAAGTTCCAGAGCAATCAAGAGCAAGTAAACAAAGGGCTATGGGGGAGATCATGAACTACATGAATGATTATCCAACTTCTTGAATCATTCCGGTCTACTTGAACAAGGAACATAAATTAAGGGTGTGCCCCAACTACAAGTTTCAGTTCAGACGTCAGTTTTGTGCTTTGGAAATAGTCTGATTTGGATTAAAGCACTTTGTAGACTGCCTGATTCAGCTCTGATCCAAATACAAATCCTTGTTTTGACTTCTGTTTTACAGGCTTTGGGTAGGTAAAAAAAGGGAATGTGAGGAGCTGTGGTCTAAACCACGGAGCCTCTGGGGCTTCCTGATTGGAAGGTCAGTATTTCGAATCCCCACAATGGGGTGAGCCCCTGTTGTTCTCTCCCAGCTCCTGCCAACCTAGCAGTTCGAAAGCATACCAGTGCAAGTAGATAAATAGGTACTGTGGTGGGAAGGTAAACAGCGTTTCTGTGCACTCTGTCTTCCGTCATGATGTTCCATTGCGCCAGAAGAGGTTTAGTCATGCTGGCCTTATGACCCAGAAAGCTGTCTGTGGACAAATGCCAGCTCCCTCAGCCTAAAGTGAGATGAGAGCCACAACCCCATAATTGCCTTTGACTGGACATAACTGTCCAGGGGTCCTTTACCTCTCTTTTTTTTAAGATAAAAAGGATTCACTTGATGTCCACACAATATACCTGTGAGAGGTGTCCCTATATAAGAAACCAGCCAATTATAACAGGCATGGAATAATAATAATAATAATAATAATAATAATAATAATAATAATAATTTATTATTTATACCCCGCCCATCTGGCTGAGTTTCCCCAGCCACTCTGGGCGGCTCCCAATCAACTGTTAAAAACAATACAGCGTTACATATTAAAAACTTCCCTGGACAGGGCTACCTTAAGATGTCTTCTGAGTGTCAGGTAATTGCTTATCTTTTTGACATCTGAAGGGAGGCTGTTCCACAGGGCGGGCGCCACTACCGAGAAGGCCCTCTGTCTGGTTCCCTGTAGCCTCACTTCTCGCAATGAGGGAACCACCAGAAGGCCCTTGGCGCTGGATCTCTGTGTCTGGGCTGAACGATGGGGGTGGAGACTCTCCTTCAGGTATACAGGACCGAGGCCGTTTTGGGTTTTAAAGGTCAGCACCAACACTTTGAATCGTGCTCGGAAACGTACTGGAAGCCAATGCAGATCTCTCAGAACCGGTGTTATGTGGTCCCGGAGGCCACTCCCAGTCACTAGTCTAGCTGCCGCATTCTGGATTAATTGCAGTTTCCGGGTCACCTTCAAAGGTAGCCCCACGTAGAGCGCATTGCAGTAGTCAAAGCGGGAGATAACTAGAGCATGAACCACTCTGGTGAGACAGTTCGTGGGCAGGTAGGATCTCAGCCTGCGTACCAGGTGGAGCTGGTAGACAGTTGCCCTGGACACAGAGTTAACCTGCGCCTCCATGGACAGCTGTGAGTCCAAAATGACTCCCAGGCTGCGCACCTGGTCCTTCAGGGGCACAGTTACCCCATTCAAGACCAGGGAATCCCCCACACCCACCCACTCCCTGTCCCCTCAAAACAGTACTACTTTCTTGTAAGGATTCAACCTCAATCTGTTAGCTGCCATCCATCCTCCAACCGCCTCTAGGCACTCACACAGGACCTTCACCGCCTTCACTGGTTCTGATTTAAAGGAGAGGTAGAGCTGGGTGTCATCTGCATACTGATGAACACCCAGTCCAACCCCCATGATGATCTCTCCCAGCGGCTTCATATAGATATTAAAAAGCATGGGGGAGAGGACAGAACCCTGAGGCACCCCACAAGTGAGAGCCCAGGGGTCTGAACACTCATCCCCTCCCCACTTTCTGGACATGGTCCAGGAGAAAGGAGCGGAACCACTGTATAACAGTGCCCCCAGCTCCCAGGCCCTCTAGACGGTCCAGAAGGATGTTATGGTTGATGGTGTCAAAGGCCGCTGAGAGATCCAGCAGAACTAGGAAACTGAGCGATTTTATCTGCAACTGAGCGATTTTATCTGCAAAAAAACTTTGCAAAATCATTGCAGAAGATCAGGTGGCCACTACTGGGCCCCGATGGAGCAGGTGGTTCCAATAGATTGCGAACCACCTGAAAAAGTCTCCTGCTGCTGTTTTCTGCAGATGCAACGGAGGCGACGAAGAAGGCCCTCTTTGCCGTCACCATTGCCACTTGGTAGGCTCGACGTTGAGCTGTAGCCCGTGTCTGGTCTGACTCAGAATGAGTTTTTGGCCACTGGCGCTCTAGCTGTCTCAACTATTGTTTCATCGCCCTCAGCTCCAGGGAAAACCACGGGGCTGCCCGGGCTCCATGCAATCGGAGAGGGCGCTTCGGAGCCAGACAGTCAATAGCCCTCTTCTCTTCTCAACAGCAGCATTGGGGGTGCAACCAATCTGGTACAACGCTCCTTGACTTGAACCCCCTGCTACCTGTCAAAATGATGCTTCTGCTTCCATTCTGAGCTCTTTGCACCCACAGATGCCTCAAATCTCTGTTTACAGCCTTCCGCTCTACTGGCTGAGCTATCAAAAGGCCTGCTGGTGGTGGAGCTGACTCCTTGGTACTGAATCAGCTTGCAAAGTAAGAACACTCCTTCAAGATAAGGACAGTCCTTCAAGCCAGGTGTAGTCCTTCCACCAAGATGAAGACAAATGAGTACCTACTGAGCTTGTGTGGGAGAGGTACTCCTGCCTTCATCAGGTGCACGTAAGCATCAACCGCAGCTATTGCCCTATCTTCATTACCATCATCCTTATTGTGAATGGGGGAGACTCAAATTTCCCATGAACCTATATTTAGGCAATATACTCAGAGTGATGGGCTATTATATTCCAATTTAATCATTGTAAGAGAGGCCAATGGGAGCGTATGCCTCTGCCATAAATCATCCACGAAGCAGGAAAGGCAACTTAAGTAATATAAGAAGGATTACAGTGCCTATAAATGAAAATACATCACCTCCTGGCATACTGCAAAAAGCAGAATTTGCAGCACTTTGGGACTATGGGGTTTGGAACTTAATAGGTTAAGTTCTTCCCATGATGCCTCAACATTCTGACATCAGCTTTCGAAGCTGGGAGGAGCTGGGAGGAGTTAAGTTCAGTCCTCTCTGTACTTTGAGGGGAAAGGATGCAGTTTTGTCATGGCTGCAGATAGTCCTGGATTTTCCTAAGAACTGTTGGAATAAAGAACTGTAAATAGACAAACCTACCTCTGTGTGTTTGTCAAAGGACGTGATAGCTTTCCCGCTGTGTAAACTCTGCTACGGCGTGGCTGGAGCAGCAAAAGGAGCAGAGGCACGCAGAGGAGGCATGCCGGACCTGCTGGATCTGCCATAAAGAGCTAATTGGGGTCCGAAAATCCAATTAGCGGGGTCATGCCTAATCAGTCAACCGGACAGGTTATGGACCTTATTCACCGATTGTAAAGCTATCACTGGAGCTTTGAAGTTGGCAATCTGAGAAACGGAAGCTGGCCGGAGGTCGGAGGCTGCTTTCAGTGAGTCTCGCCTGATGTCGAAAAGCAAAATGAGGTGTTTGCCTGCGTCTAAGAGGCAAAGAAGCTGCTGAGAGAGCTCCTGGGACACAGAGTTAAAAGCAAGAAGCAGCTGAAAATCGTTTCTCCACGGAAGGGAGAGCCAGAGAAGCTTGTGATCTGTAAGTACAGCTTGGGCCCCTTGGGAGAACGGGAGGAGAATGGCTGCTGCTCCAGCACAGGGCGGCCATGAGAGCTTCAATATACCTTTCGAAAGGCTCAATGGCACCAATTGGGAGGACTGGAATAAGCGCATGTACTATTGGCTGGAGGGAAAGCAGCTGTGGGAATGCACGCAGGCTGATCCAGTCGTGGCCGGGCCCAATGCAGGCGCCGCAGACGTGGAAAGAGCCACTGCAGCGGCAAAGAAAGACAAGAAAGCCATGTCCCATGTAGTGATGGCGCTTGAAGCGTCACAGCTCCCTCATATTGATGGCTTACGTACCTGTCATCAGATTTGGTCTGCTCTGACTAGAATACATCAGAGGACCACAGCTGGGGCTAAGATTCATGTGATACGTTCTCTGTTTGAGAAGAAGTTGTCACCAGGGGAACCGATAAGGGATCACATTGCCCAGGTGCTGACTATTTTCAGTAAGCTGCGTCAGCTCAATGTGCCCTTCCCAGATGAACTTAAGGCTTATACACTTTTAAGTTCTTTGGACAGGAGTTATGAGAACTTGGTTCTAACGATGGAAACGATGCCACCGCAGGATCTTACGATTGATTATATTAGCGGACGCTTGATTGACGAAGAATCAAAGCGGCAGAGGGCGGTGAAAGAAGGCAAAGATGGCACAGGGAACTCTGGGTGTAAGGGCGGAGCCAGGCCAGCTGAATGCACTGTCCAGGCTTTTTCCGCTCGTCGTTGTTACATCTGTAATTCGCCCGAACATTTACGTCGTAATTGCCCCCACCGGAGCAGAGAGCCGAGGCAGGATGTTCACACTTCCCATGGGAACCAGGCAGGTTTCCATGGCAACAGGCCTGGGAAGGCAGGCAGGCGTGGAACAGAACCAGGTGGCCGTGGTAAACAACGGGAAGAGTCTTATCAAGTCTCTGCGAGCATGGCGTTGTTCGAATACAGCTGTGTGGAAAATTCTGAGCTCCGCTTTGTTATTGACTCTGCAGCTAACCGCAATATGGTTCCAGAGACCCCTGCAGTCGAGATGTGGAATTGCAAGGCAGTTCCAAAGGGACAAACTGTGCTTTTTGCAAATGGGCAGAAAAAGAATGTAACCAGTCTTGTTGATTTACATGTGTTTGTTTTACAGGAGACGATGGAATTTTGTACCGTTCCTGGGATGCACCACTGTCTTTTATCTGTGCCTTACTTGTTAAAAAAGGGTTTCCAGGTTTGTTTCCAGGGGGATTTCTGCACAATTTCCAGAGGAGGGAAACGCCTTGTCGAAGTGAAAAGGGGACAGAGTGATCTTTTCATTCTTAAAACGTCTCTTGGGGGTGAAGGGAAGGCTGAGAAAGCACAAGCGTTGCGTGCTACAGTTCCCAACCAGCATACTACAATTCCCGCTCATGATGCCACATGTGCATGCGTATGGCATCAGAGAACAATTCATGGGTCGGTAGATGACTTGCAGACTCTGCCCGAGGTTGCCAAGGGGTGTAGAATTAAAAATTGTGGAAGTGCCATAAATTGTGACACTTGCAAGCAGGCAAAGGTAAAAGGCTGCAGTTACCCAAAGGTAGAAAGGGTAGCCACAAAGCCCTTTGAATTGGTTCACATTGATTTGTGGGGTCCTGTGAGGGAAGCAAGTCTGGGAGGTGCCAGGTTTCTTCTGACAGTTCAAGACAGTTTTTCGCAGAATTCCTGGAGTTTAGGTCTCAAATCCAAGGAGGATGCAGCACAGCTGATCAGTAGCTGGATTGAGGGAGTGGAACTAAGGTTTTCCACCAGAGTGCAGGCAGTCACCAGTGACAGAGGAGCTCAGTTTACAGGGTCTGCTCTGCAGAAGTTCTTTCACAAGAAAGGGATACGTCACACAGTGACTTCACCCAGTCAGAAGGGGGTGGCAGAGCTTAGAAGTGCGGCTCTGGTTAAAGCTGCACAGGTGTTGCTGAAAGAGTCTGGGTTACCTCCAAGGTTTTGGCTGGAGGCAACCAGATACGTATGCTTCACCTGGAATAGGACCTACAATTCGCTGGTAGGTGACACACCGTTTTCTTTGTTGAATGGCAGAAAGCCCCAGGTTCACTTTCTGCGCAAGTTTGGTTCATCTGCGGTTGTCCCTGTGCCCAAGGCTTTGCAAGGGCCAGATGGAGCCAAGTTCCAGAAAATGATCTTCTGTGGGTATGAGCCAGAAGCTCGTGCATGGCGGTTTGCTTACCCATCAGGTGATCAGAGTAAAGTGCTGATCAGTAAACACGCTGAGTTCTTTGAGCAGAGTGAGAAGCCAAAGGTTGTTGTCCAGCGTGATCTTCTCTCAGATTGTCTCTCTGAGCCAGAGGACAGTTGTGATGAGGAGGAAGGAGAGGCTGAGGCTGCTGATGACGACCAGGGTCAAGAGCAGGATGGAGCATCTCCACAAGTTGTCAAGAGTGAGCCTAGTTCTCCTGTGAGTGTGATGGAAAGGATTCGAAGACGCTTTAAGTCAGAGGGGGAATCCCGTGATGCAGAGGTCACACCTGCTGGTGACGGTGAGCCAGAGGAAACACCTGAGTTTGTGCCTAGGCGATCCAGTCGCACAACCAAAGGTATTCCGCCTGAGAGGTACCAGGCCATAGGTGCGTGGGTAAGTTTCGCACAGTGCGTTTCTGAGAATTGTGAGGTGGTTCCACAAATGCCAAACAGGTCTGCCAAGGGAGGGCACGAGGCATTGGGGATGGGATTGATCTCACAAGGTGTTACTGAAGGGGTTCAACAGGTGCCTGGGAAAGATGCCGGAAAGGGGCACAAGGCAAAGGGAAAGGTGTTGGGAAAGGGAACTCAAAAGGGTCTTGTCAGAATGGTTTCAGCAAGAGGGGGTATGGGGTTTGGAACTTAATAGGTTAAGTTCTTCCCATGATGCCTCAACATTCTGACGTCAGCTTTCGAAGCTGGGAGGAGCTGGGAGGAGTTAAGTTCAGTCCTCTCTGTACTTTGAGGGGAAAGGATGCAGTTTTGTCATGGCTGCAGATAGTCCTGGATTTTCCTAAGAACTGTTGGAATAAACAACTGTAAATAGACAAACCTGCCTCTGTGTGTTTGTCAAAGGACGTGATAGCTTTCCCGCTGTGTAAACTCTGCTACGGCGTGGCTGGAGCGGCAAAAGGAGCAGAGGCACGCAGAGGAGGCGTGCCGGACCTGCTGGATCTGCCATAAAGAGCTAATTGGGGTCCGAAAATCCAATTAGCGGGGTCATGCCTAATCAGTCAACCGGACAGGGACATGAAACGATACCTATTTGGGCTTGATCAAAGAAGCGTTTCAGTTTAAAGAACTGTAAATTTAAACAGGGAAAACAGGTAGAGAAAAACGGGACTCCACGTCGCCATCTGGCAGCACAATGTTATATTGCACATACAAAGCATAAAAATCGCTTTTTCTTTAGCCGTTTAGTTGAGTCCTTGGAGCGCTCTGTGAATTAAGCTTATTAAAGTTTTACTTAGAGCTGGAGCAGAACCCTTCCTCAAAAATATGCAGCTCTATATTGGTTTTCATATAACGTTCCAAAAACACTTAAGAAAATAAGAACTCCGCATCTCAGACCTGATGTCCTATAAACAGTTTCAGGAACAACAGCTCCTCCTGTAAATGGCGATGTTCTGGTGAAATTGGCTGGAGCTGTTAGGTGCAAAGTTCAGAATAACTTGTGATTATCTAGCCCAGAATTCTCTTACCTAAGTCAGCCAGAGATCATCAGAAGATGCCTTCCCTTGTTTCTCCCATGGTAGGGGGTATAACGTAGTGTTGGAGTTCCTTTTGGTATGGTTAATAGGCATTGAAAGATCTCTCACCCACCAATCATTAATAGTCCATTCCAAGCCACTGAACAAGCTGTGATGCACCATTTTGACACACTGTGGGGTCCACTTGGTTTCATGTTGAAGGATGGAGGTCAGAATGTTGCCTCCTTCCACGACTTGAGCAACTTTTTGACTAATCCCTGGCTTTTCTGAAAGCAAAAACCACTTGCTGATTTTACAGATGCATGCATCTTCCCAGATGCCAGTTTACAGGGCGTCAGAAGGGGCACCTAAAATAAGGTCTATCATTACTGCTATTCTACTGGTGGCAGATGTAAATTCAAATGTATTTCATTTCATTTCTTGCATTGATAACCACCTGTTTTCCAAGGAGCCCAAGCTGGTGTACATGATTCTCCCTCTCCTCATTTTATCCACACAACAACCCTGTGAGGTAGGTTAGGCTGAGATACATTAATTTTAAAACACACAAGAATTTGTGTGTGTGTTCTTTCAAAAAATAAATTGCATATAATTGTGGAAATGCAATGGGAAGATTTATCAGTGGACAGCTGTAAAAGTGACTCTGAATCAAAACAGAGCTGCCTCATTTCTACATAGAAAAATGGATGCGACCATCATAGAGGGGGGTGGAAAGACCCCCCCCCTACACTTTGACCCACATTTTTAATGAATTCTTCAACATAATTTATTGTTGAACGCTGGACTGAATATCCATTCTCCAATTCATTAGTCACTGTGCACTTCAGTTAATAGGCAAAGCATTAGCTAACTCATGATAAATTCAATAGATATTTTCAACATAATTTTGCTGGTACTCCCTGCCAACGTGGTACCACTTTGGAGGCTGAAAGGATGTCTTTCTTTAAATGGGAAGGAAGGCATTTTTAGGAAATATCCATTATGAATTCGTTCCAGAGCTTCTGATGGTTTCAAATCAGTCTATTAAATGAGGAAGGCACCCAGGATCTTCTTTCAGAACAAATAAGTTAAAAATGTCCAAAGGGAGGAAGATAGAGATCAGAAATACAATCAAAATGGTGGCTTCTTACATTTGTTCCTCAACAGTAGAAAGGCCATTCAGAAGCCATCTCACACAGGGAAGCTCAGTCAACCGATGCACTTTAGTCCATGAGAAATAATTAGGGTGTCCTTTTTTGCCCTTCTGAACTTCACTTCCCTGATACTGAAATATGCTTTAATTAATAACAATAGCAATAAAAGGAACTATTACTGTGAATTCTACTTGGCCCATGATTATTTCTCAGATAAAGTGTCCTATTTTCTCATCTCCCCCACTGGCATTTCCAATGTAAATTTTGAAAAGTCAAGCTAGACTACGATTACAGTTATCAAGGTCCCATAGATCTCTAACTTCTGAATAGACATGAATAGCTCACACTGGTAATGTAGGGTGTTGATTTAGTGCTGTGCATGGACTGTTCTTGGACTGCAAGAAGTTCAAATGCATCCATTCTTAAGGAAATCAGCCCTGAGTGGTCACTGGAAGGACAGATCATGAAGCTGAGGCTCCAATACTTTGGCCACCTCATGAGAAGAGAAGACTCCCTGGAAAAGACCCTGATGTTGGGAAAGATGTAGGGCACAAGGAGAAGGGGATGACAGAGGACCAGATGGTTGGACAGTGTTCTCGAAGCCACAAACATGAGTCTGACCAAACTGCGGGAGGCAGTGGAAGACAGGAGTGCCTGGCGTGCTCTGGTCCATGGGGTCACGAAGAGTCGGACACGACTAAACGTCTAAACAACAATCCCACAACCCAATCCAGCAGCCATTCTAAGACTTTGGATTGGCCCTCACCCAACTCAGGGCTGACCCAACCTGGATCTAGTCCTTGAATTTATTTGGGGACCAGAGTTAAATCCTGCTGGGTATTGCTTCCCCAGTGCGTTCCCTGCAGCCAGCAGGAATGCTGGTGAGTGGAGGGTTCAGTCCTGCTTATTTGGCTGTGCATGGATATTCCCTTGATCGGAACAGGCACAAATAGGCAAAGCAATGTGCAGGGCTGTTTAAAAGTCCTCTTGCAAACAGCCCCATCCAGCTCTTTGCAAAGGCTTTGTGCCTATCCTTCTCCCCTGCCACTATTGCTGTGTATCTTGCCAGTCCCAGATCATTATGGGTGGGCCATCCTGACCTTGGGTGATCCGGGACTATCTCAACCCAATTCAGCTGAAGCCCAGATCTGCCCAAATGAGCCGGTTATGGGCTTTTGTTACTCCCTGGTGTTCTTTCTCTCTTTCCACACCCCAATAGAACATGGGAAAAAATCCACCCTAAGAACTCAATTTTCAAACTAAACCTTGGAAATACGTACAAGCTTCTACAAGTAGAAAGAGGACTTTTCTAGTAACATTTGAGCTCTCTCCAGGCTTCTCTCAAAATTGAGAGAAGCCAAGATAATTCCCCAAATGTCTGGAATAGCTTGGTTTATTTTCTGAGTCAATCCTGCTTTGGAAGTTGCCCACCCCTCTCACCTACTCCCCACTATGATCTTCAAAATACCCTCTAGGGTGTTGGGAATTCATTCCTCCGTGCTGCAGATATGGGATTGTTTCATCACATGTCAGTGTGTTTACATTCCACAGTGTTGGATGTCATGGGAATGGAAGTTCAGATACGCTGTTTCCGTGGTACTACTTTTGCTTCCCCCACCCTCTCTCTGATGATGAAGCTGAGAGGAGCCATGCTTTTCTTTGTCCTGTAAATAATAATCGTAGAGCTTTGTAGCCACACCTCAAAGGCTTGCTTTTGCTGTCTGCTGACTCTGCTGAGACAGGATGTACAGATGTCTTTGGATATCTGTCACAGCAGTGCCTCAGGAGGAGGATTAATCACCCGAGTGGCACTTTGGAGGGAGTAACACACTGGTCGTGGTGTTGATTCCCAAACCCCATGAATTTCAGTAGCAGCCACCCACTTCAGCTCCCAAGGACACCAAGGTAGAATGCCAGTGAACTTAATAGCAAACAGGGATCCACTCTCCCTCCTTTTGGTTTCTCTTCTCACAGCTGGACTGCTGACACTGCTTGCTTTGCCTTGCTTTGCTTTAATATCAGCATCGAGCTCACAATAACAACACATTAAAAATTTAACAAGGAACATTTCCACTAAGGCAGTTGTATCAAAACCTGCAGTAGCACAGAAGATAAAAAAAGAGAGAATTCAATAGACAATGACATATCTGAATCATACAAATAATTGATCGGGAATGGATGCTGAGCTCTAGCCCAGCTCCAGTTGACATAACCCCTCTGAAAAAGGGCTTTCTCGCTTGGTGCAGCAGCATAGTGGCAGGCAGCAAGTTCGTCTATACTTTCAGCCCCAAGGGAGATGGGGCAGGTCCCATCCAGCCCTAAATGGAGCACATGCTGCTTGCAATCAGCAGTGCAGTCCCAGGCACCTGGATCTTTCATACGGAAGGCTGGCCTGGTCTCACTCAATCCCCCGGAATGAGTCAATTGCAAACAGCAATTCAAATCCCTTTACGGACAACTTCATTGCAAGCACACTCTCTTGCAGATGGCTGCACTATTTCCATCAGTGTCTTCTTTCACAGTTTCAGCCATAAGGGAAGCAGCGCTTGTCTCACTCTTCCCCAGATGGAACACAGCCTCCCAAATTCTGCTACTTCCATGGCAGCACCCATTAGGTGCAATTAAAATAGAAGACAGGAACGAGTTTTCTGGATCAGGTAGAGTAGCAAAGCCCTGCCGAAAGCTAATGGAACACTATATGGCTTGCTCGGAAGCTCATGGCTTGCTAGGAAATTTCATGATGATATGTAGTTTGTGCCCCACCCTAGGAACCTAGAAAATGAAACTCTCTACCATGACTTGCCTGGGACTCACTGCTGGATGGGGGAAAACACACCTTTGAATGCTGGTAAGAGATTATGGCAGTGATCCTTCAGTTCTGAAGAGCAGCATTGTTTGGTTTCGAAAAAGTTAGGATCTTCTTTGTATTCATTATTATTACTATTGTTTATTTATCTCTTATCCATGATGCTGCCCTTCTCTCTTCCTTCACATGCCTCCTGGTCAAAAGGCACCTTTTCTGTGAAGTGCTCAGAAGCTGATGGACTGCAGCTCCCATCATCCCTGGCTATTGGCCCAGCTGGCTAGAGCTGATGGCAACTGGGGTCCAGTAGTGGTGTGCAGTCAGTAGACATGGGTGAGTAGGCTAGTCCCCTAAATGTTTCGCTGCTGCCTCCTTCCCAAAGCCTGGGAGACTTCTGTCCAGCTTAGGGATGCTCATACAGGTGATGTCTCACACATGACACCATCTCCCTCCCATTGCCCTCTGATCCTAACTGTTCCCCTACAAAAAAATTCACGGCACACCACTAGTTTCCTTGAATACCTGGAAAGCGCTACAAACCCTTCAGAGGGATGAAAAATAACAAGAAAGTACACTTTGACCAGAGAGAATCTCATTCAACAACTCCCCTGACTCTTGCTATTTCATTCAGCATTGCCCAGACACCTGCATGAGTATTTTGACAACCATAAAGACTAAAATGTAGAGGGTTTTCATTTTGTTATTGTTTTTTAAATGGAAGCCATGCTTTTTAAGTTGAATTCTGAAGCTACTTCTATTCCAAAGCTACATTATTCAGTTTTACTACATTTGCTGCAGAATTGGGGGGGGGGCATACTGTTGCAGAACACGCACCACAGGAAAACTGCTTTTCAATTCAGTTGCCTGAAGCTCCTCTTTATTCTGGAGTACACCTGAGAGATGTTTCTCAACTCCTGAAAACTAGCGAGTCCCCTGGACATGTTGCAATGTGCACAATATTTATACAGTAATTGTTGCACAAAGCACAGAGACTTACTTGCTCAAATATTCAGTGGTACCTCAGGTTAAGTACTGAATTCATTCCGGAGGTCCGTTCTTAACCTGAAACTGTTCTTAACCTGAAGCACCACTTTAGCTATTGGGGCCTCCTGCTGCTGTGGCACCGTCGGAACCCAATTTCTGTTCTTATCCTGAAGCAAAGTTCTTAACCTGAAGCACTATTTCTGGGTTAGCAGAATGTGTAACTTGAAGCATATGTAACCTGAAGCGTATGTAACCCGAGGTACCACTGTAGTGGAATATTATAGAAATGTTCAAGACAGTATTTCAACATGTTCCAAAATAGTTGTGTACTCTTCAGATTCATTTTACATCAGCAACAGTTATTTTGCTTTACTGGTTGTCTGCAGTTCCATGCACTGGAACATTTTTGCACAACTTTGTTGCTAAGCAGTACATGAACAATCAAACGTCACTCTCATTCCATGTCACCTCCACTCTTATTCTTAACCAGAGCAAATGTCATTATCCTTAATCCTTGGTATGTACTGAGTTTGAATCCTAGAACAATAGGCAGGTAGGATCCTAGAAGGCAGCAACTTGAGTGGCTTGCAGGAACAGCCCAATCAGGCTCCAGGAGGGGAGCTGAATCAGCCAATCATGCTGGACCCATTGTGTAAATAATGTATATATAGCCAGAGGTTTTCGAATCCCCACAACGGGGTGAGCTCCCGTTGCTCAGTCCCAGCTCCTGCCAACCTAGCAGTTCGAAAGCACATCAAAGTGCATGTAGATCAATAGGTACCGCTCCGGCGGGAAGGTAAATGGCGTTTCCGTGCGCTGCTCTGGTTTCGCCAGAAGCGGCTTAGTCATGCTGGCCACTTGACCCGGAAAAACTGTCTGCAGATAAATGTCGGCTCCCTCGGCCAGTAAAGCGAGATGAGCGCTGCAACCCCAGAGTCGTTTGTGACTGGACTTAACTGTCATCCAGAGGTGGTTTTTTTGGGGGGAAACTCACTCACTCTCTGATGACCATGAGCTGAAATAAAGAGCATGAAATAGCGTGTTCTCCCTAACAGAGAGCACGTGTTGCGGTTGGGGGAACAGGCCACCCCCACAATGACTGGGCAAATTGTTAGCAACCCAAGCATTTAAGGGTTAAATGGGTTGCTGGGGGAAGACTAATTTGGCAATTGGAGGAGGGGTTAGAGGCTATATATACAGAGGCCAGAAGAGGGAACGCCCTCTTGGCCGTTTTGAACTGGATCAAGGAGCAACTACCTGGTCACGGTTGTATTTCGAGCCTTGCTAATTTTCCAAAACCTTGCCGCCTGGCTTTCCCCCTTTTTTCTTGTCCCGATCCTTCTTTTCTCTTCTTCCCTGTATTCTCATTTTTTCTTAATTCCTTAATTATTTTACTGTACTCGACTCTGGTTGGGGCCTTTAGGGTATCTGGCTGAGGGTGGGGTTCCCCCCCCGGCCTGGGGAGGCCTTCCCTTCCCGGCAACTTACCTTGGAAAAAGAGTAGGTCCACGGGTGCCCCGCAGCCATCCCCTGGGGGTCGCCGTCGCTGCCCCGCGTCGGAGAGGCCCGGGCGCCTTCAGCCTCATCGGTGAGGCCTTTAAGTAGTACACTCCCGGGCGGATCCCCGGTGCGTCGGGGTGCGCGGCGCCGGCTCCTTGCCTGTTCGGAGGAGCGATCGTTGGGCCTCAGCGCGGCCTGGGTTTGCCGCGCCGGGGGGCCTGCGCGGGCTGCGGGGCCTTGCCGCGGCCTTTATTGCCTAGGCGGGCCTCCCGCCCTCGTCGGCCGTTCCCGGCCCGGTGAGCCGGTGGCGGCTTAGCCCCCAGCGGTTTCCCCGCCGCCTGCGGTTCCCCGATTCGTCGGGGTGCGCGGCGCCTGCTCTTTGTTTGTTCGGGGGAGCGATCGCTGGGCCTC
The DNA here is from genome assembly GCA_034642415.1 of Podarcis siculus. Taxonomy (NCBI): domain Eukaryota; kingdom Metazoa; phylum Chordata; class Lepidosauria; order Squamata; family Lacertidae; genus Podarcis; species Podarcis siculus. The sequence continues at coordinate 29,411,131 of JAXCMG010000020.1, read as the reverse complement.
GGCGCGGCCTGGGTTTGCCGCGCCGGGAGGCCTGCGCGGGGCCGCGGGGCCTTGCCGCGGCCTTTACTGCCTAAGCGGGCCTCCCGCCCTCGTCGGCCGCTTCTGGCCCGGTGAGCCGGTGGCGGCTTAGCTCCCAGCGTCTCCCCGCCGCCTGCGGGGTCTCGCTCATGGGGGCCGGCCCTCGGACACAGTGCGGTGCGGCTGCGTCGCCGGCGACGAGGCCCGACGCCCCCCCTCCCCACCATTCGGGGTGCGTGGGATCGAAATAAATATATTGTAGAAGAGTAGGCCTTGCTTTGGGAGCGAGCACGTGGCGCGGCGGAAAAAAGGGTTCGCTTTCGCTTTCCCATCCCCCGCTGCCCCCCCACCTCCCCCCCTACTCAGGTCCTCTCTGTGGCTGCAGCCTACTGGTGCGTGAGCTTCCCCCCCTGGTGGCTCGGCACTGCACTGCAGCCTCATTGAGTTAGCTGGGCCTACTGGAGACCCCTGCTGGCTAGTTGGCACATTGCAGCTCCTATAATTTAATTCCTTAGCCTGTAATTCCTTGGTTTCATTTGCTGCTTATCAAAGTTGTTTTATTGGGAGTTTTAATTCTTATATTCACGGTGCCTTTGCACTGCCAGTTTGGCACGGCTGATACCCCCCCCCCCTGTGGACGACCTGGGGACGGGCTTTGATTAACCCATTGTTATATGTGATTGATTATTACCCATACTCAATTGTTAATTAGCATTTTGTTAATTTAGGTGATTTCGTTTATTTTATTTACTTCAGTTGCTGTTTCCGAATCATTGAAGGGTAGTACTCACAGGAAGCTGACGGTTGACCTGCAGGCCCAAGGGTGGTTGGTTATTTCTCGTCATAGTGCAGCACTAACTGACTTGAATTTCCCGACTAGCAGGCATGGCCCCGAAGAAAGCTTCGGCCCGAACTGGCCAGTCTACCACTGCAAAACGGCCTATCAGGGGTCCATCCCAAGCATTGCGCTCACCTGCCCCGAGTCAAGCAGTTGGTCGGGTTCAGTCATTGATGGCAAGCATGGCTGATGATCCAGCGGCCATGTCTCGTTTTGCGGCTGAAATCGATGGTGTCCTCCAACGTTGTTCCACCCGGCCCTCTACGTCTGCAAGGCCACCTCAGCCGTTGCTGCCATCGTCACCAGCTTCATCACTGTCTAGCGAGCATGAAGGGGAAGGGCCGTCGACTAGTAATGCGCGGGTGGATTCCCAGTTTATCCAACCCTCCTACTTACCTACTACTCGTGTCCGTTCGCGTAGGACAAGGCTGTCTTCCAGGAGGGTGTCTCGAGGAAAGACCCCTTCGGCACCTGCTTCCCGTCGGAGCGGGGCTGTCCAGCCTTTAGCTGGGGCGGCTTCGGGTTCAGGCACCTCACATGTTGTATCTTCTTCTGTGGCTCCAGGTCCCTCACAGCAGGACCTTGACACGGGATCCTCCATGGAGGACAGCCTTCCAGTTCCTGCCAGGAGATCCTTGGGTGGAAAGCGTCATCACAGAAGATCTTCCCGGAAGCATGCCAAACGCAGGAGGGAGGACTCTTCTTCTTCTTATACTGGTACGTCTTCTAGTTCTGACGATGAGGTGGGTAGCTCAATGGAACTTTATTGGGGTTTTGGCGAGGTGGCTTCGGGGCTCCCGAGGTGGGCTTGGGAAAGGAGGGCCAATGCTCACCGGGCGAGATACGGGGCAGTACAAGAGTGTAGGGATGGTGTGCTGGTACCGGACGTTAAGGTCTCCACCAACTCGGCCAGAGACATCATCCCAGGTTCACACTTGGCGACGAAGCTACGGTCTAGGATACTCAACGGCCGTTACGTAGATATATTTAAACTGGCCCCACCCTCGGAGGACCAGGAGAAAGTGAATTTCTCCAAGAAGCGCCCTGGCAACCCCACAATTGACAGAACTTTCGAGCACTGGCTTGACTGTTTCCAAGTCTTCGCCGGCGTAGTGGTGGCAGCTTATCCTCGGAGGTCTCTCCACTTGTTTGTTTATTTATCCATCGTTCGCTCCGCCTTCACCAAAGCTGGCGAAAAAGCTGCGATAAAATACGATGAGAATTTTAGGCGTCGGGCGGCCAAGATCCCGTCGGCTCGCTGGGATCGTAAGGATCTCGATGTGTGGACCACCTATGTGGCCCCACTCATTGACAAAAAAGTGCCGGAACAGCAGAAGCCCAAGCCGGCAGCCTTTAGAACTAGCCGCCGTATGCTATGCTGGGACTTTAATAAGGGATCATGTCAGCGCCAGGGGTGTAAGTACGCCCACAGCTGCGAGAAATGCGGCGGCGCGCATGCAGCGTCTGCTTGCTTTAGTGGACGGCGGCCCTTTCGTGGAGGCAGAGGGGGTTCTCAGCAAACCCCTAAACCAACCCCCTCTACTGCGGCTGCAGCACCAGGAAAGTAATGTATTGACATCTTTAGCCCACACCCCTATTCGCTTGCAGGTCCTACAATTCTGGCTCCAGTCTTACCCCAACAGGGAGGCTGCGGCCTATTTGAACAATGGTTTCTCCGTTGGCTTTAGGATTCCGGTAGCCATGACTCCCGTGGCACGGAATCCTGCTAACCAGAAATCAATTCGCGAGCTACCTATGGTCGCCCGCAAGAAAATAGCAAAGGAAGTGGCTATGCATCGCATGGCTGGTCCCTTTGACGCACCACCCATTCACGATTTGCATATATCCCCGTTAGGCATCGTCCCAAAAAAGGCCCCGGGTGAATTTCGTTTAATTCACAACCTATCACACCCTGAAGGTACGTCAGTTAATGACGTTATTCCGACGGAGCTCTGCTCCGTGAAGTACGCTTCTCTTGATCAAGCGATCAAGATGATTCGGGAGTTCGGTCGCGGTGCCTTATTGGCAAAATGTGATATTGAATCGGCATTTCGCCTTTTGCCAATTCATCCAGATGATTTTTGGCTGCTAGGTTTCCAGTTTGAGGGCAAGTATTACTTTGACAAAGCTATGCCTATGGGCTGTTCAATAGCGTGTGCCGCTTTTGAAACTTTCAGCACCTTTTTAGAGTGGGCCCTGAAGTCCAAAACTGGACTGGGCGGAGTCACACATTATCTGGATGATTTTTTACTGGCTTCTGCGAACAACACCGGCGATTGCTTGGCGCTGTTGCAAGCCTTTGCCGACCTCACGCAAGAATTGGGGGTCCCGCTCGCCGCTGACAAGACAGAGGGTCCTTCGACCCAGCTCACTTACCTGGGTATCCTTTTGGATACGGTTGAGCAAACTTCTAGCCTCCCTGCGGACAAGCTGGAAGCTTTGAGGAAGATTATAGAGGAACTGCTTCCATTGAGAAAAGTGTCCCTCAGGCAACTCCAGTCGCTTTTGGGACACTTGAACTTCGCTTGCAGGGTGGTGGCTCCTGGGCGCCCCTTCTGTTCACGCCTAGCACGTCTCACTGCTGGGTTAAGGTTTCCGCATCATCGGGTTCGCCTTTCCCGGGAGGTGAAGACCGATCTGCGCATCTGGTTGGAATTCCTGGAGGAATTCAATGGAGTTTCATTGTGGCAAGACACATTGAACTTGCATAATGATTTCCAGGTGCAATCAGATGCTGCTGGTTCCTTAGGATTCGGCCTTTTCTGGAAAGGTCGCTGGTGTGCCCAACGTTGGCCACCTGGGTGGCAGGGAGGTGAGATCACGCGTGACCTAACTTTTCTCGAGTTTTTTCCAATTGCAGTGGCAGTGCATTTGTGGGTCGAGGAGTTCAGGAACCGTCGTGTCTGCTTCTGGACGGACAACCAGGCGGTGGTGAATGTCCTAGCCAAATTGTCATCACGCTCCCCCAGGGTCTCGGCCCTGTTGCGGGACTTCGTGTTGCATTGTTTACGTTATAATATAGTGTTCTCGGCACGTTTTATTCCAGGGGTGTCTAACGATATTGCTGATGCTCTGTCCCGTTTTCAGATGGAGCGGTTCAGGTTCCTGGTTCCAGAGGCGCGGATACGTCCGGAATATTTCCCGGATCATCTCTGGAACCTTGGCAGCAATTAGTTTGTCAGGGAGTAGCGGCATCGGTTTCCCCTTCTACTCTGAGATCTTATGAAAAGGCCTGGGCTGATTTCCTGGCATTTGCCAGCTTATCGGACAGTGTGGCATCTGGGGTCCCACCCACCTCTTCGCAGGTGTTGAAGTATTTGGCGCACTTGTTCCAATTGGGACGTGCAGCCAGGACGCTTAGGATGCAAGCGGCTGCCATAGCCTTTTTCTGCAAAACATATTTTGATAAAGACCCTTGTGCAAAGTTTGTGGTTCGCAGGGCGCTTGAGGGATGGGGTAGAATTTGCCCCTCCAGGCCGGCTAACAGGCACCCCATCTCCTTTGACTTGCTGAGCAGGTTGCGCAAGAAGCTCAGGGTGGTTTGTTGGTCTGGGTACGAGGCTCGCCTGTTCTCGGCTGCCTTCTCCGTCGCATTCTTTGGCGCATTGAGAGTGGGTGAGCTAGTAGTAGAAGACCACAGGGATGGTCGTTCTAGGGGCCTTCTGCTCCAGGACATTCAGCTGTCCCCTGCTGAATTGAGAATTACGATTAGACATTCAAAGACGGATCAAGGGGGCAGGGGTGCCCTAATTCGACTCCCTGCCACGGGGGAGGCGGGCCCTTGCCCAGTTAAGGATGTCAGCAAATACCTGGAGTTGAGAACACAAGGGGATGGTCCGCTGCTTCGGCATGAGAATGGGTTGCCGTTATCTAGACACCAATTTGCGAAGGTATTGCGTAAGGCAATCGTGGCCTGTGGTGGCAGGGCTAGCGATTTCGCCCCCCATTCCTTTAGAATAGGGGCTGCCACGACGGCTGCTCACTGGGGCTTGTCAGCTGCCAGAATAAAGGATTTGGGTCGTTGGAAATCTAATGCGTTTAGGGGATATGTGCGTTGATGGTTTGGTGTCTTATGTTGTCCTTTGTTCGTTTTGTCCCAGGTTTAGATACTGTGCGCATATGGATGGTGGGGCACAGCATCATCCATTGGGCTGCTGTCGCAGCACGGCAGGCCGGAATGGGTCCAGGTCTTGGTCTTCCTTCGCACATACGGTTGTCCTGGCTATCCAGAAGGGGAATGCGCTGGGCAGAGTTTTTGCCTCGGATTCGGAGCCAGCTGCTATTGGAAGGGCCGCCAGCGGCTATCGTGGTGCAGCTGGGGGAGAACGACCTGGTTTCAACGGACTGTTTCTCTTTGCGGGCTGCAATCTTGGGTGACTTGGAGACGCTGCGGGCAATGGTGCCCACAGCAAAACTATTTTGGTCCAAGCTTTTGCAACGACGTGCTTGGACGGGCAGTCGTTCCCCAGCGGCCATCGAAAGGGCCAGGAAGCGCATCAATGCTGCGGTTTCCAGAAGGATTGTGGAGTTGGGTGGAGAAGTGATTTTTCATCCCGACATCACCTTTCAAGCGGCAGCCCTTTTTAGAGCTGATGGAGTGCACCTGTCGGCTTCTGGGAATGAGGCTTGGATAGGTGCAGTGGTGGCCAAGCTGAGGGCTTGGCTGGGGCTGTGAGTGGTTGGCGGGGAGCTGAGGGCTCCATGGCGGTTAGGCATTGGTTAAATGGTGCTTGGAGGGGTAAGTGCCTACCCCTCCAAATGATGCGAAAGGGAATTCCGTTAAAGGAAATCCAGGGGCTTGACATTCTTTCGTCCTTGTCCCCGGAGTCGGACTTGGGCCGGTCAAGACCCCACCGGAACATAAGGGTGAGAGGTGTTAGTCTGATTCCCAGCTTCATTCTCACCCAATACTTGTTTCCCACGCTGGCTTCCGTTGGGGTCCGGAAGGCCAGCACTGTCCCTGAGGGCAAGGACAGATAGTCATAACCAATGCCTAAGCAACCACTCACGTTTTGTATTTGAATAAAGTTGTGGCCAAAATTATGCCAAAAACCTTAAACAAAAATTGATGTGTGAAGTGTGAGTTTGTTGGGGGTGGCTTGTGGGACTCAACACGCAAAGCGTGTTCTCCCTAACAGAGAGCACGTGTTGCGGTTGGGGGAACAGGCCACCCCCACAATGACTGGGCAAATTGTTAGCAACCCAAGCATTTAAGGGTTAAATGGGTTGCTGGGGGAAGACTAATTTGGCAATTGGAGGAGGGGTTAGAGGCTATATATACAGAGGCCAGAAGAGGGAACGCCCTCTTGGCCGTGTTGAACTGGATCACCCGCCCTCCCGCCCTGTTATTAGGGTGGTTTTGCTCGCTTGACCTTGCTATTGCCTGTCATGGGGTCGTTCGCCTTTGAGCGGGGGCCTAGTAGGAATTTTGCCATTTGGCTGATTGGCTGGTGCCACTTGGTTTTTGCCTACTACGTAGCAAATCGTCACAACTTGTAAGGTTGGCGGTTAGGCATTGGTTAAATGGTGCTTGGAGGGGTAAGTGCCTACCCCTCCAAATGATGCGAAAGGGAATTCCATTAAAGGAAATCCAGGGGCTTGACATTCTTTCGTCCTTGTCCCCGGAGTCGGACTTGGGCCGGTCAAGACCCCACCGGAACATGAGGGTGAGAGGTGTTAGTCTGATTCCCAGCTTCATTCTCACCCAATACTTGTTTCCCACGCTGGCTTCCGTTGGGGTCCGGAAGGCCAGCACTGTCCCTGAGGGCAAGGACAGATAGTCATAACCAATGCCTAAGCAACCACTCACGTTTTGTATTTGAATAAAGTTGTGGCCAAAATTATGCCAAAAACCTTAAACAAAAATTGATGTGTGAAGTGTGAGTTTGTTGGGGGTGGCTTGTGGGACTCAACACGCAACAACACTCAACTCTGAGTATATTTCAATCCTGAAACCAAACTTAATGATTTCTCTAACAATGCCAATCTTTGACTGTTGGAGAGTTGAGTGATACTAAAGTGGTTATTATTATATCTATACTGAACCTCTTGGGAACCAACAGAGTGCTAGATCTGGAATACTTAGACCATGTCACTGCTCAGTTACAGGATCTACCAGAAATGTTAGGCCTTTTGTTGTTTAGCCGTGTCCGACTCTTCATGACCCCATGGACCAGAGCCCGCCAAGCACTCCTATCTTCCACTGCCTCCCGCAGTTTGGTCAGACTCATGTTGGTAGCTTCAAGAACATGTTAGGCCTTACTCTGATGCTAATTTTGTTTGGTTGTTTATTTAGTGTTTATTTTGCTCCCCCCACCTTCCAAGCAAAACAACAACCAACAACATGCAGGCACCCATGGCTGTATCCACGGCAATTTTTATCAGATCAGTTTGAAATTTGGCTCTTCTGAAGACCTCATTAGGTAGCTCAAGTGTGCCAAGATTTACATTATTAACCCGATAAACATGTTAGCTTAGTATACATGTTTGTACACATTACTTGGCTGGAGAACTGGACTGAAAAGTTCAGAAGTGGTGTCCTTCAAAGAACGACAGAACTGTAGAGTCGTGCAGGACCACAAGGGTCATCCAGTTCAACCCCCTGCCATGCAGGAATCCTTTGCCCAATGAGGGGCTCAAACCCACAACCCTCAGAGTAAGAGCCTTATGCTCTACCAACCCAGTTTGTGGTTTGTTTTGGGAAGTGCCAATTAGTTAGGTTTGTCTTTAAATGCAGACCGAATTTCTACCCCCATCCTAAATCCAATGTTGGTCATACTCAAGGCAGACTCGCCAAAATGAATGGACATGATTACAGTCATACCTTGTGCTGCATTCTGCTCTTCTTATGGACTTTCAGCTTATGAACCCGGGAAACCCGGAAGTGTTTACTTCCGGGTTCGCCACCCGCGCATGTGCAGAGGCGATCTGAGCGATTCGCTCACATGCAGAAGTGCTTGATCGTGCCACGCACATGTGTGGAAGAGGCACTCTAGTTATGGACTTTTCAGGGTGCGAACAACACCCCAAAATGGATTAAGTCCGCAACTAGAGGTACCACTGTAATTTAGACTCATTAATTTTAAGAAGTCTGCTCTGAGTAGGACTTAGCTGGCCCTATTGGCCCCTCTGGAACAACACTACCTCATAAGTTCCAGGCTGAATCCCTGAGACAGCGAGCCATTTATTTCCAGCTGCTTGTTTGCTACTCTGTGTTAGAGATTTATATACTTTCTTTCTCACAATGATCTCCAGGTAGTTTGCAGTGAGTGGGAAGAGAAGGGGTGGATCGGTTAGCAGCTAAAAAAACAAGAAACAACCCAACAAAACAAGCAGTAAATTAAGACCCAGATGCTATTTGGAGAGTTTAAATATTTAGAATGTTTAAATATTTTAAAAGCTTGCAATCTTTGCCAGGTGCCTGAAAGGCAATATTGGCACCAGACATACCTCCTTGCAGAGGTGCCTCTGATGGACATGGGACTTGGAGAAGGCCATTGCTGATGACCTGAAGATCTAGGCAGGTCACTATGAGAGGTGGCATGCCTGCAAATCGTTGGATCCTAACAAGCTGTTCTGAGATTTGCTCCATTTATGTGAATGAATTGTAAGTGGGAGTTACAGCTCAGCTCCCTTGCAATATCGGCACCTCATGAGCGTAATCTCTGTACTGCTGAGACCTCTTTGAGCATGAGCAAATAAAGAAATATTAGTGCATTAGTCAGGTAGGAGGTTGTTTATTTGTTTCTGCTACTGCAGGGTTGCTCAATACAGGAAATGGCAGGCTACATCGGGCGCTGCAACTCGTATACAACTCTGGCAGATGTTAATTGCAATCTGCAAGGCAATATATGGCATGCAAATGTTGGTTAAACAGACCATTCATGTTAATGAGTCCTTTACTAATGAGATAATGGGGCTGATTTGATATTATCCATATGCCTGCTTCAACAGTATTGCTATGAAAATCAGACAACAGTTTCCAGGTCATTGTGTGAGTGTGTGCTCGCGCATGCGCATTTGAACGTACAAATAATAAAGTACTTTTGTACATGAATGTTGTAGTGAAGCTGACATGAAAACAATATTAGTGGGACTCTGGGCAGGTCCCCTTATTACAACTGTTGTAGGAAACATCAGCGTAAGATCAGTTATCAGCCAATTTCCCCCATTTGTTTATTTATTTATAATCTATTCCTTGCCCACTCATTCACCCTTCATCCAATTCAAAGCACTAATACTTCCAATTTCCTTTTTTTTAAAAAAACGAAACAGTAAACATTAGCCTGAGGAATCATTAAGTTGCATCCAAGTGTCCGATGGACTGCAAGAAGATCAAACCTATCCATTCTGAAGGAAATCAGCCCTGAGTGCTCACTGGAGGACAGATCCTGAAGCTGAGACTCCAAGACTTTGGCCACCTCATGAGAAGAGAAGACTCCCTGGAAAAGACCCTGATGTTGGGAAAGATGGAGGGCACAAGGAGAAGGGGACGACAGAGGACTAGATGGTTGGACAGTGTTCTGGAAGCTACCAGCATGAGTTTGACCAAACTGCGGGAGGCAGTGGAAGACAGGAGTGCCTGGTGTGCTCTGGTCCATGGGGTCACGAAGAGTCTGACACGACTAAATGACTAAACAACAACAACAACAAAGTAAGTTATATTCTGAATAGACTCTTTGAAATTAATGGAGTGGCAGCTTGCTGTGACCTGTTTGCAAAGAATTTGGAGGATGACTACATAAGAACAGTCTGCTGAATCAGGCCAATGGCCCATCTAGTCTAGCATCCGATTCTCACAGTGGTCAACCAGATGCCTGTGAGAAACCAACAAACAGGATCTGAGCAAAAGTGCGCTCCCCCCCTACTGTTTCCACTGACCGGTACAATATTTAGAAGTATACTACCTCCAGTAATGGAGATAGAACAGAACCATCATGGCTAGTGGACTTTGATAACCATCTTCTCCATGAAATTTGACTAATCCTCTTTTAAACCCATCCAGGTTGGCTGCCATCACTTCTCTCATGGGAGCAAATTTCATAGTTCAGCTATGCAGTATGTGAAGAAATATTTGCTCCCCCCCCCTTCGATAATTCAGCTTCATTGTCTGGCCCTGAGTTCTAATATTATGGGAGAGGAAGAAAAACCTTTCCTTACTCTCTTTCTACACCATTCAAAGCTGTCTCGCCAGAGTGGTGCATGCTCTAGTTAACTCCCGCTTGGACTACTGCAATGCGCTTTATGTGGGGCTACCCTTGAAGGTGACCCAGAAACTACAACTAATCCAGAATGAAGCAGCTAGACTGGTGACTGGGGGCAGCCGCCAAGACCACATAACACCGGTCTTGAAAGACCTACATTGGCTCCCAGTACGTTTCCGAGCACAATTCAAAGTGTTGGTGTTGATCTTTAAAGCCCTAAATGGCCTTGGCCCAGTATACCTGAAGGAATGTCTCCACCCCCATCATTCTGCCCGGACACTGAGATCCAGCGCCAAGGGCCTTCTGGCCGTTCCCTCATTGCGAGAAGCAAAGCTACAGGGAACCAGGCAGAGGGCCTTCTCAGTAGTGGCGCCCGCCCTGTGGAACGCCCTCCCACCAGATGTCAAAGAGATAAACAACTACCTGACATTCAGAAGACATCAGGGAAGTTTTTAATGTGTGACATTTTACTGTATTTTTTGTCTTTGTTGGAAGCCACCCAGACTGGCTGGGGAAACCCAGCCAGATGGGTGGGGTACTATTACTACTACTAATAGTTCTACCCTCTTTGTGTCTCCTTTTCTGCACATTTTCCAGCTCTACAATATCATCTTTTTTCAGGTGAGGTGACCAGAACCCTACACAATATTGCAAGTGTGGTCATACTTTTCTCAAACTTGATCTGTTTATATGCTTGTTACTGTGTTATGTAAATACCCCATTTTCATACCCTACAATGAAAATAGGGACACCCTATTCAACAACAACAACAACAATTTTACTATTTATGCCCCACCCATATGACTGGGTTGCCCCAGCCACCCTGGGCAGCTTCCAACATATATAAAAACATAATAAAATATTAAACATTAAAAACTTCCCTATACAGGGCTGCTTTTAGATAGCTCAGGGGTCAGATAACTCCATGTTCTTAAACATTTCTCTGATGAAAATAGGGACATCCTACAACACTCCCCAACATTTCTCCAATGAAAATTGGGGTGCCGTAAGGAAAAGTGAGACGTTCCGGGATCAAATCAGAAACTGGGACACTCTCTGTAAATCCCGGGCTGGCTCTGGAAAGTAGGACCCTGGAGAATCTGTGCTTTATCTCTTTATTCAAACAGGGACTCAGATATGAGACTTCTCCCTTAATCAATAGGTAGCATGGGGCTTATGAAATACAGTTCATTTATATTTAGTAACAGCAATCTGCGATGACCTAAAATTAGACTGTCTAAAGTTAGATGTCATAGTCCTACATTTATATCAACAACTGTTTCAAAGGGCCAGTCACTTAGCAGTGAAAGTGAAGTCAGTTTTAGAAGCTTAACGGTGGGATTTAGAAGCCTAATTTGGGATATCTGTTCTTGGAAACCTTGACCCTTGTAAGTGTAAGTGCTGAAGCTCAAAGGTTTTGGCCTGTGAGGCTTGGTCAAGGACACACAGGGATTAAGAATGAATGAGAACCAGTTAGGCAACATTCTGAGTGGATGAACCAAAGCTCCTTTAAGACTTCCAATTGCTTTGTTATGTAACAGTTACGTAATGATTGTAGATGATTTTGTAGAAAGCTATACAGAAACTATAAAAACAGTTTAAATATTTTGTGGGAAGGTCCAATGATTTGAAGATTATGCTCATTCCACTTAACTCTGTCCCTCATCTGTATATGTATAATTCAGGAAAACAAATTGAAATGATCCTAAAACTTTGTTTTTATTAAAGATTTTCTAGGGTTACAAAACTATGAACATTGTTTCCATAAAGCCCTTTCTACAGATCAGTTATATTCAATGTGAGACTTTGATGTTGTATACAGTATCAGGCTAGGAGAAAACTTTGTGAATTTTCCTTGCCCACAAAAAATAGCACCTCCAGGAGTAGCCAAGGACAGCATTTGGGGAGCAAGTTCAACGTTATTGATTTAATTCACAAGACCCTTAACAATTTGGATCCAATAAACCCCAAACACTTCCTGATTCCTCATATCCCTGCCTAATCACCCAGGACTTGGCAGGAGCAGCGTAGAAATGGTTGAAAGAATTTGCTTCAAAACAAACAGATATTGTTGCAGTTCCCATCCCATCTGGGCTGGGAGCATGATGATGACTGGAGCCCCTTGGGTGCTCCTTCTCCTTAATATAATCTGCAGGGATTATAAAGGGATTGTGCAGGGCAAAGAGGCCATGGGGGCTTTGGCCCCCACAATAAAATATTTGAGGGGGTCAGGCCCCCACCAAGTTGATGGGCATTCCCATTCAAATAGTGCGTGTGCACTGCATCATGTGATGAATTATGTGGGATGGGGCTTACCTGGGCCCCCACAATATTTTATACAAGTTGGCACCCCTGGTGCAGGGATTGGGGTGTTCCAAATTCATGTTTATTTCAGTCCATGAAATATAGGAATATAGGGAATATAGGAAATAGCATGGTGTAGTGGTTAAGAGCGGTGGACTTGTAATCTGGGGAACCGGGTTCACGTCTCCGCTCCTCCACATGCAGCTGCTGGGTGACCTTGGGCTAGTCATATTTCTCTGAAGTCTCTCAGCCTCACTCACCTCACAGAGTGTTTGTTGTGGGAGAGGAAGGCAAAGGAGATAGCCGTTTTGAGACTCCTTAAGGGGAATGAAAGGTGGAACATCAAGTCCAAACTCTCCTCCTCCTCCTCCTCCCTGAAATGGTGTCACTTTGTATGGCTAGCTCTTCAAGTAATGTTTTCTGGTGCCTCATTGAGGACACTTGAGTCACCAGGTCAAGTATGGTGTTTGAGAAAGGGAGGGTAACATATTGTGCTTGCTTTCTGCTGATGTCCAACACTCAATTCTATGCTCAGAAGCAATGTGTCCTACTGACACTACCTACCAACAAATGTGTTTAGGACTGAGGTGTGAACTTCATATTTTGGCATCAAAGTGGACCGTAATTGCCCCATAATTGCTCAACTTTGACAGGGGCATTTATCAGTCTTCCAGCTCCTATTGTAAAATCACTGGAACAGGAAATGAATGTTCTAGGATGTAATTTAAGAAGTAGCTGATCCATGGTGCTTGTCTTGGTCCAATGATCTGAAGCAATTGGTTGCTTAAAGGGGAAGGGGGTCACCTGTCAAGCTGGGGGACTTTCTATTTGTAATTCTTCACCCAATAGTACGGTGCTTTGGCCAGAGTGAAAATGTGCTCTTGATCAATTTTGTCCACATTTTTCTGCCAACTGTTTGAGTCTTTCACTTCTGTGAAGACAAGGTGGTGTGAACTGAAAGGAGAATGCAGTTCAAAACACCCTACAGAGGATCCCACAGAACCCCAGTTTGGTGTGATGGATATGGAAGGGAGAGACCTAGAATGAGATCTGTATTTGACCTATGTGCATTGAATGTTTTGTTTTTTATTTAAAAATTTGTTGATTTACACAAGTGTGTGCAATGTCTCATATTTTTTTCCATGTAACACTTTTACAAATCAGTTTCGTTTGTTGAGACATTAGGAAGAAAAGGGGGAAAGAGGTGGAGGGGGGTAAAGATGGGTGGGGTCGGGTGGCGATGTTTCTATTTTACTTACTATATGTAGGGTTTGGTGTCAGTGTTGCTTGTGCAGGTTCTTTGCTGTTCACTTGTGTTCCTTTGGTGGTGAGAGAGGTTGGGATTGACCTAGGGTGTGGTTATTCATTTGTGGTTGGCTGTGGTGGTCTTTGTTTTCATGTGTGAGTGGGGTGGGTGGGTGTTTTGGATCAGGTTAGCCATATTGATTTGTATGTTGTTGGTGGATTTTTGTCATTGTCTTGTTGGGCTGTCTATGTGATAAAGGGGAGCCACACCGGGGTGAAGGTGTCTTCTTCTATTTGTCCCCGTGTCAGTTTCAGTTTATTGGTTAATTTCGCCTAATAGACTTCTACAAAAATAACAAACCCTTGTCAACACAAGAAATACAAGACAAACTTGAAGACACCCAAATGCCCTGGTTAACACATCACCAATTATATGCCATCTTAAACAATCCAGCAGTAAAATCAACAGCAACTAGGCCTCTGACAACCTTTGAAAACCTCCTTCTAACAACAAAGGGACACGATAGAGGGATGGTATCCGCAATATACAAAATACTACTACAAAATCCCACGAACTCCCTAGATGTGCATTGAATGTGCTGTAAGTGTATACTGAGGATCTGCCTGGAGAATCCAGGTCTCTGCTGCCTTTTACAAAGCCAAGTGAAATCCTAGAGAGCTGTTGCCGGTCAGTATAGAGAGCAATGAGTTAGATGGAACAAGCCCAATGCTCTCTATGCTGACTGGCAGTAACTCTCCAGGATTCCAGGCAGGGGTCCCTCCTAACCCTATCTGGAGGCACCAGGGATTGAACATGGTACCTTCCACATGGAAAAGCATATGCTCTGCAACTTTGAGAAGTGTGTCTGGCATCTTCTGTGTGCTTCTGAGAGAGCCACGATGTGTATGTCTTGCCTGTGCTGTCTCAGAGAAGCTGGCAATGCTTTCCCCCTCGCCATGACATTGCAAAGCCCCCACTGGGCCAGGCTAAACACATCCGATGAAACCTCAGTCCTAGCAACATCTAGGCAAATTCTGCCACTAACTAATGAGTGCCTTGATTCAGCTGAAATGAAGGCGTTCTTATTATTAAGCAATATAAGTCTTCCTGCGGCACAAAGATGGGCTTTGTGCCTCTGATAAGTATATCTACAGGGCATCACATTATTTCCCATGTTAAAAAATAAGCCCTTTCAATGAGATGCATTAATCCCTGCTATTAGCACTCTGTTTAATTCCCCCCACTTCTTTCCTCTTTATTGCTAGTCTGCTAATCCCAGGAATTGGCTGTTCTGTGGTTCCACATGCATTGAACTCAATAACATGTAAATAGAGGTGGATTTTTAAATAATGAGGATGTGGAGAGCCCAAGGAGTGGATTTGGCTTAGAGCAGGGGTCAGCAACCTTTTTCAGTTGTGGGTCAGTCCACTGTCCCTCAGATCATGTGGGGGGCTGGACTATATTTTGGAAAAAAAATATGAACGAATTCCTATGCCCCACATATAACCCAGAGATGCATTTTAAATAAAAGGACACATTCTACTCAGGTAAAAAAAACAGTGATTCTCGGACTGTCCACGGGCCGGATTAAGAAGGGGCATTAGGGTCTTAGGTTGCCTACCCCTGGCTTAGAGGGATAGTGTGTGGGTGACCCCACCTGGTTCTGTGGTTAGTTTTCTGTCTTGGCTGTCAAGCTGATTGGCACAGGACAACAAAATCTGGTATCAGAAGGGCTGGTGACAAAAGCTGTCATTTCGGAGGATGGGGTTTGTTTTGTTTCCTACGACACATTCATTTGAAGGTTTAAACTGGATAAGGAGACTTTAGAACTGGGGCTCCCAAATTGAAACTGCTTCTTTCACAGTGTGGGGGTGGTCACATTCCAGTATAGAGAGACCAATGAGTAGACATGCAACTTCATTTAATGCTGAGTTCATCTTGCCATTTTCAAATGTCTGCAAGTGTTTTTTTATTTAAGTTTTCTCTCTCTTCCATAATAACATAAAAAGAGCCCGTTGGATGAGACCAATGGCTCATCTAATCTAGCATCCTGTTCTCACTGTGGCCAACCAAATTCCTGTGGGAAACTGGATTCAGGATTCAACTTTTAGAACACAGCTGTATAGGCAAGTTTTAATCGTTTATTGTTTCATTATGTCCTGAAAGCCACCCAGAGTGGCTGGGGTGACCCAGACAGATAGGCGGGATATAAGTAAAATAAAAATAATAAAAAATAATACAGCATTAACTTTCTGGTGAAGAAATAAGAAATTGGATACTAATGATGTATTTTTCTATAATATCTGTATTTATTATAACGGGTTGAGCAGGAAAGGAATAGGCGCGAGCCCTTTTATTTAAAGGAATAAAAAGATGTCCCTTTTGCCATGTCATTTTGACTTTCAGAACCCATGCTGGGCCAATTTCCCTAAGTGCCTCTATAAAAGTTGACCCCAATCCCCCTCCGTTACGTAGCTCTAAACCATCTTTAAGTCCTTGCTGATCTCATTTGCTCGGCACTCTGGTCTAAGCACACTTTGCAAGAAGAGCTTCAGCAGAAGCTGTCGCAGAGCAAGATGCAAGAAGGCCCACGGTCTGGAATGATAAAGCAACGAGCTAAACTTGAGCAACCCGGCCGCCTGGTAAGCACATCTGAGGACAAGGGAGCTGAAAGTTAGGTACATCTTTTCTGCTTCAGAGAAGGAGATGGGGTTTTTAGGGACTGGTTTTGTGTTGTTTGCAAATGCATGTCTCTGCACCTTCATAGATAAAGAAGCTTAATCTTCAGGGAAGGGCCACAGTGTTAGAGTATCTGCTTTGCATGCAGAGGGTCGCAGGTTCAATTCCCAACATCCCAAGAAAGGGCTGGGAGAGAATCTAGTTTCATACAACCATGGAGCTGGAAGAGACCACAAGCATCATCTAGTCCAAGTCTTTGCAATGCAGGAATCTTTTGCCCAACGTGTGACTCAAACCCATGACCCTGAGATTACAAATCTCATGCTCTACTGGCTGACTATCTTCTGGAGATGTAGATGATATTGAGCTAGATGGACCAGTCGTTTGGCTCAGTATAAGGCAATTTGCAATGCACCTGTGCATGTCATTTTTTTAAAAAAATGAAAAGCAA
Organism: Podarcis siculus; assembly: GCA_034642415.1. Classification (NCBI taxonomy): domain Eukaryota; kingdom Metazoa; phylum Chordata; class Lepidosauria; order Squamata; family Lacertidae; genus Podarcis; species Podarcis siculus. The sequence continues at coordinate 29,394,392 of JAXCMG010000020.1, read as the reverse complement.
TTGCAGGAGAAGTGGCTTTCCCCCTTCTCAGGTTTCACACGTGTGTTTCCTCTTACGACCCATGGTGTGCAGGATGCTGGGTGTGTGTGTTTGGATTTGGAGCATGGAATGGGTAAAGCATATCACACTCCCCAAATCTCTGTTGCCTTGCAACGCTGCTCTTCACCAGTGTTTGCATACACTGTGCAGTTAGCAATCACAATTCCTTGGGGAAAAGGGTGTGAAACTCTGGTTGAGATGGAGGAGAAATCCATTCAGTATGCATTTTAAATGTGAATTTTCCAAATGCAGCATATGAACTGAAATGCATGCGAAAATACATATATTGGCAGTAGAGGTGGAAGGAAATGCCAGTTTGGTTCTCTTAGTTTCTCATGTTCCCCATATTAAATATAGTTCTCCAGATTTCTGCAGAACTGCACACCCCCCCATTTTAAATCCTCACGAAAACTCATCAGGATTCAGCTGAAAACGTCGCCTAATAAACACGCTATCTTTATTTGCATGCAGTCTCGACTAATGTACATATTTAGGCAAGCAGGTTTTCCCAATTTCATGCATGCTATTTTCATTATTCCATTCATTTTAGTGCACACTAAAAGTGCCTCTGTTATGTGCTTTTCCATAAGCATTGGTTGGCTGGAGAACTGCATCACGAAATTTGTTTTAAGTGTGAATTTTAATAATAATAATAATAATAATAATAATAATAATAATAATAATAATAAATTTTATTTATATCCCGCCCTCCCCAGCCAAGGCCGGGCTCAGAGCGGCTTACAAGCAATAATAAAAACAAGTTGAATGATTACAACTTAAAAACAAAATTAAAATACAACATTAAAATATTGAAACATTAAAATATTAAAATGTAGCCTCATCGCAGGAGGAGAAGGAAAAGAAAAAAAAGAGAGAGGGAGGGAATCAAATTGGCTCCAAGCCAAAGGCCAGGTGCAACAACTCTGCCTTACAGGCCATTTAAAACCATTTTAGAAGGGTGGCTGTTTTCATATTGGTTTGGGAAGATGTGAAAGATTCGCTTTTAAATGCAAACCAAATCAAATTCCTACCCCTTCCCTAGTTAGGAGAAATCTGCACATAAATGCATGTGGATTTTGATGCAGACTTCTTTTTCAAACCAGAATGGAAAAAATGCTTGAGCGAGAGAAACCCAAACCACAGCTTCTTCTGCCTCTATATCCAACAGAGCCCTAGCATAAGTCCAAGATATCGCTGCTCATGCAGTGGGTAATTCCCTCTCCAATTGCAACCTATCATTTCATATGGTCTCCAAGCCCATGGAGCAGATTTCCAGCACTATTGGAGGCTGCAGAAGGAAGTGAGAAGAAGGAAATTCCACAAGCGAGTTGTCATCACAGGCTTGAGTTGTCATCACAAACAAAGCATTCTTCCTGGTCCTGCTTTACATAGGAGAAAGTGACATGAGATTGACCCAACAAAAACTCCATGGGCAGAAAGTAACAAGGATAGAAGATTATTTTAATGTTATTGATTTTATTATCTTATTTCAATTTATTAGGTGCTTGCCACATAAGAAGTCTCCAAGTCCATCTTTTGGGCTCTGTGATGATGATGATGATGATGATGATGATGATGATATATTATTTATACCCCACCCATCCACTCTGGGCGGCTCCCAACCGAATGTTAAAAACACAATACAGCATTAAACATGAAAAACTTCATGGCTGCCTTCAGATGTCTTAAGTAAGATAGTAGCTTATTTCCTTGACATCTGATGGGAGGGTATTCTACAGGGCTGGTGCCATTACTGAGAAGGCCCTCTGCCTGGTTCCCTGTAACCTCACTTCTCGCAGTGAGGGAACCACCAGAAGGCCCTTGTGTCTGGGTAAAACTATGGGGGTGGAGATGCTTCCCAGTTTTGGGACTGAACCTGTTGGAGGGCATGTAATAATGGTCAACGTTTAGTGATAGCAGCCCTGTAAACCACAAGGGCCAAACAGAAACCACAACAGGAGATGATACATTTTCAACCACATATCCTGGTTCATTGGACTGATGTGCTTATGGCATGCCAGTTTCTCTGACTTTATACACATGCTTCTTTTTTCTAACTCTGGTCAATAGTCATCACCTTGTAATTCTAATTCATGCAAACCTTCACATGGGAACTTCCTGATATTTTTTTTGGGGGGTGGTGGTACACAGGGGGCGGTACAACCTCTGAATGAGGTTGGTCATTATGGGCATGTTATCCATGCTCTATTCCATTGATGGAAAATTGGATAATGCGTGTTCCTCTGGGTTGGTGCCAAACGTTATCGCTCAGCTCAGGTGAAAGCAGGAGGGCTGCAGCTTAGTAGTAGGGCATCTACTTTATACCCAGAAGGTCCAGGTTCAATCTGGAAAGATTCTTGCCTGCTGCCAGCCAGTGTAGACAATGCAGAGTTTGATGGACCAATGATTTGACTCATTGAGAAAGCCACTTGCTATGCTACTATGGCTCTGATGGAGACTTGCATGAGATGGTATCTGCCAATCCTTTTGATGTTGGGTGATGTTTGCATGTAGAATTGATCTGCATTTCAGAGAATTTCCAGCATGGAAGTCTCTGCTCCTGCAGAGCAGTAGGGGTGGCATGAGACGTTGGCTCTAGATTAACAGTTGATAGAAAATGAGTCTCTTAATCTAAGGGTTGTGGGTCTGAGTCTCACATTGGGCAGACGATTCCTGCATTGCAGGGCATTGGACTGGATGACCCTCGTGGTCCCTTCCAGCTCTGCAATTCTATGAATCATTATAACATTTATTTTGCCAGCTCTAGTCTTTAACAGAAGGGCCACTGGCTGGAAGTATTTCAGGGACAAAGTTGTGAAGAAATAATAATACATTTGGAACAAAGCATCTGCCCATCTACAGATAAATAGTCTGAAAAGTTGTTTTTGTTTCTATTTGTACACTGTGATCAAACTTATCCTCCTGTTTCTCAAAATATTTCTTCCCCTGTGAAAGAAGCTTCTATTTTTTCCTCCTGCATTCTCAGGGTACTTTAGAATTTTGGTGAGGGTGGAATTGTTCTTACTTGATTCCTTATCTTTACACTTATATCATTTCCTTCAAGGAGCTCAAGGGGGTGTACATGGTTATTTTGCTCCCCATTCTAACCTCACAACATCCCTGTGATATAGGTTAGGCAGAGAGACTATGAGATACCCAAAGTCAACCAATGAGCTTTATGACTTCCTGTGGAATTGAACCTTGGGTTGGTGTCCAACTAATTTGGATTTATGCTTGTGCAATGGGACACCCTCCTCCTCTTCTCTCCCAATGTGCACCCCTCCCCAAACCTGGTCTGGATCATTGAGGGAACCCTCACAACAGATTTGGGTGTGTAGCAGGAGAACATGAGGGAGTTCTGTTGCACAAGCATTTATTGATGTTTCACAACCTTAACCTGTTGCAGGACCTTAGCCAGACCCAGTTGAATATAGCAGAGCATACGCAGACTTCCAGAAGCAGTCAGTTGCAGGCAGGTGGGATGAAACAGGAACAAGATGCTGCTATCAGTAACTTGATTACTTAGAGGTTTATTATTTACAGCAGACTCTACAAGTTACTATATACAGGATACTATATACAGGATACAGACACAGATCTTAACTCTCTCACTGAACAAACTCCGCACGACTCTTAGAACTCACAGTGACCAACCAACTAACCAGCAAGGAAGGTCATGAGTCATCATGCCTATGTGGAGACCTCGACCAATAGCAGAGTTGTATCCAAGGTCCCATATCTCTAGGCAGAATAACTCCCTCTGCTCAGTCTTCTTGGCCTTCGGCCAACTCCTTAATTGCTTCTGTGGGAAGCTGCATCAGATCCCACGTAGTCAAAAATCCCAACCCTTGCACTGATGGAACAAGTTAGTTGGAGATAGCCCTGGTCTCCTAGGTCTTCGTCCAACTCTCTGACCTTTACACCATACTGCTCTCCTTGTGAGATGAGGTGCGAGGTGGTCACGTGAGCTTATCTTTCCATTAAAATTTTCTCCAAATTCCCTGGTTGCCTGGACTTCCTAATCCCTCCAAAAGCTCCATAACAGCACAACATCTTTCCCTGAGCTTTAATTAATACATGGGTAGCTAGGAGGTTGGCTCCAAAAGCCTGAGGTAGCTGCTCCTCCTGAATTGTTTTTAACAGAAGTCTTTCCACTTACCTTATAACACTGGTTTCTTTAAGAGCAAGAAGGCTTAGCAACGTGACAAGGCACAGCCATCAGGAGCACCACAGGCAACCTGTTAACCTTACTGTACTTCCTATGAGGAAGTCATGGGGTTTGTAGGAAAGGTGATCACCCAGGAAGGCTGCAGAGTGCAGACTATGAAAGAGAAGATTTGCAGAATGAAAGAAAAAACATTTACAAATATTTATTGGCCACCTCGAAGACACACATAAGGAGGGGGCGGAACCCTGCATCCTACTCAAGAGAATTTCATTGACCTTTTATCTCCACATGGATATTTTTAAAACAGAATTTATTTTCAATGGACAGTCATCATGAAACAGATGCAAGAGAAATGTTCGGCACAATGCTAATTTCATAGACACAACTGAGGTGATTCACACCCTGCTTTAAGGAGAACATTATCTAAATTTTGACAGTGGGTGGTGGCAGTTGGGGGACAGGAAAGTGAAAGGTATCAAGGCATGGCAAAAGGAACTGCATGGTAAGGATGGGGGTGAAACAGAAGGCACGTTCTCTGTGTCTCAGGTGGCCAGTGCTCTGAAAGAGATTTTAGCACTACTAAGCGCTCAGCTGCTGCAGGTCATGGTCCCACAGTAATGTTATTAGTGGGGCAAAAGTCCCCTGATCTGCTGTCTTCTTTGAATCACTCTGCAGGGAATCCACTAGCAGCTAAGAATGGATGCATCTGTTAGTTTTGGTCTCTCTCCTTTCTTGTAAATTCAGTTCTACACATTGTCAATTTGCAAAACCCTGTGAGAATCCACCAGACATTTAGTGTGAATGAATTCCTCCTAATGATTACAGTTTGTATGCAGTTTGGGTTAATCTACAAAATTTTGCAGGCACATTTATTCAATATTAAGGGTTTTTTTGTATGTTATTTTCATTAAGATATGCATTTCAAAGCAAACTTTCCCCATGGATGTGCATTTTTCTATGCATTGGTTGGAGAGCTGCATTGCAAAATTCAGAAAAACGTGAATTTTCACATGATAGCTGTGTTTTGATTTGGTTTGAGAAATGCAGGATTAGACATTTTCTCATTAAGAAGCAAACGAAGTCCAATTTCTACTCCATCCTTCCTAGCAATGGGGAGTCTAACAGCAAATAGCTGCCGTGGGGCTCATTCTGTGCTCTTGGGAGCTTTACAACAGCACCTGGTGTGTGAATCCCCAAACCCATTTAATATATCACTTTTTTACCCTTGACTTTGGAACATGGGATAAATCACAAACAACTGAGGCATCGATCCTAAGCACACTTCCTAGGGCGTGATCTCCATTGCATTCCATAGAACTAACATCTCTGTAAGCATGCAATGTCAAGCTTAGTGATGGAGTAATCCATTTTAAATGGATTTATATACAGATTTTGGTGCTTCCAACCTCCTCACTGGACAGTGGCTTGCAATGAGTGCCCACTTATAACCAAGCCACTTCAATATTCTCATCTTCTTTAAAAAAATGACAAACCAGCTATCTATATGGAAAATTATTTGCATAAATGTATATTATATGTATAATATAGATAAAAGAGCCAGTCCCCATGTTGTACTATATTTTTTGCAGCATAAATCTGTATATGTATTTTTAGACAGTCTTATGCATTGTTGCAAAGTAATCAGTTTATTAGGACAGCTGGAATATATACACATTAAATATTTGTGCAACATTATAATATAATCATGCATATACTATACAATAATTGTTCACATTTTTCATGGAGTGAGTTTTGGGAATCTTCAATCCTTGTCAAGATTACATAGTCCGGGTATACCTACCACAATGTTCTCCCCTCTAGTTACTTCTCTATATTGTCTGGCCATTTCCTTAGCTATCATGTGCTTCCATTTTTTTGAGAATGTATATTTAATTAACCTCAAGAACTTAACTGCTTGAGCAGACCAAAGGCCTATCTCGTTCTGCTTCCTGTTCCCGAAGTGGCGAATCAGCTGCCAATGGGAAACCTATAAGCAGGACCGCAGTGCAACAGCACTCTTCCCAGTTGTGATTCTTAGGAACTAGTATTCAAAAGCACACTACCTTTGATGGGGACTGTAGAACATCAATAGCTTTATCCTGCATGAGTTTATCTAATCCTCTTTTGAAGTCGTCCAAGTTGATGGTCTTCACTGCCTCCTGTAGGATTGAGTTCAATAGTTTAATGATGCACTATTTGAAGAAGAACTTTCTTTCACACTGGATAAAGGTAAAGGTAAAGGGACCCCTGACCATTAGGTCCAGTCGTGGCCGACTCTGGGGTTGTGGCACTCATCTCGCTTTATTGGCCAAGGGAGCCGGCGTACAGCTTCCGGGTCATGTGGCCAGCATGACTGAGCTGCTTCTGGTGAACCAGAGCAGCACACGGAAACGCCATTTACCTTCCCGCCGGAGCGGTACCTATTTATCTACTTGCACTTTAACGTGCTTTCGAACTGCTAGGTTGGCAGGAGCTGGGACCGAGCAACCGGAGCACACCCCGTCACGGGGATCCGAACCGCTGATCTTCCGATCGGCAAGTCCTAGGCTCTGTGGTTTAACCCACAGAGCCACCCACGTCCCTTCACACTGGATAGCTCTGAGTTATAGTGTAATGAGGAAGGGAGAAAAGCTTTCCTCTCCACTATCTTCACAAACTAAGTTTTAGGCACCTTAATCATTTCCCCACTTACTCACCTTACTCAACTAAGAAGGCCCCAATACTGCAAACTTTATGCATAGAACGTTACTCCATCCTCTTTGGTTTTCCTTTTCTGAAAATTTTCAGCTCCACAACATCCTTTTTTCAGGTGATGTGAGCAGAACTGCACACAATCACACAACCTTAAACTTGATCTGTTCATATGCTCACTTGGGGGTTCCGTAAATGCCCCACATTATCTCATTATTCAGACACGGATTCAGAGATGAGCCTTTTCTTTTAATCAATAGGTACAGAAGGGCTTATGAAACACAGTTCATTTATATATAGTTACAGAAAGTTCAGATGGCAACACGAGGCCTAAAGTTAGATTGTCCAAAGTTAGACAGCGTAGTCCTTAATTCATATAAAGACATGAATAGTTTCAAAGGGACAATCAATTAGCAATAAAAGTGAAGCTAGTTTTAGAAGCTTAAATGTGAATTTAGAAGCTTACTTGGGGATATTCATTACTGGGAACTTTGACCCTGATATGCTGAAGCTCAAAGGTTTTGGCCTACATGGCTTGCTGAAGGACACATAGGGATTAAGAATGAGTGGGAACCAGTTGGGCATCATTTTGAGTGGAATCACCAGAGCTAATTTAAGGCTTCCAATTGCCTTATTATGTAACAGTTATGTATGGGTTGTACTTGATTTTGTAGAAAGCTATGCAGCAGCTATGAATATTTTGTGGGAAGGTCCAATTATTTGAAGATCACACTTGTTCCACATACTCTCTATACAGTGGTATACCTCGGGTTACATATGCTTCAGGTTACAGACGCTTCAGGTTACAGACTCCGCTAACCCAGAAATATTACCTCAGATTAAGAAGTTTGCTTCAGGATGAGAACAGAAATGGTGCTCCGGCAGCGCGGCGGCAGCAGGAGGCCCCCATTAGCTAAAGTGGTGCTTCAGGTTAAGAACAGTTTCAGGTTAAGAATGGACCTCTGGAACGAATTAAACACTTAACCCGAGGTACCACTGTATGTCTAATTCGGGAAAGCAAATCAAAATAACTCTAAAACGTTGTGGACTCCTCTGCAGAATTTCTGAAATTTTACCAACATTATTTCAGTTTCCTTTGAAATTCCCAGCAATGTTTCCCTAGCTGGGGCATTCCAAATCCAACATGCTAATTTGGGTGGCAGCTGTGGGAGATGAACTGTTGATCAACTTATCTACAGAAAGCAAGATGGGGATGAAAGGGATCAATGTGATGATGTATTGGTGATTATTTCTCATATGCCTAAAAAATTGATGTGCAATGCAAACCACAGAATGAATTACAAGATATCTTGTCCCGTAGAGCTATCACATAAGTAGATAGAGAAGAAAAAAGAAGGAATTAGAAAACAATGAAGGAAGAGATGCAGGCTCAAGATATCTCCATTAATTGGGGAAGGCACATGAATATAAGAAGGTCAGACGCAGATTGTCTGATGCCCTGTTTGCATCACATTATAGCCTGGTTCTCATATGGTGGTAAGCTATAGTTAAACAAACTACGGGGAGCAAGCAAGTGTGCTGTTGTATATGTGTTCTTGGCTAGTTCTGGTGGCTTGTTTCAGAGAGATACAAACCATTGACTTGCATGTAAGACAACGTCAATACTCCTTCCAGTATGTTTTTTTTAAAAAATCATATTTATTAAAATTTTCAGGATACAAAAAAGAAAAAACAGTAAAAAAAAAAAAAGCAAAAATGAAATACTTTTAGAGTCTTATTTTCTTTGCCCACTTTCTGGGACTTCCCCCTCCCCCTCCCTACTGTATTCCCCTTTCATAATGTTGGTTCTACAAGCTCTCACTCCCAATTTAAACCTTAAATTGTTTAGCCCCATATTCCAATTTAAATTATACAATCTTCATCTTTCCCTTAACAAAAAAAAAAGAAAAAAATATATAGAAAATTCTATCCCCAAGACCCCCTTATTTTCATTCCACGAATTCCCTTTTTTTTTTACTAAAAACACCCCAGCAGAATATATTCAAAAAACAATGTAGTTACACAGCCTTTGGATTCTAATTCTCTCCCCCCCCCATTCCCCGGTTCGCATTCCCCATGTCCATCGATCTGTCTGTCTGTTGTCTGCCTGGAAATCTTTGGTCCCTACGCCAATCAGTTCCACCTTGCCAGTTTCTTTTCCTTTCTTTACCTTTTTAGTTTAAATCTTATTTTTGTAATGTTGATTTCAAACGTCCAATCCAAAAAAGACCCCAAAGGGGTTCCCCCGTTGTTCTGTCCCATGTTGTTGTCAAGTTTCTTGTCCTGTTCTGCTGCTGAAACGTTCTAATTCAGAAGTTTGATGCCTCTACAGGGGTTTGTTATTCAGGAACAAAAACTTACGTCCAGTCCCTTCCTTTCTTCAATAGAGAATTCTATTGTCTCCTTTAATGTAAACACCCCTGTAGACAAAACTTTTTCAGTTTTGCAGCTTTCTCAGGAGATAGCAAGTCCTATACAGTTCCCAAAGTATTTTTCCGCTTGTAGTTCTTGTAATGTCCCGAAACTCCTCTAGGGGGGTTACAGTAACTTTGTTTCCTCTTGTCCAAAAGTCCAATTGTTATTCCATATTTTCAACATTTTGTATCCAAATCTTAACCAATTGTAACGAAATTAACTAGCAAAGTCCTCATAGCAAAGTCCTCTTTACGCTTTCCGACTTTGACAGCCACTTTGACAGCTGTCAATGTCTGCATCTCTTTTCCCCAGGCTCTCTCGCGGGTCGCCCCGGTTCCCGGGGGGGGGGTTACGTTTCCCTTCTCACCCCACTCTTCTCCTCCAGCACAGTTCTTGTAATATCCCATCGTGAAATTCTTGGTTTTTATCCAAAATACGCTTCTCTTTAGATCTTGGTTGCTCAGTCCTTGTTTTGAAATGGTTACAATAGGGAGGGGGGGACTGACTTCCTTTTTAGATCCCCCCCGCTCGTGCCGAATCCGAAAAAAATCCTTTTTTTTTCTCCTTTAAAACCCGGTTACCAAATTACTCACGGGTTGTTGTTAAAAGTCCGAATTTTCAATGGAAGAAGTCAGCGCTCTCCGCCGGATGGCATGCGGCTTCGCTCGGCAGGGGAAGCAGAGGACTCAAGGCACCACGCCACTCCCTGGCACCCGATCCGTAGCCTTTAAAAAGGCTCCTTCACGAGTCGGGAGGGCGCTAACGGTGCGAGCCGAGTCACCCATGTCCACGGTCTCCGTGCCCGTGGTTTTTAAGGGTCCCCGCGTCGCCGGCGCGGTAGAACCCGAGCCCTGCCGAGCAGGCTCCCTCCGGAGCTCGGAGGGAGTCCGCCATTCGGCGATGGCGCCAACCCGGAAGTCAATACTCCTTCCAGTATGGAGGAGAGCATTAATGCAATTTGTGCAGTGTACACAAGCACACTTATTGACTGAACTAGGCCTTGAGCAATGAGTCATTAAGAAGAGACAAAGCGCCTGCTGACTCAGGGCATACTGAGGACTTCAAACTAAGTTGGATTTAAACTTGGGATAAATTGCTCTCTGGGGACAGCTTAACTCTGGATAAGCTGTAAGATTTTATCCATGAAGCTGCTTGCCCCCATTACCTATCACGCTATCTTAACCTCAACACCTCACTATTTCACATGAAGGCAAGGAGATAAATGTTCCACTAATGTGCATGCAAGTTATTGACCACAAAACGGCTCATAGATGAATGTGTGAATTGCCTCCAAGTGAAGAAGCTCTGTGCTTTGTCTGAGGTGTCAGATTTGAAACGGCTAATTCACACAAGCAAGAAACCTGCGATTATTGTGCAGTAATCGAAAGAGCGTGCATGTGCAAACAGGATCAATGCACTATATACAATGTTTACTGTGGCAACTCACTGGGTGGCACTGATGATATAGCTTACAACAGTCATGCAGTAGTAAATGCTTGGGCACACATTATACTTGTGGGAATAGTGTCTGATACAAATCAGCTGCCAAACCTATCATCTGTCCCACGTTTGCAGTACTGTGCATACATTCAGAGATGAAGAGTATTTCACATATATGCGCAGAGGCTGTTTTCTTAACAGTCTGCAAATAAAAAGTGATCCCTGTACAAGAATTCTCTTGTAAGTACTGGGTACATTGGACTTGCCACCATTTCCAATGTGCATGGGAGAATTACGGCCAAACAGAGGAACCTACAAAGTAGTTGAATCAAAAGTATCAGAGTAGATAAGCATTCAGAGAGACTCTAAACTAACATGTTCAGGAAGAGCAAAATGCTGTGCTTATAGCTCAAGAGAGGTTAAGTGAATTAGCACTAAGCTTCAGGAGGATTTAACTGGCAGGTAACTAGGGTGAGAAGCCACTTTGCTTGCTCATGTTGAAGGCAGTGTCAAGCCGAAAACCAATTGTGGGGCTTGTACGCTCATGTAGTTGGGAAGAAAAGAGAAGCAGACAGGTATTTCATCCTTTCCTGATTGTATGTTTAAGAAAACCTTGATAATAATAATAATAATAATAATAATAATAATAATAATAATAATATCATCTTTATTGTCATAAAACATGTGGTGGTGGTTAGGAGGAGACGCATGTAGACTGTCTGCACATCTCCTTCCTCTCTCTCCTCGTTGACAGCTCTGAAACAATTTGAATGGGCCTGATCTGATATGGGGCAAAATGGGGCTGCACCCAATGCACTCTGGTGGAATCTTGGCTCAACTCAAATCAATCAATTTTGGTTCAAGGTCTGGGATTTGGCTGGTTCTGGTGCACAGCCCTAGTATAGAGCCAATACAACTAATAACCATTGGGAGATCAGTTTCTCTAATCCCCCTTTTTTTTGACCAAACTGCGGGAGGCAGTGGAAAACAGGAGTGCCTAACGTGCTCTGGTCCATGGGGTCACGAAGAGTCGGACACGACTAAAGGACTAAACAACAACAACAATTCCCTTCTAAATCCATCCCATCTAAGCCAGTGGTTCTTAATTTCCCCCCTCTGGGCCACACTTTCAGAATAAAAATTTGCTCATGCACTGAATGTTTTATTGATAAGAAATACATTGGAAAGCTAGCCAGATTGATTCATATGCTGTCGGTGGGTTCTTCTTGTTGTCTTGCTGGGCTGTGTATGTAATAAAGTTGAGCCATACCAGGGTGAAGGTGTCCTCTTCTTTTTGTCCCCGTGTCATTTTTAGTCTGTTGGTTAGCTTTTCTAATAAGGCTGTTTTCCATATGATTTGGTACCAGTGGTCCATGTTCAGTCCTGACATGTCTCTCCAGTGTCTGGCTATGATGCTTCTGGCTGCTGAGAGTAGGTGGGTTATAAGCTCTTTATAATGTGAGTGGGCATTATTATCTTGGAAAATGTTCAGAAAATCTTTAATACAAATTATAAACAAGAAATACATTGGAAAGCAAAAAGACCACAACTACTATCACTTGATGCTCTTGCTCTCATTTTGAACATTTATCTATCCATATTCTGCAAAAAATGATACTATACTATGCTACACTAAAATATTTAAATGTTTCTTTGATTGTCCTTCAGTCTTCTCACCACACTTGCCAGCCTTTCCTGCCACACCAGTGTGGTGTGTGACATACATTGAGAACCACTGATCTCCAATTGGAAAAGTGGTATTATACCAACAAAAATAGAGTGGCTTGCCAAATTATTGGAGTACTACAATATATCCAAAACAATGGGAGAAATTGGAAGGATCTCAAAAGAGAAGATAGACAGGGATTGGAAGGTGTTTAAAGGATACTTGCAAAACCATATTGAAAAATCAGAACTCCTATTAGAATAAACAAGTTCCATTTTAAATACTGAAATACTAAATAAGATGGATAACAATGTGTAATAGAAAAAGAAGCATGAAATTAGGTAAAGGTGTGTGAAAGAAAGTAATAGAAGTGGAAAGAAATTGCAATTGAGTAGATTGGAAGTCTAACGCAAAGGTGGGGTGAGGGGTGGTGGATGGTGATGGGAAAAGGAATTATCTGTGGGACTGAATGTAGGTATGTTTGAATATTTTTAAGGATTGTATGAAATGTATGGTTGTATGGTTGTATATTCGCAATATGTGTGTATTAAAGCTGAATTATTTTAACAATAAAAACTTTTAAAAATTATAAAAAAAAGAGAACCACTGATCTCAGCACAGGGTCACCACCAAATCTTGTGGTAGTGAATTCAAGGATTCCTAGGCAAGTTTGTAATTTGTGAATTTCTCTTCATTCCAAACTGAGTCAGAAGCCAATATTTCTGTTTGTTCTGTAAATAAATGAACAGAGCTCTCTAAGATGAAAGTGGCTATTTTTCTGGAGGGGAAAGTCCATTTGTATAAAAACACTTTTGAATTCATGCACCACACTAAACATCTACGTATTCATTGTTCTTTCAGGGTGCTCCAGCAGCTGATGAACAGATGTTCCACTGCACAGTTAGTGAAGTTACTGTGATGAACCTGAAACCTGATAAGAAAACAACCGTAATATTGCCTGGAAAGAAGAAAGAGAAGGTTCTCAGGTCTGCCAGCTTCCACCATTCTGCTCCCAACCTTGCAGACCCTACAGTAATCAAAGAAGAGACAAAAACCCATGCTAGAAAAGTCACCAAAGATAGTGTTACTTTCCCCAAACCATTTTATTCAGCAGATGCTCAAAGCATGGATAATCTTGCCATGAAAAGGCCAGTGAGGTTGGCTCCACTAGAGATCTCCTTGGAAGTTAAAGAAGCTCAGCTCAAGAAAATCATGAGCCTTCAGAGAGATTCCCAGTTGGCTGCTTCCAAACTGGCTAGCATTGGCTCCCTTGGCAGTGAGCCCCATGTCAAAAGGGTGAAGAATTTGGCCCAGGTTGAGGTGGAAAGCCTTCACATAGTCAAGCCGAATGAGAAGCCCACTTTAGAGAATCAAGAGGGCAGCCATTCATCAAGTTTTGACAACCCTTTGTGTAAGGTTCAGATCATCTTGCCAGCTGAGGGAAACGCCAAGCCTTCTAAAAAGCCTGCTGCTGAATGCTCCCCTGTGCGATGCCGTAAGCCTTTAATTCCTAAGAACGTGTGTGACATTCTCCAAACGCCTGATTTTCAAGAGGATGCCAAGATTCCAGACAACCCTTCTCAGGTGAATGGTAGGCCCCGTTTCAAATTAAAGCAGATGAAAGAGCAACAGGAGCGTTTAGGCAAGGCCAAACCTTTGAAGGCCACAGGGACCGGCCTGGAGGAAGGGAAGGTCCAAACAGCTGGCCAACGAGCTCAGAAGACTCTTAGCCATGCAAACAAGTTACTAGACAATGTAGCCAAAAAGCACAGGGGGAGAGGGGAAGAGCCGGATGAGATTGATGAGGACCTCCTTGCAATGCGACCAGCCTCACGAAGGATGGCACTGGGAGATATTATTCTGGTGGATGAAGAGTAAAGCTGGATCTTAGTTCCACTTTAGCTCAACTCCAATCCTTTCAGTCCTAATCCCTCAAAATGAACAGTGTTAAAATTACAACTTCCTGAAGATCATCAATATTACATTTCTCCATAGCCATTCTAATAAATGGTTAACAGCTTTACAGTTTTATAGGAGAACTATGTTGTGCAATAAATATCAGTTGCCCATTGTTCTATGGACTCTTCTATGTGTCTTGGTGTCCTTCAAAACTTTCTTCTTGCTTATTTAAATGGTTGTGTGATGCAGCCATGCTAGAAGTTGACCTGGAGGAATACTATCTGAGTTGAGTGACCACTCAGCTCACCTATAGGAGTATCACAAGACCCAAACTATAACAACAGGATACCTACAGAAGAATCATGTGGGTAGGATTTGGGTGTGGTCAGGGGGAATGACTAGATAAGGGATCTAAAGAGGAAATTTACCTCTGTGGTAGGAATATTAATGGGAGAATTGAACACCTAAAGTGAAATGATGAAGTTACACTTTTGGGCAAGGGGACTTCCTGGATTTTTTTGTTGTGAATCTAAAATGTAAAAAGAAGAAAGGTTAAAAGGGGGAAATCAGACTGTATTTGAAGACAAGGCTGTAGAGCAAATTATTTGCATGCAGAAGGTCCTAGGTTCAAACCCTGGCATCTCCAGGTAGGGCTGAGAGGGAAATGAAACCCTGGAGAACCACTGAAAGTTGGTGTAGTCAATTTTGAGCTAGATGAGCAAATGGTCTGAGTTGGTATAAGCCAGTGTCTAATGTACCAACTTTAAAAAATGAAAAGCAGTTTTAGAAGTAGTGACTTATCCCTTCATTGAATTTCAGATGTTTGTGTGCTCTTGTGAGCCATGGGCAGGATGCTGGTGTGTGTATGGATTTGGAACATGGAATGGGTGAAACATCTCATACCCTCCACCCATCACTTGCTCTCTGCTGTCTTGCAACACAGCTAGTCACCAGTGTTAGGGCTCCTCTGTTTCTGGGGAAGGCATAGGAATATTGATTGAATGGGTTAAGGAGAAGCCAGAACAGAATCTATCCCATATGCATGTAAAATGATATGGAAATAGCAACGTTCTGAATGATAATTTCTATGAGAAGAACAATTTAATGATGCCTGTGGGAAAATGTGTACATGTGAATACACACACAGAAAGAGATTAAAATAGGAAACAAAAAAATAGAATCATGGACAAACATATGCACAAATTAAATGGAAGTAAAGGGAAACATTTGTATGCCCCCAGCTCAGATACATTGGTTAAAGACATGCTTCCCTGTGCAAGTGAAAAGAATCACAGTTCTCAACTTGGAACAGTAAATCCAGACCGAATTCCTCTGCAACTTAAGTGAAAGGGCAGCTAAAAATAGCACGAAGCAACAGTAAGCAATGCTTTGCAGGTTAGAAAAGGGACCATTACTCATTTTGCTGGCTGATAGATGGAATAATGCTTTTTTCAAGGCAAACTACTCTTTAGAACAGTGGATTCAAGGACAGGGTCTTAGCTAGTGTCATTTTGTACTTTAAGCAACTCAAATAATTAAACTGTGCTGCAACCAAGGTTGCAGATGGTTAGAGTATATGTCTGAATATTTTCTTCGTGGAAAGAATGGGCAGAAAACCTCTGTACAGAAAAAACATGATGTCAGGAAGAGGACAAGGCTGAATACTTCTACTTGACATTCAAGCTTTTTATATAAAGCGAAAAGGCAAGGGATGCATTCAAACTTGCAAGCCCCACACAACTGCATCAAAGGAAAGCTTTCCTACCCAACTGTGTCCAAGGAAAGCTTTCCTACCCAATGCTCCTGTGTGTAAACGCTTCGGGTAATTCCATTGGATGCACATAGGACCACCACCACCACCATTTTATTGCCAGCTGCTTTTCCATAGTTAGTGTGGACATCTTTTTCAAGTATGTGGAGCTGAAGAAGGAAGCTGGAAGAGTGAAACTCTTTTCCCACATCCTCTTTCAGCTCTTTGTGCTTCTCAGATTAATTCTGCTGGATCCAACTTTTACCCAGTTGCCTTGGGAAAGTATTGTGTGTTTGTATGTGCAATTTGTCTTCTTTCTGTCTCTCTGTGGGGAGAGGAGAATGGTGACAGAAAAGGGTGGCATCTATGTCACTTGCTCAAAACTCCAAATGTGTCCACTGTCCTCGAATGATTGGCAACCTGTTAACCTGTTCTGCCCAAGATTTTGGCTGTCAAAGGCAGTAAATTATTTAGGATTCAGATAGACAATGACAACCACCAAAGTTACTCTTTAACAGCTTTTATTTATATGATTAGGTTTTATAGGCTAAGGAATAAGAATCTGTCTTATTCACAAGTTTAAATAGAGTCTTGGGTATAAAGCCTAGAAATAACTAAGACTGCATTCAGACAGCACATCTCTTCATTTCCCCAATGTTTCCTTACCTAATAATTCCTGTGTTTTATAAGATCTTTCACATGACATAAAAACCACTTTTGGATATCTAGCAGAATCTAGTGGAAGTTTGGTACACAATTCTGTGATAATTGCTTCCAGAAAAAATATAATAAATTTGCAATCCTGTTAACCCGGAAAATTGCAGGAATTTTGTGCTGTACATTTTTGCTCCATTTTCACAAACCACACCATTGTGATGAAATATGGGCTGCATCCTAGCATACAGTTTCCCCCACTATTTTCTTGGGCCAGTCATGGGGAAACAGAAGTACACATGCTCATGAAGGGTGGTGACATGTCCAATGACATCTGCTGTTTTGTCATACCACACCCACCTGCTTGGACATATCAAAAAAGGGAAATTCTTTAATGCAGCAGGTAATATGATGCAAAAGGAAAAGCACTAGCCTTCTAACCAGGAAGACTATCACAATAATAAGTTAAAGGGACCCCTGACCATTAGGTCCAGTGGCAGACGACTCTGGGGTTGTGGAGCTCATCTCACTTTATTGGCCGAGGGAGCTGGTGTACAACTTCTGGGTCTTGTGGCCAGCATGACTAAGCCGCTTCTGGTGAACCAGAGCAGCTCACAGGAACACTGTTTACCTTCCTGCTGGAGTGGTACCTATTTATCTACTTGCACTTTGACATGCTTTTGAACTGCTAGGTGGGCAGGAGCAGGGACCGAGCAACAGGAGCTCACCCTGTCGTGGGGATTTGAACTGCCAACCTTCTGATCAGCAAGCCCTAGGCTCTGTGGTTTAACCCACAGCGCCACCCGTGTCCAATAATAGCTACATCCAAATGCATTCTATGAGTGACACTTTAAAGCTTAATACATTTAGGATGGCATAAACGTTTTGGGACTGCACCTTGTCCGACTTGTACAGTCTGTGAAACCTTACATGCCATAATAAATGTGGTTGCGTTAAAGAGGCCACAATAACTTTTGTTGTTTCAGCTACAACACACAAATATGGCTTCTGCTCTGCAAATGGTTAGAATGAAATATCAGAAATGTGATTACATACATTGACCTTGTGTGCTGGATGTAAAGGTGCTATAAAATTATATTTTCCTGAATAGGCATTCTCTCCCTCCACTTCCATACACACAGCCTTCCTGCAAAATTGGTAAGTTGAGCTTGACTTCACGATATGCACTTGCAAGAAGAAGAGGTAGCTTTGCCTGAATGGTGTGTGTTTCTAGCTATTAGCAAATGTTGCTAGAGAACAGCCAAGGGGGGGGGGGGGATGAAATTCCCTTTTCAAAGTGCTATTAGTCCAGCTTGCCAGCAGATGGCTCATGAGTGTCATGAATAAAATCAGTGAAAGAAACACACGGTCTGGGTCCTGGCTCTATTGTCTTTCTTTCCCAGTTTCCACAACAGTTCTCCTCTATATTCATTATTACTAGTGCATAAGAAGCGTCTGGCTGCTGATTTAGACCAAAGGTCCATCTAGAAGCTGTCTGCTTCTGGGAAGCATGCAAGCAGGAACTGAGTGCCACATTGCTCTGTTCACATGCAGTTACCAGCAACTGGTATGCAGAGATATTCAGAGGCAGTATTTTATTTTCTCTATCCTAAATTTTCCAAAATTCAATTTCATCGGATGACCCTGAATTCTACTATTACAAAAAAACCCCCAACAACTTCCAATTGACTTTATCTATGTAATGCATAATTATGCAGCTCTATCCTGTTCCCTCTTACTGACCTTTTTCTTCAACCTTTCCTGAAATCTCCCCAGCTCTCCTTTTTGAGGTGAAACAACCAGAAATGTGCACAGTATTCCAAATATGGTAGCACTGTAAAATTGTATAGCAGCATCATGCTGTTAGCAGTTTTATTTTCAATCCCTTTCCTCAAAGCTTTTGATTCATCACAAGGGAAGCCTCTTCACCTTTTTCTTGGCTGCTGCCTTCTTAATCTCAGTTTTAATCTCTTTTTTTAATTTACTGATGGTTTTAATTGTTGTTTAAACCTTTTAACTATTTTTCCTTAACTGTAACCTTTTGCTTTTAACTGTTTCTTGTAAACTAAAGAAACAGATAAAATCAGCAAAATAATAATAAAAAGAAAATAGGAATTTACACGTCTGGATAGGCTTGCTGACATAAAAAAAGTTTTTGACGGGCATCCATGAGAGTATAGCAAGTGTGCCCACCTAATGTTAGCAAGTCTTGAGATAGTTTCAGCTCTAAACTGGAGAAAAATATCCCTCCATACCTACAGTACAACATGGGAAGAAGCCTTAAAGAAGTGTGACCTGATGGGTGCTGTCCATGGTCCTGAATTTTGTTTTAAGTGCTCACTCTGCCTGAGCTGACTGATCTGCTCAGTGTGAGAAAAAGAACAGGGTTCGGAAGTTTGTGAGGATTTTGTGAGGTTAATACCCTTCAGTGCAGGGGTCAGCAAACTTCTTCAGCAGGGGGCCGGTCCACTGTCCCTCAGACCTTGTGGGGGGCTGGACTATATTTTTTTGGGGGGATGAACAAATTCCTATGCCCCACAAATAACCCAGAGATGCATTTTAAATAAAAGGACACATCTACTCATGTAAAAACATGCTGATTCCCAGACTGTCCATGGGCTGGATTTAGAAGGCAATTGGGCTGGATCCAACCCATGGGCCTTAGTTTGCCTACCCATGCTTCAGTGGCAGGCCAGACGATGGACAGAGTAAGAGAAATTATGATGTGATGGTAAGAGCTACGGGCACGCAAGTGTGACATAGTCCCCAGCTGCGAGGTTCCAACCAAAGAAGAATGGCAACTTGAGCTGACAGAATATGCACAACTCACAGACCTAACATATAGAATAAAAGAACAAGAAGAATATATGTTTAAAGAAGATTGGAAAACGCTTACTGAATATATGGGAAATAATTGTGTACAGCTGATAACACTGGCAGCATTAAGACAGATTCAACAGTGTAAAAAAGTTTTGATGGGTGCAATAATGGAATACTGAATGGTATGGTTTTTGTAAAATACTCAATGTATTACAATATGTAAAATGAACCAATGAAAGAGAAGAAGGGAAGTCATTGATATCTTAAGGATGTAAAATGTTCATTACACACACACACACACACACACACACACAATGAACTAAAAAAAATGTTTAGATATACCTTCCCTAAAAGGCTGGAAGCATTTCTTTTAGGAATGGTTGGAGATGAGATTTCTGTATGCGATGATGGCGGCCAGAGTTTTGATAGCTCAAGGATGGGAACATCAAGATCTGCTGACTATCGAGGAATGGCAAACCAAGATGGTAGAGTACGCAGAATTAGCCAGACCGATGGGATGAATCCATGAGCAGGATGACTAGATGTTCCAAAAAAACTGTAATAAATTTATAACTTACCTTGAGAAACACTGTTTACATATAAAAAACACTGGCAGGTCGGAGATAAACCTTACAACGTATGGAGCCTTCTATATGAGATTATAGAAAGAACCATGTATAGATATGAACAGTATGCTGATATAAATCGATGTGTAAATATTATAGTGTGGAAACAAGAAAACCAGAAGAGGGGTAGAGGGAAGTGGTAATCCTGAGAGTTTTAGGTTACTAATATTGTAAGAATGTACTGTATAAATATACAATATGAAAATCAATAAAAACAATTGCAAAAAAGGATGTAAAATGAGTATTTTAAATTGTAAAACAGAAAACTTATTTATTTATACCCCACCCAACTAGCTGGGTTTCCCTGCTGGGATCAAGCAGGTGTGAGATATCACCCTTCTGCAAATTGTCAGAATCTCTTTCTAGAGTTCAAAAGAAACTTCTCATTCTGGGTGGAGAATATCGGTGAAAAGTTTTCTCTCATTTCAGTGAGGGTGGCACATGGTAATAATATCGTGTTGAAACTTCCTACCAGACTATTAGGTAATGTTCCATTATCCTAGATGCTTTGACAATGTTCCTAGTGTGAAATAAATTGCTTCCTGTGAAAAAATTGCACTCTTTGGGGTGATACCTTGCAGGTTATTTATGAGCGAAAGCGTAGCCATTTAGGCAACTTGAAAATTCAGCTCTTTAGGTGTGCCCTTTTTTTATATACTATAAGAATGCCATTTCCTATCATTTTTTTGTAACTGTGGGATGGCATTCACCTGGCAAACAAATACTTTTTAATGTCTGTCCAAGAAAATTGGGTGAAGAGGAATGGCCAGATTCAACACACACACACACACACACACACACACAGAGAGAGAGAGAGAGAGAGAGAGAGAGAGAGCGAGCTGGTTTGCAGTATTTTATAAATTAATTTTATTAAAAACACAATTATCCAAAAGTTACACTTCAGTTTTCTTGACTGCCACAGAACAATGACTCCAATCCTCAATTCATCATCACTGTCATGTTGACTCACCAAATACTCTCAGTAGGAACCCAACTATGGGTCTGGGTTTACTAGACATTTTCAATCAATATATCCCCTCCACAGACACCTCTGTGATGATGATGGTGTAAAATTATCCTGTTCTTCTTCAATAAAAAAAGGAGACTAAATTGTGTCAAAGACTTCTTTTTGCCTCTGACTATTTGACTATGACATGAGAGGCATTCTGAAAGAGCAATGTTCCAGATATAATTAACTCAAGCCTCTATTAGTATATTAGAGTTTTCTAATCATTGGGCAATAACTAGTCTAGCTGCTGTTAACCGGAAGGAAATTAATTCTTTTGATTTAAGGGTAGAATTTGTGGTCAAATCTAATGATAGTAAAGCAAGTGCCTGATAGATAGTTTGGTGATTTTGGAGGTCAGATAAAAGTATTTTCCCTAAAAGGCGCAGACCAGGGTGCACTCCCACCAAACATGAAAATAGTAACCTCATTCTCCACAGCTTTTCCAACATAATGGTGAGCTTGAAGAATTTGTTTTTGGTTTGCAGTATTAAATCAAAGAAGTTCATCCATCTATTTAGCACAGCACTATTGGACTGTTCATAGTGCCCTAGCTGTTGAATTCACAATTGAGAGGCCATCAGATTAACAATGGAAATCTACAGCGTTCACAGCATCACAACCTGGCTTCTATGTGGCTGGTCTCCTGCACAGATTACATGAAAAGGGAGGATGTGGCCAAGGGCTTCTTAAACAGCCAGTCAAAAAACCATCTTTTGTAGGCTGCAGAAGAAAGGCATAAGTAGATCTCCTTTCAAATCATGACTGAGTCGAGAGCCAAAACCAAACAATTTGCAGAAGGGAGACATTTTGCCACTTTCTATCCTGTTGGAGTGGGACGCAAGTGGCACTGTGGTATAAACAACTGAGCCTGAGGTAGAGAACATTTCCTGGATAAGCTTGCCAAGACATGCTGCTACCACTATCTAAAGGTCATGATTCATGAGATTCCTAGAATATGTGTGTGTGAAACATGTGTCTACCAAAACGGATCACCAACAGGGGGATAACAGCATGGATGGACTATTGTGCTCATGCCTTGTTTGTGGTCTTCTCACAGGCATCTGATTGGCCATGGGAAGGAACAGGATGTTGGGTTAGGTAAGCATTTACTTAGGATGTTGGGTTAGGTAGGCATCCAACCAAGATGCATCTACACTCCTCATAAAGTACAGAAAGTAGGTCCTACATGTTCAGACTGTTAATGGAGAAATCTGAGAGCTCCCTTGGACAAAAAACAAGGACACCGGCCAGGAATACCAGAGCAAAACAGCAGCCAGTAGGCTTGGTCTTTATTGAAGACTGTCGTGTTAGGACTCCCACCTGCCACAAGGTAGAACAAGATGGAAGCCCCGAACAAAAGAGCACCCAAACTTTCATTAGCTGTTACATCCCCCCCAAAACTGCATCACTAATACATCATGGTTACATCATGAAAGGGGAGGTTTGGTGGCAGTAATCTGAGCATCCTGGACCCTGCCCCATTCCTCCCCTTGCCCTCCACCAAACACCCAGCAAGTGTAACAAAAGAAATATTTACATTTCCCTGTTTCCCAGCCAGGTTAATCACACCCTTTTGTCTTCATCTGGGTTTGTTATTTCTGGAATGGCTACCTGTCTGGTACTCAGGTATCAGGATGCGAGGAATTATCACTCAGGCAGAGGGGCTGCTGAGTAGCTGAGCTCACATGTCTATATGAATTTCTGAAGTTTTCCCAGTGAGCCAGTACACAGATACATTTATCAGTGAATTGTTACATTTGGTATTGTGCAGCAGAGGCCCTTTGAATAGATAGGAAGAAACTGTGATGAACTGTTTTGTGGGGACAAATCACAAAAGTGTGCTGATTTTGGTAGTGGGCTGCATGTGCATGATATCTGCTGGAGGGGCACCCCCCCCACACACCTGTACATAAATTCCTGCAATAAGACAACTCCATGTCTGGGGAAAAAAACAAGTTAGAAGAATGGAGATTCTAACTAAACATCAAGAAGAACTTTCCGACAGTAGTTTGACAGTGGAACAGACACCCTTGGGAAGTGGTCGACTCTCCTTCACTGGAGGTTTTGAAGCAGAAGTTAGATGGTAACTGTCAGTTGAGACCGCTGCATTGCAGGGGGTTGAACTAGATGACCTTGGGTTCTTTCCAAATCTACTATTCTATGATTCTATACAGTGGTACCTCGGGTTAAGTACTTAATTCGTCCCGGAAGTCCGTTCTTAACCTGAAACTGTTCTTAACCTGAAGCACCACTTTAGCTAATGGAGCCTCCTGCTGCCGCTGCGCTGCTGCCGGAGCGCGATTTCTGTTCTCATCCTGAAGCAAAGTTCTTAACCTGAAGCACTATTTCTGGGTTAGCGGAGTCTGTAACCTGAAGCGTATGTAACCTGAAGCGTATGTAACCCGAGGTACCACTGTATCCTCCACCAGCAGGAAGAAACAGAAAATCCTCTTTTCGTTTGTAAGCTCTGGGTTCACAAAGAGTTAAATCTCCGGCCATGCAAAGTTTCCTGTGCACAGGAGATCGAAATCTTCACCAGAAAGGCTGCTGGATCACTTTGCAAAGTCTCTGTGGCCTGTCTCTGGCAGATAACCAGCTCCTTCTGCAAATTGTACTTCCCTCTTTAACTGAGAGTAGCATTCAAGCCTCTCTTTTAAAAAATGCAGTCTGTGTAGTTCCCTCCTAGGCTCACCATGCACACTGTGTACATGTGCTCTCAGATCAGTCAGCAGCGAGAGCCAGGGGCGAGCAGTTCCTGCCCTCTCTTCTTCAGAAACAGCAGTACTTGCTCTGGACTGGGGATTTCCTAGGCTGAACGAACACCCGGAGATTCTCAGGAATCTGTGAAGTCTGGGAGGGGGTGGGGTGCGTGGGAAGAGGGCGGATCTAACTAGAAGGGGTGGAGAAGGGAAAGAACTGCTGGAGAGACGCCAGTCGAGAAGAAGCCACGAAGAAGAGCAAGAGAGCGAGCATCAGATGGGCGTGT
Organism: Podarcis siculus; assembly: GCA_034642415.1. Classification (NCBI taxonomy): domain Eukaryota; kingdom Metazoa; phylum Chordata; class Lepidosauria; order Squamata; family Lacertidae; genus Podarcis; species Podarcis siculus. Next base: position 29,370,229 of record JAXCMG010000020.1, on the reverse strand, counting down.
GAATAACAGGAAAGCAAGCAGGGAGAAAACATTCCCCCGCCGAAGGAGGAAGGAAGGACTGTTACCAGCCAGCCAGATAGCGCGTTTTGCTGGAAGCTTTAGGTCCCCCAGGAGGGACTGGACAAAGAAATGATCTGTAAGTTATGTCTGTAACTTGTATATCTGTAAGTTTTGATTGTCCTGTTTTTGTTTTTTTAAAAAGAGTTTTGTGTTCCCATCTCCTCACTTTGTCCTCCTTCAAAAGTTCCAGGTTTTGGAGGGGATCTGTGATGTTCCCGAGGACCTCTTCTCTGGTTTCTCAATCTCTCCTTACCCAGGCACTCCAGAGGGCACCGGTAACCATGGGTGTAGCCAGGGGGGGCACTTAACTGCGCCCCCCTCACATAATGCCTGCCCCCCAACATAAATCCAGGCTATGCCTTGCATTTAGGTGGGGGTCAAGTCACTCCGGCTTGCATCCTGAGTTGCCCTCTGTGAACACGGAATTGTGATATGAGAAGGAGCCTGGAAACTCATCCAACCCTCTGGCGAGGCTGGGGTCCCACCAGGACATCGTTGCTGATAGGTGGCCATCCAGCCTCTGCTTTCAACCTCTAATGCAGGAAGGTGTCTCTTTGTAGGGACAGGAATAAATCAAATCCCTTTCACTGGACAGAGTCTGATCCAAAGGAGGCTGCCACTGTTGAGAGCATGGAGAAGTTTTTTTTAGTACTGTTCTCAATATTTTTCATGGCCAGGTCAAGATATTTCTCTCCCCCACACTCACCCCTTTTCATTTCTTAAGTAGTATTCAAAATTGTAATTTTTTTTAGTGGTTTCTATCTAACCACAATGAGGCTCCAAGAATTGTTAGATGTCTGAGTGTGATGTAAGAGCAGTTTCTCTCCCACCACTTCATCTGTGGGCTGATTCAGCTTCTGCTTCTGTTCATTCTCGTCATCCTTCTGCCTTAACCTCCCAGCCCCCATATTTTAGCAACGTAAGTGTTGCTCTTAAGTATCAGTCGCCTGGATGCATAATAACAGTAGAATTAATAACAGTAATCTTTAAAACAATTTTATGGAAGGTTTATAACATTTTGAACATTAAAACCCAAATGCATTTATAAAAAGATAATAAAAAGGAGTATATAAAAAAAAATAACAAAAAACCACATGATCCTTACAAAACACAATTAAATAAAAAAGAGGAAGAGAAAGAACAAATTAAAAATAACTAAAAGAATAGAAAAGACAAGGAAAATATGATTAAAAAGAAGAACTCCTGCCTCCCTATCTGACAATTATCTGTTACAACAGTTATTCAAAGTATTTAACATATGTACTCCATAATAGTTTTGTCCCCTCTGTAGGCTGTAACTTTGCCCAAATTTCCCTCTAGAGTCCAGCCTTTAATGTTTAGTTACTCAGACAGCACAAAACGACTCTTCTAACATCCTTCTAGTAATGCAAATTGATATTTCTCCTGTTTCTATTTAAAATCTCTTATAAAGTCCTTTTAACCAGTTACAATAATAGTAATGGTAATGCTGGAATTCAGCTGGAAAATCTACTATTTTGGATGATTGTTTGTTAACTCTGTGTTTGGGCACCTATTGAGATATTGCATTCTTATTTTGCATGGCGGTTCCTGAGATCAAGGGACAGGGTTTGTCTATGTTTTAATACAGCTGGATGTCATTATGAAGCAAGATGGCAGACTGAAACTTGCAAAACTTCACTGATTTTAACCACTGATTTCAAAATTTTGCTGATTCTAATCACTGATTTCAAAACTTTGCTGATTGTTTAGGGGTTTTTTTTTGAATTCTCATGCAAAGCCATATCTGGAGCTTCTAATGTCACCCGTTCTTGCTAGCTTTCGGTTGCCTCACCTTATAAAATAGCAAAAGTGTTGATATGAAATGTTCAAATACTTCTGTAGTCCAGCTCAACCGGAGTGACTAATTCCCCTCTGTCTCCTCTCTCCAACAGAACAGAAAACGGTGTGGAGTATTATGAGCAGCAGTGAGTGGGGCAGCAACATTTTCACCATGGACCCTGAAAACACATATGAAATGTACGGAGAGCAACTTCGTGCAAAATGTTTCGAAGAAGAAGTCTACAGATATGCATTTTCTGAATTGGGTTATTATGCTAAACCCATTGCCATCCTTATCTGCATATTTGGGTTGCTGGGGAATGGATATGTTTTGTGGCTCCTTGATTCCCATATTAAGAGAAATCCGTTCACCACCTACATCCTGAATTTGACTGCAGCTGACTTTGGCCTGCTCATGTTTTTGTCTCTGTCCCTTATCTTTTTGTTCGCTGATGACCTCTGTGGATTACCGCTCCCTGTTCGCATTTCTGCAATACCCCTGTTGCACTTATGCCAATTTTGCTATACTGCCAGTCTCTGTTTCCATACAATCATCAGCATAGAAAGATGCCTCTCTGTCTCTTTTCTGAGCTGCTACCAACATCGGCGACCACAATCCCTTTCGTCTGGGCTATCCGTACTAGTCTGGATCCTGTGTGTCATGTTCTGCGGAATGGAAATTTCATTTTACCTGGTCTATAATATGATATTATACCCAGTTGTCGAGAACATGTTCATTGTGGTCATATGGGTTTTGCCTCCAATTTTAGCTGTCTTCACTTTGCTCCTGCTGGCCAAAATGTGTTGCAACTCTCAGCGCCGACTGCCAGGAAGCCTGACTACTGCCATTCTTCTCTCCCTCCTGTTTTTCCTCCTCTGCCATGGCCCATGGAGCATTGCATTTCTGCTATCCTCCCCTAAGCATTCACAAACTCTTATTGCACTTTCTCAGCTCCTTCTCTCTGTCAATGGCAGCATTAAGCCAGTGCTTTATTACTTGGTGGGGAAATGGGGCAAATGTTCCTCTACAGAACCCCTGAAGGTCATTTTCAGGAGGGTCTTCCAGGATGAATACTATCCTCTGCAAGAGAACGTGTTGACTGATGCAGAGAAACTTAGTGCAGTAACTTGTTCAACCCAAGCCATCAACTGACTAAGCCAGCATTGTTCTTGAATAGAAATGCTTTGATCCTGGAACATGTAAGAATAATTGCTCATAGTGGACTATACCATGAAGCTCAATCTCCTTACCCAGGAATGAAGATGCAAGATGTAATCAATAGGCACAACAAAAAGCCACAGCTTCATTAACTCAAAGGAATGCTTTTCTCTTGCCATACTGATTTCCTGCTTGGCAGGGGGTTGGACTCGATGGCCCTTGTGGTCTATTCCAACTCTATGATTCTATGATTTAACTGCTACTTCTCTGTAGCTTAGTATTTATAAAGTTGCTGCAGCATAGTCCATTGCTGTCAGGAACCTCAGGGTACCTCCCTGTGTGGAGTAAAGTTAGCCATGTTGATGACTATCACTGCCTCTTGTGGGAGCATAGTCCCATGGTAAACTGCTCAGGACCGCAATACCTCAAGGATGACCTCTCTCCGTGTGAACCTACCTGGAACCTGAGATCCTTATCTGAGGCCCTCCTTCATGTGCCTCCCTCCACAAAGAGGTCTCAAGGATGGCAACACAAGAACGGGCCTTTTCTGCAGTGGTCCCCCATTTGTGGAATGCTCTCCCCAAGGAGGTTTGCCTGGCACCTTCCTTATACACATTTAGGCACCAGGCAAATACTTTCCTGTTTAACCAGGTCTTTGGCTGATTCACATCCAATACCCTTTTAAAACGTGTTTGGGGACGTCGGCATCTGTTATTGGGTTGCTTTTGTTTGTATTCTATATTTTGTGCTTTTATATTGTGATTGTATCTTGTGAACCACCCTGAGACCTGCGGGTATAGGGAAGTGTACAAATTTAATATATAATAATAATAGTTTAACTATGCACTGTGTGAATTGATTTGTCTGTGTGAAGAAATACTTTCTTTGGCCCCAGATGCTGTAATCTTTCCTCAGGGGGAAGTTTGCTGTGAGGTTGCTGGGTTTTTACTGCCTATGTGTTTGTCAGGAGTCAGGGAATTTGATCCCTCCCAGGGTGGCAGCCAATAAGCAGATAAAAAAAGAAGAGTTCTTACCAAGTCGTTTATTCAAGATTCACAGTAGAAGACATAGCAATGCCACCTCTCTTAGATAATGGCATTGCTCCGTGTAAAGTCCCACCACCTCCATTTCTCCTATCATACATCATCCCTGCACTGGCTGATCTGTGCTTTCTGCCTTTGATCCTTCTGTTCTACTACTCTCAATGCTCACCAGGACCTGGGATAAGGGGAGGGGTCTGGCATGCTTTCCAAAGACACTGAGTCTGTCAGCTGTCTCTACCCTGGTGCTTCTTCTCCCAATATTTCCCAGCCCTCTGCAGCCTCTGAACTGTGACCTTCTGCAAACCACTGTTCTAAATCTATACTGTCTCCCTCTTCTCTGGGAAGTGTAGCAGCAGGAGGAGGGGGGTCTCCACCATTCCTCCTCAGACCAGTCCCTGACAGTGTTTCATACATAGTCCTTTTAGGCACTGCCATGGGTTCTTTGAAACCTTTGATTAGGAGGAATTCAGTGATGTACTAAGGCAGGGGTCAGCAACCTAAGGCCCATGGGCCGGAAGCAGCCCACGGAGGCCACTTAACCGGCCCCCAAGCCTCCCCCGAACTGAGTCGCCCTCTCAGCGAGTCCCTGAGTGCTGCACTAAACCGGCGCAGTGCAGCATGGGGACTCTTTTCCGCGGAGGAGCGTATCCACCTCCATTGTTCTGCCTGGACACAGAGGTCCAGCTCCAAGGGCCTTCTGGCAGTTCCCTCGCTGCGAGAAGCCAAGTTACAGGGAACCAGATAGAGGGCCTTCTCAGTAGTGGCACCCAACCTGTGGAACGCCCTCCCACCAGATGTCAAAGAGAACAACAACTACCAGACTTTTAGAAGATATCTGAAGGCAGCCCTGTTTAGGGAAGCTTTTAATGCTTAATAGATTATTGTATTTTAATATTCTGTTGGAAGCCACCCAGAGTGGCTGGGGAAACCCAGCCAGATGGGAGGGGTATAAATAATAATATTAATAATAATAATAATTCCACTGCACTGGGGTCAATGGAAGGCATCACCACTCTGACATAGTGCATGTACTGAATGCAAGACAAGAGGTGCAGGGCGCCAAATTTTTGCCTTGCAGAGGGTGCCAGTGAAATTTGAAAGGCCAAAGACTAGGAGGAGGACTGACCTGATGATGTATCATATCCAGATCCACAGTTTCTTCTGCTCCTGTCCAGGCGAACCAACAACCATGACCCCCCTTGCCACTCATTTGCCTGTCATAGCATCAGCTTATTATTAGATGTAAAAGGTTTGCCTTTTGTATTCTTTGGTGTACTACTGAATATCATGTTGCTTTTTATGATCCCAGAGCTGCCCCATCCCATTCATGGTTAGCAGCTTTTAAGCCTTTTGACAATGTCAATAAATAGGTAATGAAACTAAAGACTAAAGCTAGTCAATATTGATTGCTTTCTCTGTTCCAACTGTTTCTTTCTCTTTGAAAATGTCCCCATGTGTACAGGAAGGAGTGATGCTTAGTTCTCATGTTCAGTGTGTGTGCCTTTGACAGTACTGGTAGCCATGTTGGTCTGACGCACTCAAAATATATTTAAAATTTTTTTTAAAAATGTCCAGTAGCACCTTAGAGACCAACTACGTTTGTTCTTGGTATAAGAAGAAGAAGAAGAGTTTGGATTTGATACCCCGCCTTTCACTCCCTTTAAGGAGTCTCAAAGCGGCTGACATTCTCCTTTCCCTTCCTCCCCCACAACAAACACTCTGTGAGGTGAGTGGGGCTGAGAGACTTCAAAGAAGTGTGACTGGCCCAAGGTCACCCAGCAGCTGCATGGGGAGGAGCGGAGACGCGAACCCGGTTCCCCAGATTACGAGACTACCGCTCCTGTACCACACTGGCTCTTTCGTGCATGCACACGAAAGCTTATACCAAGAACAAACTTAGTTGGTCTCTAAGGTGCTACTGGACAATTTTTAAAATATATATATATATATTAAAAGACTGTTTAGGTAGAGGTTTAACAACAACCACAACCACCACAACAACAGTAATAATTTTATTTATATCCTGCCTTTGCCATGACAGGGACTCAAGATAGCATACAGATAAAAACAAGAATGGCTAAAAACATAGAAAGAAACAATAATTAAAAACAAACAAACAAGTAAACATTGATGGAACAACTTAACTCTTGAACTGTAACATTTGATGCAATATATTAATTAACTTGAGAAGAAATGAGATATATTCCAGCATATTGTGTGCACCATAATATTTAACCTTGAGTTGCATCACGTTGGCCAGTGACCCAAAGCAAGGTCGTGACTCATGTTTTCCAGAGTCAAGCTAGCTCTCTGAAGAAAGGAAAGTTCATAGCCTCCATTCTGCCCTTTTTCCACTGCCCGCACAACACATCACTCTATATATTTAGTAAGATAAACAGTGGCCTACTTTAGGAGAACAAGAGGAAGGAAAATGAAAGACAGAATACATGACAACAGAGAGGAAACCAAGGCAATTCTCTGAGTGGCTACCAAGGTGTTTACTTTATGTTGCCCACAATGATTGCCAAGCTGAGCCTACGATTCAGCAATTTCCATCATTGCTATTATTCATTTCATCGCTATGCCTCTGTATATTTTAAAGAAAAAACCTCAGTGTGGTTTAAAACACATTAGAACATCAAATCCAGGATAAAACAATACTGAAGAAAGTTAAATATACATTCAAAGCAAAATAGTTACCAGGAAATTAAAATATTGTCTTAAACATTTCAAAAGAAAATATTACTAGAAGAAGCCAAATTTAAAAAATGCACATTTAAAACAGCACACTTGACAAGGTAATAAAATGTTATTGTAAGCATAGAACATGTCTGCTCCTGCTGTTGCCAATCGTGTGGAGTCCGCAGTGTCATTAAGAAGTATGGCTTATTTACACATATTTACACCTGAGTTTTGAGGGAGGGAGTTCAGGACCTCCCTCCCCAAGAGTGTCTCTTGCTAATTAGCACTACTCACCTACTACAGCTTCAAGAAGAAGAATAGAAATATAAAATTGTTGAGTCTGAAGGGACCCTAAGGATCATTCACTGCAACCCCCTGCAATGCAGGAAAATATTTTGGGCAAAATAAAGAAGAGCTTCATATAAGAGGCACAAGACTCCCAATGCATATAAGAAATAACTCTCGTTACACAGTCTTCTCTGCCCCTTCCTCTATGATGGTATCTCAGCCAACTGTTGTAATTGTTTATCAGGCTAAAATTATCAGGGTCGAGAGAGGAAGATAAATTGTACAAATGTTCTGAGATCGCATGACTTTAAACAAGCTTCCTCCAGTCTGATGTCATCCAGATTTTTTGGACTACAACTCCCACCATGTTGTGCTGGATGGGAGTGGGAGATGTAGTTCCAAACATCTGGAGGGCACCAGGTTGAGAAAAGTTGCCTTAAACAAAGGAATGGAGTTGATCCTAAAGCAAGGATGCAATGCTCTCAGATGCCAACTCAGATGTTTCTGGGGATAGCCTCTTGCAGCAAATTGTCTCAGGACCAGTCCTGAAAAGGCCTTCAGGTGTCATTGTAACAATGTTCTTTTTTTCTTGACTACCCTTGTATTTAAGGTTACCAGCAAATTTGGAAAAGATAAGAACAGATGGCCCTGTAGTTGTGTGAGCACAAGTTGTTCAATGTGGACACATCAGCTAGTGAAAGTTTTCATAGCACAAAGATAATGGATTGCAGCCAAAGGATACAGTGGAACTTCTTCTTCTCCTGCAGTGGAGCCTGCAGAATCTTTAAGAAATGTGGTTTCTTTACTCATATTTACACCTGGGCTTAGTTGGAGGGACTGCAGAACCTCCCTCGCCAAGAGTGTCTCCTGCTGCTTCTCTCATAGCTTCAGTCAGCTTGAGTCCAGAGCCGTCAGCTGTGCTAGCCAGTCTCCAGGTTGCAGCCTGCACTCATGAAGTTCTCACCTTTGTTCTCTTTCCCCTTCCCAGAACATATCCAGGAATATATAGGAGGGAATTTGACACCCAAGGATCTGGGGATACCTTGTTCCCCCACAAACTTGTAACAATATTATTTGTGGTGGAACCAGGTTGGATTGGAGATACAGGAGGTTTTGCAGGGGACCAGATGGCTTTTAAAGCAGCTGAAGCTTCACACCTAATGAAGTGTGTTAAATTGACACTTTCACACCAAGGGTGTGCAGAGCTTCCAAAGGGATGGAGTTGAAAAGAATCCTGCTTATGCCTTTGAAGTCTTGGAGTCCTTGGTATTTGAACAAATCCCACTTCGTGAATGATTAATTTTTCTTTATTAATTTGTATGCCACCTGACCTTCATGTTAGCTACTAAGCAAATAACAAGTATAAAAACTAAAGGAGCAAACATTAAAAGATAAACACCCATGATTATAAGTTGTAGAAAAGAAGCAGAAAAACACAAATCTACAGACTTTTTTTTTTTAGAATAAACCTATGTTGTTGGTCATCTCTAATGCCATCCCCACAGCTTAGCTTACAAGGAGAGACTTAAGGAGTCATCATCATTGAATCTGTTGCAGCTGGAAGACTCCGATCTCTGCAATCATCTTTGTCACTAAAAACTCTTTCCAGCACCACCTTCAAGGGTTCTCTGGATCGATGCATCTTTTTCCTTCCAATTAAGAAGTAAATGAATGGATTAACACTGCTGTTGATAACAGCCGATACTACTCCAAATAATGCCATTATTATATTAATATCAGCAAGAAGATATTGAACAGTTATTATGACACTGAGTGGAACACCAAAAATGAGGAAGAAAAGAAGAGCAAGCAAGAGTGCTGTGTAGAACTTTCCTCGTTGGCATCGATGTAAACTGCAGCAGACCTTGATGAAAAGGATCACAGTACAGATGACCACAACAAGTGTGCAAAAGACAGAGTTGATCATATGAATGGCACAAATCATTATGTCAAAGTCTGCATTTTCAGTTGAAATGAAAAAGCGATAGGTTCCAAAGACCAGAATGGACATTGCCCATATTAATGCACAAACAATTTCAGACAGGTGTTCTAGACGGTGGCATCGATACCAGATTGGGAAGACAACAGAGAGACATTTCTCGACACTGATGGCTGTCAGTAGATATAAGCTTATTGCATGTGTGGAAATAAACAGTTCAAAACCCAGCCCAGAGGAAATTCCTCCTACATCCCAAAAGCTAGCTGAAATTGCAAGTGCTAAAAATACAAGGACACAAGAATCAGCCACAGCCAAGTTCAAGATGTAGGTGGTGATGGGATTCTTCTTCACGATGAAGCAGAGAAACCAGATGACAATTGCATTCCCCACCAGGCCACATATGAATATTGCAAGGGTAATAATGAAAAGACAGGCAAACAGAAACAGGTAATGTGTGAAGGAAGCAAGTTCAGATTCATCATCTTCCTCTGGGAATGCTGAAGGACTGTAGTCTCCAGAAAACCCATCAATGGTTAAACCAAGTGATGCTGCTGTGCTCTGCTCAGCCATAATGAAATCTTTTCTTTTGGATTCTTCCTTCTTCCCCGTTCTCTGCACTATGTCTGCAAGCAGAAGGGATGAGGATCAGATGGGATAATCACTAAAAGTAAGTGCCTACACAATTACAATATGGAAAGCTTCTAACTCACTTGTTATAGGTAGCCCAGGAAAGAGATTAGCACTACTCACCTGGTACAGCTTCAAGAAGAAGAATAGAAATATAGAATTGTTGAGTCTGAAGGGACCCTAAGGATCATTCACTGCAACCCCCTGCAATGCAGGAAAACATTTTGGGCAAAATAAAGAAGAGCTTCATATAAGAGGCACAAGACTCCCAATGCATCTAAGAAATAACTCTCGTTACACAGTCTTCTCTGCCCCTTCCTCTATGATGGTATCTCAGCCAACTGTTGTAACGGTTTATCAGGCTAAAATTATCAGGGTCAAGAGAGGAAGATAAATTGAACACAAGTTCTGAGATGACATGACTTTAAACAAGCCTCCTCCAGTCTGATGTCATCCAGATTTTTTGGACTACAACTCCCACCATGTTGTGCTGGATGGGAATGGGAGATGTAGTTCCAAACATCTGGAGGGCACCAGGTTGAGAAAAGTTGCTTAAACAAAGGAATGGAGTTGATCCTAAAGCAAGTGTGCAATGCTCTTAGATGCCAACTCAGATGTTTCTAGGGATAGCCTCTAGCAGCAAAATGTTTCAGGACCAGTCCTAAAAAGGCCTTCAGGTATCATTGTAATCAATTACAAATTGGAATGAAACACCAGCAATTTCGTGAAGACCATGATGTAGAGAAGCCACTTTTCCCTTATGTTCAAGGGAAGAGGAAACAATGGAGAACATGGTACTATGACAATACTTGTGGTTATTTACCAATCCTCCACAGCACCAGCATTTTTATGTGCATGTTTGGAGCAGTGGTGGACTTTGGGTTCTAAAATTTCAGTGGCGCCCTGTGCAATTCTCACATTTTTTCGCTCCCTCTGCCTCTCATCTTCTGTTCCAAGTCATCCTTGCCTTTTACAGTGCCCTCTTGGCTTGGTGCCCAGTGCTGGCAAACTGGTTGTGCTTTCCTAAATCCACCTCTGTTTCCATTGGTGAAGACTGGAATTTCCATCTGGTTTCTGAAAATATGCTTTGTGCATCTGCACCAAGAAAAGTACTCCCTTGATCGCCTAACTTGCTGAACTTGCCTGTAGTTGACTTCAACTTCTTCCCTTTTGTGCTTCTTTCAGTCCCTTTTTTGGCACTGAGCACTCTCAAAAATCACCAATAAGATCATTGTCACTAAAAAGGCCAGTAATTTACCTCCTTTTGTTTGCTGATACTGGACACCCCCCGTGTGGCTTGTTTTCCAATCTATGATTGTTGTGCCCAGTCAGAATACATTTCTGCTTTGCCTTCATGGCTGCTCTGGCCCACTTCTGGCTTGTTGCCTGGAAGAGCAAAGCTATTTTGCCATCTTTTGTCATATGAATGTTTTCTCCACAATTATCAGGATAATCTGTACCAAGAATGCCCTTATCATCGCTCTTCTTGTCTCTACATTGATTAGGTTCACCAGGATGTGCTGCAGCTCACAAGATCAGCCAATAATGTTTTATGTGACCGTTACTGCTCACTCTCACTTCCTTCATTTCCTTTGCTATTCCATTTAGAATATTGTACTTCATAGGCTGTTTAGCTTATACATCCATTATTCTTCTTATGTTGCTTTGATTTCTCCTTACTGCTTTCAGAATCACCATTCATCCTTTGCTTTGCTTTGTCAATGAGGGAAACGGGAAACATGGAATTGAAAGAATCTGAGATATGTGTTCCCGGCACATAATAAAGCACTAAGAAGCTTCTGGAGAGCAATGATTTCCAAATAAGGATGAACAACGTCAGCCTGTTTCTGTTCTGTGTCAGTTTCATAAGATAGCTCAGTCCTAACTCTGTTTCTGTCCCGTTAAAAACAAGAGAAACAAACATTTCACATTTAAATTGTCTGCACTTTTGTACTCAGTTTCCCTAAAATACACGTTGTGTACAGATTTCCTGCCTAAAATAAGCATTGCCTTATGTTTTCCTATTCATTTCAACTAAAAATGCTTATAAATGCATGCTTTCTCATAGAATATATTTTTGTGTACATTATGTAATGTGTTTTGAACTATACCTGCACTGCAAAATTCAGAGAAGTGCATGATTTTTCTCCTCTGTTGCTTTGATGGGAGTGTTTCCCCCCTTGCTAGGGGCACCCCTGGCAAAGGTGAAAAGCATGGTGCTACCTGGCATCTATAATATTGTGTGTGTGTGTGTGTGTGTGAGTCTCATGTGGACCAATGGGAGTAGGGCAGGCATAGCCCTATTTAGGCTAATGGCTTCATCAATTAAATGCAGCAGCCTGCCCACCCTCCTCATATGGTAGTATTGGATTAGCTGGTTGCCCATTGGGAACGTGAATAGGAATACTTTTAGTGTTTCATGATTGGCTGTGGGCGTACCTTTCATCTGTTACTCATGCATCTACCAGCATATTCTTCTGCTGTTGCATCATCCTTGTTCTGGGTTTTGTCTAACCTGCTTTCTGGAATGACGCTTCTACTTCATCAGGGTCCAATGATCATTAGCATTGTGAACTTTCTGGGTTTCCCCCTCCCTTTATGTTTGGCTCCATGCTGACCCCCTTCATCAAGATCTGCTGTAGCTCACACAGATGTCAGCCACCAAAGGTGCACACAGATTTCTTGACCGCTCTCCTCTTCTTCATTATATTTGCCATTCAACAGCATCATTGACTCAAGAATATATTACTTGGTTGGGAGAGACAATCCAGGGAGCTCTTGAAGGGTGTGCTTGGAAGGATGTTCAAGGATGAAGCAGGGGCTAGCGAAGGGAACCAGCTGGAAGTTGCAAAAATGGTGGTGGAGCCCAGGCAAATACAGTCACAAATTCTACCTAATGAACTGAGTAAGGGAGAGGCAATTAGACAGTGACATCTGATGACTTTGTCCGTTTGTGGCAGGCATGTGATAAGCTAATCAGTGAACACATGTGGAGCTACTCTATTCAAGATAATACTATAACAGTTGATGACAAGTATTTGATATGGTCTTTTTGTGTTTTGATTCAGTGAGCATGCCTCTTTTCTCTCTTACAGTCAGAAAGCTGATCAGAGGATGGTGTTGAGGTTTCTTTAATTGCTGTAGTAATAATAATCATAATAGTAATAATAATAATAATAATAATAATAATAATAATAATAATAATAATAATAATAATAAATTTATTTATACTCTGCCCATCTGGTCACATGCTTCCCTTATCTTTCACCTGCAGGTCTTGTGATTAGTGTCTGAAGGACACTGACCTGGCAACCAGCCAAGTAGGTCACTGTGACCAGGTAACTGGCCAAGGATGTGGTCATTCTTAGGTCTATTAAGAGGAGGCTGTACATTGCCTGCTTGCTTCGCAAATTAATACTGAATTCTGTGCTGTATGTATGCTGTGAGTTGTCGTTGCTTTGCATTTGAAGCCTGTACCTTCTACTAGGGAACTAGGGGAAGTCTGTATATAATGAAATTGCCTTAATGCTTTGGAGCTGTCAGTAAAGGACTGAACTGACTGAAGAGTTGGAGTCTGACTGAATGTCTTCCAGCACAAAACTGCACTGCCACAAACCTACATGCTTGGGGAGCTGCACATGTTTGGCACATGCCATATGCCAGGGGTCAGCAACCTTTTCCAGCCGTGGGCTGATCATGTGGTGGGCCGGACTATATTTTGAAAGAATAATAATGAACGAATTCCTATGCCCCACAAATAACCCAGAGATGCATTTTAAATAAAAGCACACATTGTACTCATGTAAAAACACCAGGCAGGCCCCACAAATAACCAAGAGATGCATTTTAAATAAAAGGACACATTCTAGTCATGTAAAAACTAACTGATTCCTGGACCGTCCACAGGCCAGATTTAGAAGGTGATTGGGCTGCATCTGGCCCCCGGGCCTTAGTTTGCCTACCCCGCCATACGCCAAGAGATGAAAGGAATGTTTAGGGTGCTGATGGCTTGTACAGTGCCTCCTCTCATCCACCTGATACCTATTAAGCTAATGTGAAGTCATTTTGCATATGTAAATTATATGCTTGGCCAGAGACAATCATGAGGTCCTTGCCAGAAATGAGATGAAGTTGGCATATTATGGGACATTACTGTGATTTGGACTTCAGTGTGTGTCTTTTCCCAATAAAAAGGTGAACACAGCAATTTCTCACATGAACAGACTCTCCAGGTTAGAGAACAAAACTCTCCAGTGGAGCATAGCTGTCAACGTTTCCCTTTTTTAAAGGGAAATTCCCTTATTCCGAATAGGATTCCTCGCAAGAAAAGGGAAAAGTTGACAGCTATGCAGTGGAGTTAACTGTAACCTGCAATTCTAAGCACACTCGTAAAGGAGTCTCCCCATGAAATGTGATTAGGATCGCATTGCATGAGAGAACTGTGACAAATATCCCCACTTCTGCTGGTTCCAGTGACATTAGAACAGGCCCTACAGTATACCTGATTTTCCCTACTCCAGTGCAACATCAATTGAGCTTGTTGAAATGGGAATAAAAGGTATTTTTGTAACATCCTTTGGAGACAGGCCAGGCCTGCATAGCAGACTTGTACATCACTATGCCCCATTCACAATCTTGAAACACAATGCTTATGTAAAGAAAACATTGTATTGGCTTGACTTAATCAATCCAGCCTTATGGATTAATTTAAAAGGTTCTATATACACTGAATACTGTTTTTTGACATAGATACTTTTAGTATGCACAGATACAAATTATTGTATCATTTAGTTTTTGATAATACTTTTCTTTTGAAGAAAAAGCTGCAACAGAGTCCCAATCCATAGCATGCTTCTTAGATGATCAGGTCCCCATTCTGCCGCATTCTGGTTTAGTTGTCATTTCCAGGTCTCCAAAGGCATTGTTTCCTGAGTAGTTTGACCATCAAATCAAATACCATGGCAGATGATGTTAGATAATTTCCGTTAAAAGAACAACCCCCCCAACCCATAATTAAGATCCTTACTTTATAATCTTTTCTTTTTAAAATATATTTTTATTAGTTTTTTTAACATATCATTTTCAACAGTAATTAAACATACTTTTACATCTTATTCAAATTTTTGACTTCCATCAATCCTGTCTGAAAATTTTCCAATCTAATCTCTCAGTATGCATTTCTTATCCTCCCTATTACATTTCAAACTCATAATCAATATCTCTATCTTTTTATACTTTGTAACACTTTGTGTATTTCTCTTTACAAAACTTCTTGTAATCCTACTAGCGTAATTTGTTGATTATAGTTGCTCTTCAAATAATTCATATACTTCTTCCAATCTTCTGTAAATCTCTGGTCCCGCAGGTTTCTAATCCTTCCTGTCATTTTGTCCAATTCTGCATAGTCCATTAATTTCGCCTGCCATTCTTCTTTCATCGGAATTTCTTCTTGTTTCCATTTCTGGGCTAATAATACTCTTGCCGCAGTTGTTGCATATAAAAACAGCTACTTTATAATCTTTTCTACTACTTTGTTTTTCCAACTTGGTGACCACCATGTTTTGTACTACAACTCCCAACAGTCCCATCCAGCACAGCCAGATGGGAGTTGTAGTACAAAACATCTGGAGGGCACCAGATTGGGGAAGGCTTGCTTCAAATCGTACTAACTCAAAACATGTCCACAAGTTCTTTTCTGTCCTGCATGCTTCCCTTGGGTTGCAGTCTGATAAACAGCCTCAACAGTTGGCCTAGATAGCATCTTAGAGGAGGGGTAAGCAAAGATTGTGTAACCAGAAGTCAAATTCATATGCATTTGGAAAGTTGTGCCTCTTCTTTGCTTCACCCAAACCCTTTTAATTCTTCTTGAAGCCGCAGCAGGTGAGTATTGCCAAAAACCTAATCTCTTCCTAGTGCTACTTTTTTTTAAAAAAAAAGTTATAAGCTTTGCAAATCGCCACTTACTTGCAAATTAAGTCCTGTTTTGTTCAATGAGACTTCCATGAGTAGACTGGGATATTACGGTTTAGTGTCCTAAGTGCACTTACTATGCAAAGTAAGTTCCCACCAAGTTAAGTAGAACTTGTTAATTGAAACTTACTTCTGAGTAGACGTGCTTAGGAAGCCATCTATAGATATTATTCAGAAGGCATTCGGGAGCGTTATTTTTAATATTTTTAAAAACAAATGTTTACCTTTTTATGTGATTGCTCAAGGCAGTGTATGTAATGAACTTGAAACAGTTTGTAATGTTAAAAACATCACGGAAAACCACCCAAATGTGATTTTCATCTTCACAAGAATTTGAGCTTCTTATTTTCCTCAGATTCATAAGCCACAATTCAGGGCTTTGAATATATTTTGTTCTAAATATGTTATATTCATGTGTAATGTTATTTTGTTATTCCTCCCAAATAGTTCTTAATTATGGTTTGAGTGAGCAGACATAAATGGGGTTATGAGTGACTGCCTTCGGATAAGCCCTGGGGAGTATGCTTGAAGAAACTTCAGTTAAGGAAAAAGATATATTGCTATGCATTAGGTATGTGTTTTAACTGGTCTTTAGTATTGATTTCTTCTGATCTTCATCCTTTCTGCTTGCAGCAGTTGTGTAGGTAAAGGAAAAATAAGGTAGAATCCAAAGGAAGAGATTTCATCATGACAGAGCTGAGCACAGCAGTATCCCTTATTTTAACACACACCACTGATGGGATTTCTGGAGAATTCAGCCCTTCAACATTCCCAGAAGATGATTTTGAATTTGAGCTTTCTTCCTTCATAGACTGCCTCCTGCTCTTTGGTATTCTCATCATCCTTATAATATTTATATGTGGTCTGGTGGGGAATGCAATCGTCATCTATTTTCTCTGCTTCATTCTTAAGAAGAACCCCATCACCACCTACATCTTGAACTTGGCTGTTGCTGATGCTTGTGTCCTTGTTTCTGCGGTAGTTTTCGCTTTCTCTTTGACTAAAAGTGATCCTAATTCCCTAGGCTCCATATCGCAAGATCTGATTTTTTACACATATACCATGAGCGGATATCTCCTGACAGCCATCAGTATCGAGAAATGTCTCTTGGTTGTCTTCCCACTCTGGTACAGATGCCACCGTCCAGAACACCTGTCTGCAATTGTTTGTGCATTAATATGGGCAATGTCCAGTCTATTCTTTGGAACTGATTTCTTTCAAATACAATCTACCATAACTTTTCAAGTCATTTCCACGATCAACTCTGCATTTTGCCCAATTGTTGTAGTCATCTGTACTGTGATCCTTTTCACCAAGGTCTGCTGCAGTTTACATCGACGCCCACGAGGAAAGTTCTACACAGCCCTCTTCCTTGCTCTTCTTTTCTTTTTTATTTTCGGTGTACCATTCAGTGCGCTGATGACCCTTCTAAGTTTTCAACTTATTGACATTCAAAGCATGTTATGGGAACCACTAATATGTATGACATGTGCTATTATCAACAGCAGTGTTAATCCCTTCCTTTACTTCCTAATTGGAAGGGGAAAGAAACATCGACCCAGAGAACCCTTGAAGGTAGTGCTGGAAAGAGTATTTAGTGACAAAGCTGATTGCACAGAGGATCAGAATCCTCCAGCCATGACAGATTCAATGATGATGACTTCTTAAATCCCTCCTTTTAAGCTATGCTGTGGGGATGACATAAGCGATAACCAAATGCAATGTTCGCTTCTGGAAAAGCTTCCACAGATCCAGTTTTTCTGCAGAACTCAATGTAGATTTTAATTACGGATGTTGATTTTCAAAAATGTTTGCCCCATTGGATTTTACACTTATAATTTGCTTAGAAGCTAGTACGGGAATCATGGGGCATATAAATCTATTTTTACTTTATTCCATTTAGTTGGATAATGCGTTCTATGGGCTTCCTATTTTGCTTTTTAAATGCAAAACTAATCTGGGCATTGGGTGGCATATAAATTAATAAATGACAACAATTCCTGGCTGTTCCCTCACTGCAAGAAGTGAAGCTACAGGGAACTAGGCAGAGGGCCTTCTTGGTAGTAGTGTAAACTGTTTAATTATTATTTGCTGATATTTAATTTTGAAGTTTACAATTATATTCGAATGGATTATTGAATATTGCTATATTTGGTGTAGGTTGTCTATTTTAAAGTTATGTTTTTATTATGACTTTGGATCAGATTATTATTAGGTGTGTGATAGATTTGCTGTCTATTTTGTTGTTTCTTCAGCTTGTAAACCATCCTGTGTATAGCAATATAGAAAAGTGGTATACAAATTAAAAGTGAAAATTGAGTGAAATGAAAATTCATACCAGCTCCCTAGGCCTGGCATCTTCTCCACTCATCATCCTCTGCCCAGCATACCTGAAGGAACATCTCCACGTCCATTGTTCAGCCCGTACACTGAGGTCCAGCTCCGAGGGCCTTCTGCTGGTTCCCTCCCTGCGAGAAGTGAGGTTACAGGGAACCAGGCAGAGGGCCTTCTCGGAAGTGGCGCCCGCCCTGTGGAACACCCTCCCATCAGATGTCAAGGAAATAAACAACTATCTGACTTTTAGAAGACATCTGAAGGCAACCCAGTTTAGGGAAGGTTTTCATGTTTGATGTTTTATTGAGTTTAATATTCTGTTGGGAGCCGCCCAGAGTGGCGGGGTAGAAATAATAAATTATTATTATTATTATTAGTAGTAGTAGTAGTAGTATCCTTGTCACTCATGTGCCATTTGCTTTCTCAGTATCCTTCCTATGTTTTTTTAAATCTTTTTTTTAAAAAAGTTTTTATTGTTAAAATAATTCAGCATTAATACACACATATTGCAAATATACAAGCATACAAAGATACATTTTATACAATCCTTAAAAATGTTCAAACATACCTATACTCAATCCCACAGATAATTCCTTTTCCCATCACCATCCACCACCCCTCATCCACCACCTTCCTATGGTTTCTAATCTGATCAGGGTCTAGGCAGTTTGCCTGTATATTTCTATGGAGGAGGAGGAGCAGCAGGACTAGTGCTGCTTATTGACTAATGAAGCAAACCTATGCACAAGATGGCCTGAAGGAAATCGGTGTAATTTAAGCTTCTGTCAAATTTCAATAGATCCAAACCCTGTCCAGCAGCAGTTGGTGAAAATCCCCCAAAATGGGGGTTGGGGTGGGATTGTGCTATAACTAAAATAAATAATTGATAGAAGAAGAAGAAGAGTTTGGATTTGATATCCCGCCTTTCACTCCCCTTCAGGAGTCTCAAAGCAGCTAACATTCTCCTTTCCCTTCCTCCCCCACAACAAACACTCTGTGAGGTGAGTGGGGCTGAGAGACTTCAAAGAAGTGTGACTGGCCCAAGGTCACCCAGCAGCTGCATGTGGAGGAGCGGAGACACGAACCCGGTTCCCCAGATTACATGACTACCGCTCTTAACCACTACACCACACTGGCTCTCATAGGTGGTGGTTGTTTTTAAGTAGCAACCAAGCAGCTATCAATAACACAAATCCTGTGTTCTAAACTGCATCTTCCAATCTAATTAGTTCAAAGCTTACTTATTTCCAAAGTAGATAGCAGTTCAACCTAAGGATCAAGGAGGGATCTGCTGAACAGGATCCTGTGGACTCAGGGAGAGAGTTTGGAAAAGTGTACGGAATGCATAAGGTTCTGAATGTTCCCAATGGAAAATGAATTCAGGTTAAAAAAAGAAAGAAAAGATGAATGTGCCTAAAAGTGTAGTGAAGTTGGAGCCTTACGCAGGAATAAACAGAAAATAAAAATAAAATGGATTTTGGGAAATATCAAAACATCTAAGGGAAAACCATGCATCAACCCCAAACCCAAGTATCTAGGCCCAAAAGAGTGTCTTAGAACAAACTGACCAGGATAATTTTTTAAAAAGTGAAAGAGGGAGATGCTTAAAGCAGGAAAAGTAATATTTGTGTGTCCAAGAAAGACATTCAGGCAATGATTATAATAATAATAATAATAATTTATTTACACCCCACCCATCTTGCTGGGTTTCCCAACAGAATATTAAAAATACAATAAAACATCAAAGGTCTTTCAGAAGCTACAGTGTCTTTCACCAATGTTTGCTTCCTGTAGTTGTGGTGGTGGCTATGTCATGCTATGATGTCCCACTGCTGTCTATTGCCCGGAACTCCAGTCAACATTATAATGGGGGAGGCACCGAGAAAGAAGATTTAGCACAACCCTTTAGATTTTATAGGGGTGGAGAAGTTTGTGCTCAAGCATAAATCTGTTTCCTTTGGAAAGGGTTCCTCTTTCCAAAGGAAATAATTCAACTCAGAACTCCTTGTCTAAATCTCATTCTTTGGACAATATGTAGAGGTAAAGGTAAAGGACCCCTGGACAGTTAAGTCCAGTCAAAAGTGGCTATGGGGTGCAGCACTCATCTCGCTTTGCAGGATAAGGGAGTCACCGTTTGTCCACAGACAGCTTTCTGGGACATGTGCCCAGCATGACTAAACTTCTTCTGTTGCAACAGAACACTGTGACGAGGGCCAGAGCCCACAGAAACACCTTTTACCTTTTTCCTGCAGCGGTACCGATTTATTTGCTTTTGAACTGCTAGATTGGCAGACGCTGGGATGGAGCAATAGGAGCATTTAAAAAGGGTAAAGTGAATTCCAGAAAGAAGGAAACAAAAGGTCCATACCAGGGCACAGATAATGGTGGATAAATGTGTTGGACTGTAGCATTGATGCCAAAGTGGGAAGAGAACAGCCACAGAAGTATCATTGCTGATGGCTGTCAGTAGAAGCTGGCCAACAGAATATGTGAAGAAAAATAGTTCAAATAATAATATTTTAATCACATAAACAGAATAGAATTCCCCATAGAGAATTACAACAGGCAAAATAATACTGAGGAGAGCTGTAAAGACACCAAAGTCATCTATGGAGAATTTCAGAATGCAGGTGGTGAAAGGATTCTTCTCAATGTGGAAGCCCAGAAGGTGGATGACTCTTCCATTCCCCAGGAAGCCAAATATGCTGATAATGATAGGGATGCTGTTGACAATGCTTAGGGTTAACTTCAAGGAAGCCGGCAACTCAATGTCCATATTAAAAAAAACTCTTCCCTGGAAGAGATCAGAAGAAATCAGTTCCTGATGTGCCCCACAGCTGCCACCACAGTCAGCATGAGCAAGGGGCTGTAGGTATGGTGGTGGCTATCAGTGGTGGATCTACATTTTGGGGGCCCTGAAGCTCGAATTGCTACAGGACCCCCTTTGCAACTGGCAATAAGGTCCAAGTAACTATTGTTATCTTCTTCAATGGGGTTCCACAACAGATCAGCATATCTTTATAACATTCGTGCTACAGACTCTCAAACTTTGGGGTTGTTGAAATAGATACAACAAAAAATTAATCAATTTGAATCATGCCACTCAAAATGAGTTTACTAGATCCACATCATACCTCTCCTCCCTTTCGACTGTGGCCCATAGACTGGCCTTCACCAAAGCGAGGTTCAACGTTTTTCCCTCCAATGTCCTGAGACATAGATTCTCAAAGGGCCAAGCCCCCGCCATGTGCGAATGTGATAAGGTGACGCCGGAGTCGCTCCAGCACATTATGTTCACTTGCCCCTTGTTCAATGTGCCACGGGCAAATTTGTTGGGATCAATCATACAGAAACTAGAGGGTACCCCACCAAAATTCCACCTTGCCCAAATCTTGCAGGATAAGGATTCCCACACGACCCTGAAAGTGGCTAGGTTCCTGGTCGCTGTCCTTTCCCAAAAGCGACGCCAAGGAGCACTACAAGCTAATTAAGGCGTAGCATGCTGTCAGAGACTGCCTCCAGGTCCCAGCTCACAGAGGACCAACACTAGCCAGAAGAACTGTACAAAAGTCTTTATTGAAATATAGTTTCCATTTCCAAACCCTAGCGTGCGTCTCTACGTCTAGACCCTAGATCGGCGAAGCTCCATCTGAGTCTCCGCCCCCTGTACACCAGCTTAAGACTCTAGCCTTACCCCACCTCTTGCGTCTCTCCTTTCGCCTCTGGGTCCTACCACCCCCCGGGGTCCCTTCCTTCCTGGACGCTTCAGATGCGGACCCCTCGGACTCCTCCCTCTCCTTTCGGCGGGCTTTAGGACCTGGCTCCCTTTCCGGGCTGCTCATTGCGCCACCCTCTTGTACATTTGAACTTGGCGCGCGCGCGCTGTCTCCGACCCTCCTTTCTACCGTTTCCTCGCTCTCTGACGCAGGCGTGGCCAACCCCGACTCATGTCCTTCCGCTGACGGAGAGCTGCCTGGTGCCGATGCCTGGGACTCCTCCCCCCCTACTGCTCTCCGGTGGGGAAGCTGGTCCCGATTTCCAGCTGCTGCTCTCTGAGTCCCCTCTGGCCCCTCCTTCCTGGGGTGTTCCCTTTGGCAACCCCCTAGCTCTGCCCACGGGAGCCCCTTTCTGTGAATCCTCCGATTCGCTGGAGAGACTTAGAGACCTCGGGCGGCTATCATCGCTAACTTCTCCCTCGGATTCCTCCCCATCGGTCTCTAATCCCTCCCTTTCCTGCCCCTCTGCTCCTGAGCCCCTGACACATGCCTTTCCATCTTATAGTATTTTATTGTTATAGTGGTGTTTTAGCGACTGTTTTTTTTCCCCACGGCACAAGCTGTCACTTATGTGTTGTTTTTACCTGTATGGGCCTATGGCCGTAATAAATGAAATGAATGATCCACAGTTTTAAGCCATGCGGACTAAAGTTGCTTCTGGGTTGGCTGTAACTCCAAAAAACATTATGACACTTGTTCATGGAGAGAGAAGCCCAACCCATTGGACAATATAGGGTTGAAGAAATCTATGCTCACACATATTTTCCATCCAATCTCCATCTTCACAATAGTGCTCTTTCCAAAGCAAACATTAAAATGCAGAACTCCTAAAGTGAAACTCCTGCTTTCGACAATAGAAAGACAATACAAGAAGACATTCAGACAACAGATTATTGTCTATACATCATGTTGATCATGATACAGTGGTACCTCTGGTTACGAACGCTTCTGGTTACGAACGCATCAGGTTACGAACTCCGCAAACCCACAAGTAGCTGCTCCTGGTTGTAAACTTTGCCCCAGGATGTGAACGGGAAGCGCTTGCTGGAGGCGTGCGTGCAGCGGGAGGCCCCAGACAGAGCGCCTCAGGATAAGAAGGGTTTCAGCTTAAGAATGGACCTTCAGAAAAAATTAAGTTCGTAACCAGAGGTACCACTGTAATACAGAAGTTGACATTTCTTGTCTTAAGCCTTCAAGGGAGCCATCGTAACTGAGTTTTCAGTTCCAGACTTGGACTCTTCCAAAACTGAGTTTTCAGTTCTGGACTCTGACTGTTCCACACAGTCTTCCTCATCCTTGAAAATCCTCTGGAGTGCAGCTTTCAAGGAGACCCTGGACTGGCCCTTTTTCTGTCTCCTCCCAACTAGGAAATAGATCAGCGGGTTGACACTACTATTCAGAGAGGCACACACAAAACCAACTTCCATTAGAATCATATTGTTCTCATTAAAATAGATGGCAGTGTAAATGGCATTTAGTGGGAAAGCAAAGATGAGGAAGAAAAGAAGTGCAAGCAAAATGGTGGTGAGCAGCTTCCCGCGTTGATTCTGCTCTGATTTGCAACAGACTTTGAGGGCCAGTATCAGAGTGGAGGTGACCATCAGAGGACTGCAAATGAGGGCATTTACAATAAGCTGGTACACTAGGTTAGAGTCTGGAAAGCTCTGAGTCAGTAGGAGAGTAAGGTGAATGCCTGAGAGCAGGAAAGAGAGGGTCCATATCAGGGCACAAATAATGGTGGATAAACGTGCCGGTCGGTGGCATCGATGCCAAAGTGGGAAGAGGACAGCCACAGACCTGTCGATGCTGATTGCGGTCAGTAGAAACTGGCCCGCAGAATACGTGAAGAAAAACAGTTCATATAATACTTTTCTAATCAAAACAGCAACATGAGATTTCTCATAGAAAGTTACAACAGGCAAAATAATAGTCAGGAGAGCTGCAAGGACACCAAAGTCAGCGATGGAGAGGTTCAGGATGTAGGTGGTGAAAGGATTCCTCTTAATGTGGAAGCCCAGAAGCCGGATGACCATTCCATTTCCCAGGAAGCCAAAGATGCAGATGATGATAAAGACACTGTTGGCAATGCTTTGGGTTAACTTCAATGAAACAGTTGAGCCATCATCTGAATCTCCAGAAGAGTGATTTGGCTCTTCATTCTCTATCCTGGAAGAGATAACAGGAAATCTTTTTTGGATATACACTAACTATAGCATTAACTATCATCAAAAGTTAGGATTATCCAATTGCAAAGAGATAATTTGATTTTCTTCTTGTCTAGTTCAACACCTGTGTAGCTAAGGCACTACACAGTTTTTGTGAGTCTTCAAAATAAGCTGGTTGGTAGCTTTTCAATTTTTTTAAAAAAACATTTTTTATTGGTTTTCTTTTCTCGTAAGACATATTTAATGTCATCATTTAACATCCATTTTCTAGTTCCCCCCTCCCTGTTGACTTCCCCCAACTTCCACTTCTGGTTTATTACACCAAATGTTACATTCTGCTTTTTATACCTAATGTTCTGTTATCACTAATTGTATTTCTTGTTCTCTGTAAATAAAGTTGTAAATGTTTATTTAAATCCTACCAATAGCTTTTCAATTTTTGAAACAAATAAGTTGATATCTTATCACAGAATAAGGGAACTTTGAGTTTCAAAGCATGGCAATATCATACCCAAACATTATCAGTTAGGAAATGATTCTCATAATAGGGAAAACATTTTTCCTAGAGGTTTTCCTGGAAAACTGCAAATTCAAAGACATTTCTAAATAAAGAGAAAGCACCATTTTTTCTTCAAACCAAAATTGTTGGATTATGTTAATCCAACTGAATGATCAAGTTAATCTGATTTAATGTTGCAATGATGCTTTTCATAATTGCAGAACTAGTCATTGGGAAGGGGATTTGAATCTCCTTGCATTTTACTTAGACATTATCTAATTTAAACTTCCTGACCCAATATGCAAAACAACATTTTCTTTGAAATTCAAATTTACCCACATTTTTGGATGCAGTTCTCCAACCAAAGTTTTTACAAAAAATGCATGTATTATGGCAATATGCTTGTTAAAGTGTGTTCATTCTTCAAAACAGCACAAACATTACATTTTTTAAAAAAGAAAGTCACACTAACATCTTTTTCAATATTACATGAAGTTATTTCTTTTTAATCCAAATTGTTGCAGAAATGTAGAGAATTCAAAATGTGAGAAACTGAGAGAACCCAAAATGGAAATCTCCACCTATCCCTTATGCAGACTATAAGATGAATTTATGGTCCTATATTAATCACATATGCTGTACCACATCTTCATTCTTAGGTGTGTTGAAGTTAATATATACAGTGCTAATACTGAACATGATATTACTTTTTCATGTGCACTTACCACAGTCGTGTAGATATATTCTTCTTTTTTTTTGAAAAAGAGGATTTATGTAAGAGAAAATAAAATTACAATTAGAATCCAGTTACAGAGGCTACTTTTGGTTTAACAGATTAGTTGTTTATAGCAACTGAGCAACTGAGCAAAGAGGTCAAGGAAAAGAAAGAATGCAAATATAAGGTAGTTTAATTTTAATAAAATGCGTTGCAATTTCACAAACCAAATATACGTACTGAATCAAAGGAGGTAACATTGGTGAACATTATATAATAGCACGGTGGATGAGATACTCTTATGGTGCATTCAATATGACCTTAACAGATTGTACAACTGGACCCAAACAAAATGAATTTCAATAGGGACCAGTTTCAGGTTCTACACTTAGGTAGGAGAAACCAGTTGCACATATATAAGATGAGAGAAACCTGTCTTTCCACTAGTACATTTAAAAAGGATCTAGGGGTCTTAGTAGACCAAAAGCTTCACATGTCAGCCATGTGGTGTAGCAGGAAAAAGCAACTGCTTTCTAGGCTGCATCAACAGATATACTGTATAGTTCCTAATCAAGGGAAGTAATAGTTCCATTCTATTCTGCCTTGGTCAAACCACACCTGGAATACGGTGTCCAGTTCTGGGTGCCACAATTTAAGAATTATGTTGAAAAGCTGGAATATGTGCAGGGTGTTTGTGTGTGTGTGTGTGTGAGAGAGAGAGAGAGAGAGAGAGAGATACCAAGATAATCAGGGGTCTGGAAACCAAGCCTTATAAGGAACAGGTGAGGGAGTTGGGCATGTTTAGCCAGGGGCAGAGGAGACTGAGAGAAGAGAGAGAGGAGAACAGAATCATAGAACTGTAGAGTTGGATGAGACCCCAAGGGTTATCTAGTACAGCACCCTTGTTATATTAAAGGGCTGTTACATGGATGATGGATCCAACCTGTTTTCTCCTGCTCCAGAGACAGGACATGACCCAATGGATTCAAGTTGCAAGAAAGGAAATTCCAACTAACTATCAGGAAGAACTTCCTGACAAGAAGAGCTGCTATACCTGAAGGAGTGTCTCCACCCACATTGTTCTGTCTGGACACTGAGGTCCAGCGCCAAGGGCCTTCTGGTGGTTACCTCACTGTGAGAAGCGAGGTAGCAGGGAACCAGGTAGTGGCGCCCTCCCTGTGGAACGCCCTCCCACAGATGTCAAAGAGATAAACAACTACCTGACATTTAGAAGACATCTGAAGGCAGCCCTGTTCAGGGAAGTTTTTAATGTGTGACATTTTAATGTATTTTTAATCTTTGCTGGAAGCCTCCCAGAGTGGCTGGGGAAAACCAGTCAGCTGGGCGGGGTACAAATAATGAATTATTATTGTTAACCTTGGAGGTTTTTAAGCAGAGGTTGAATGAAAATCTACACTGCAGGTGGTTGGACCAGAAGACCTCCGGGGTCCCTTCCAACTCTGCAATTCAATGATTCTATGTATCTGGAATATATATATTTCTTTACACATTATCCTTGAATACTTCCCTGCTTAACCTTGTTTGGTTTTAGGGTTTTAGAATGTTTGGGAGTGCAAATGGCTGAATTGGACAGCCAACCTCCCCGCTTCTCTTCTACAAGCTGCTATAAGTGTCAAGCCCCACCCTAACTCATGAAAACATGCAGAGAGAAATTGCCACAGTATCAGCAAACAGGCACCTAAATCAGCATCATGTAAAAGCAAATGGGGAAGCAATTAAAAGGGAGCTTTTGTTTAGGAGTGCTTACCTCGTAATCATCCATCATGGGATAGTCCATAAAATGTACTGGTCCCCCAAGAAACCCAAGCTACAGTTGCAGCTAGAACAGCCTCCAACACATAATAAGCTAGTTAGCAAAATACTTAAGTGGAAAACTAAAGAGGAAACTGAATCACCAGCTAATTTTGAAACGCATCCTGGTATTGTTCCAGCATCAACACAGGAAGTAGGTGTTAGAGAAAGAATTGAGCTTGTAATATTTACTGTGCTTGATGCCAGGCTATGCTGCTGTGGGTCACCCCTTCCCCACCTCACTTGACCTCCGCACCGATGCATCAAGTGAGGAGACCCCCAGCGGCAGGCAGAGAAGGACAGGAAGCTGGGGACAGGGCCTGCCAGAACATGCCTGGGTGGAACAGAAATCCCTATGGAAGATGGCACCTGTGTTGGGGCACCTGGTTCACACCCTCTCAAAATTGTGTGCCTGGGGCTATGCCCCCTCCCGATCTGTCTATAACCCTTTCCTTTCCTTCCTCATGGATAACAAAGTACAGTAAGTAACCCATGGGATATGAGGTGGTCTATCATCTCTAATCCTCTTGGCCCCCAGTATGACTCTGGCTAACTGGTTTGATTGATTAGCCACTTGCTACGTATGATATATGTTCAGAGGCATGTAGAGGAGTGTTCATAGTGGCAAGTCCAGGTGTAGGAATTCCATCAAATTTTATCTGAAATGAACATTCAAAGAAAATGTTGGGGTAGTTCTTTCATGCAAAACATCTAAGCAATATTTTGAGTTTTATACATCAAGTCTTAAAGATGGTGTGGTGTTGATTTTTCTTGTGCAAAGGTTCTTCCTCGTTTTGCTGAGAGATTTTCCCTTGAGGAAGCCCCCCTCTCCTTTTTTTTACTGAAGATTCAGTTTCTGCAAGAGCTTGTGTTTTTCAAGAAGTTTCCTTGATATGAAGTTTGTTACATATGTTTCATAATCAGCTTTCACCCACAGGAAGTATCTCACCAGTTAATCTGCTGATTTCTGTGCATAGTTGCCATGACCAAATCTCTTCAAAAACTAGCATTATGTTGTCCAGAGCACTTGTCTCGTAACTGCATGTGTTTTGGGGTGTGTATCGGAGTGCAGAATCAACAATATGGTTTATCCCCCTCACAAATAGTAGATACAGTGGTACCTCTGGTTACGAACTTAATTCGTTCTGGAGATCCGTTCT
>JAXCMG010000020.1:29321839-29342190 GCA_034642415.1 Podarcis siculus | reverse complement strand
GGATAATGACACTTGTGGTTTTTTGTGTTATGATAATGGCCCAGCCACTTGAAATTCTGCTGCTCCCTGCACTGATGTCGCTTAGATATAAGCTAAAAACAGATTTTTCCATAGACTTTTGGAGATAGTGGTTAACATTCAGCAGCCCTGGGTTTGATATACTTACAGCATCATTCTAATCCAAGGCCTGTTAGAAGTAGCAAATTTGGAATAGATGGACTTTAGGCTACAGCAACATAGCTCAACCTGGCTCTGGTCCTGGTTCAGCCAGAGGTCCACTGCACTGTAAGATCTGACAAATCTTGCCATATAGGCTATTAGCGATATGCGGGGTAGCCTGAAAACAGCTTGTTCCAGTGAGTGTTAGGGAGTCATTCATCCACAAACAGGGAGAAGATTCCAGAACAGTTGTATATAAGTGGGAGAGGCACTCTGAGCATGCAAAGCTTCAGCTGGAAGTGCCAATAAAAGGAGAACTAGACGACTGACCAAACTGCTGCTTCATGACTGCCGATAGACTGTGTCTGCCTCCATCATTGCTTAAAAGAAAGAAGGACTGAAGCTTAAGTATTCCATTACAGCTATTGCTATAACGATTGTAAATAGTGCTACCGTGAAGTGTTTATGACCAGTCAAGAAATAATTCACTTGACTGAGTGTTATGGTGTCTGTGTTTCTTCTCAAAGTGTAGCTTCAGTTGCTGACTACTGCTTCCCAGAAACTCTGCTAAATGGTTGGAAGCTGCTAACAAGTTGCCTACACATGAGTATACCCGCACAGTGAAAATGTGATGGACCTTCAATAGTGAGTTGTTGTGTGCTGTTCAGTAAGGACTGGAGTCAGATGCAAAGTACAATAAAATTGAAAGATTTATTTAAATTGCAGCTGAGAAATGATTAAGATAAAACTCTGTGGTATAAGAATGAAAAAAATACATAAATGGAATGCAAGTGAGCAATGGAGAAATGAAAAAGAACAGAGAAACAAAAAAGAACACTATAAGATACATGCAATTATTATAATTATTTCATTCTGCATTAAATTAGTATACCACCCTATACCTTTAGATATCAAGGCGGTTCACAGCCACTGCAGTCAGCGTGAGCAAGCGACTGTGGTCATGTCCCACTGCTGTCTAGCTTGGAGATGTGTGCTTTGTCCAGTCTACTTGTGTACTTTCTGAAAGCCTGAAATGCCAATCAACATTATGGCATAGGGAGGTGGTGGGGAGAGAAGCTTTAGCTCAACCCATCGAAAGATATAGGGGTGAAGAAGGCTATGCTCAAGCAGACCTTCTGTCCAAGGCCCATCGCCACAGTCTTGCTATATCCAAAGCAAATGTTACAATACAAAACTCCTAGTTTAAATTTCCTATGTTGGACATGAGATAGAAAGGCATTAAAAGAAATCTTTCACACCAAAGACTACCCTCTGTACATTATTGTGCTTATGATAATAAAGAATTGGCCAGTCGTGCCTTAAGGCACTAAGTTGCTATCATAACCGAGTTTTCAGTTTTGGATGCTGATTCTTCCTCATCCTTGAAAATCCTCTGGAGTGCAGCTTTCATGGAAACCCTGGACTGGCCCTTTTTCTGTCTCCTCCCAACTAGGAAATAGATCAGCGGGTTGACACTACTATTCAGAGAGGCACACACAAAACCAACTTCCATTAGAATCATATTCTTTTCATTAAAATAGATGGCAGTGTAAATGGCATTTAGTGGGAAAGCAAAGATGAGGAAGAAAAGAAGTGCAAGCAAAATGGTGGTGAGCAGCTTCCCGCGTTGATTCTGCTCTGATTTGCAGCAGACTTTGAGGGCCAGTATCAGAGTGGAGGTGACCATCAGAGGAGTGCAAATGAGGGCATTTACAATAAGCTGGTACACTAGGTTAGAGTCTGGAAAGCTCTGAGTCAGTAGGAGAGTAAGGTGAACGCCTGAGAGCAGGAAAGAGAGGGTCCATATCAGGGCACAAATAATGGTGGATAAATGTGCCGGTCGGTGGCATCGATGCCAAAGGGGCAAGAGGACAGCCACAGACCTGTCGATGCTGATGGTGGTCAGTAGAAACTGGCCCGCAGAATACATGAAGAAAAATAGTTCAAATAATACTTTTCTAATGAAAACAGTGACATGGGATTTCTCATAGAAAGTTACAACAGGCAAAATAATAGTCAGGAGAACTGTAAGGACACCAAAGTCAGCGATGGAGAGGTTCAGGATGTAGGTGGTGAAAGGATTCCTCTTAATGTGGAAGCCCAGAAGCCGGATGACCATTCCATTCCCAAGGAAGCCAAACATACAAATGATGATAATTATGCTGTTGGCAATGCTTTGGATTACATTTCTATCACGTATTTCCTCAAAATATAATTCCCTGAAAGAGGTAAAAGGATCTCAGTACCTGATATGATGTCTAGGTTCACCTTCATTAACTCTAAAGTGATCAATCTAAGCAGCAAAGAGATAATACCACTTTCTTTGTGTCTAGATCAATACCTGTGTAGCTATGGCAGTACACATTTTCCTGGAATCTTCAAAGTAAACTGTTTGGTAGCTTTTCCATTTTTACAACTATTGAGTAAATATTGACACAAAGTAGGTGAAATGTTGATGTTCAATAGCAAATTAGGAAATAGCTAACACTATTCTAGGCTGCATCAACGGAAGTATACTGGCCAGATTGAGGGAAGTAATAGTACCACTCTATTCTGTCTTGGTCGGACCACACCTGGAATACTGTGTCCAATTTTGGGCACCCCAATTTAAGAAGGATTTTGACAGGCTGGAACATGTGCAGAGGAGGGCAACCAAGATGATCAAGGATCGGGAAACCAAGCCTTATGAGGAATGGTTGAAGGTATGTTTAGCCTGGAAAAGAGGAGACTGAGAGGAGATATGATAGCCATCTTCAAATATCTTAAGGGCTGTGACATGGAAGAGAGTAGGACTCAAACCGATGGCTTCATATTGAAGGAGATTCTGACTAAACATTAAAAAAAAAAATTCTGACAGAGCTGTTCGAAAGTGGAACAGACTCCCTCAGGAGATTATGGACTCCCCTTCATTGGAGGCTTTTAGGCAGAGGTTGGATGGCCATCTGTCATGGATGCTTTAGCTGAGGTTCCCGCATTGCCGGGGGTTGGACTAGATGACCCTTGGGGTCCTTCCAACTCTAAAATTCTATGATTCTATGATTATGAGTTTGGAAATTATTCTCAGAAAAGGGGAGGTATTTTCCCCCTCCATTTTTAGTAACAACGGCCCCAAACATTTTCTTTAATCCAGGAAATTTTTAATAAAGTGAAGGGGAGCGAGTCTATCAGTGGTATTTATTCCCCTCCACTTTTTGTGACAAAGGGCTAAACCTTTTTCTTTAACCCAGGATTGTTGGATCAAGCTGAGATTGTTGCTATGATGGTTTTGCTGATCGCAGAACTGGAGATGGCGGATAGATTTGCATTTCTTTGCATTTTAATTAGAAACTATCTAATTTGAACTTCCTGAACCAATATGCAAAACAACAGCACATTTTTTATTTGAAATTCACACTTATCTGCATTTTGTGATGCAGTTCTCCAGCCAAGAAATTACTACAAAAATGCATGTATTATGGGAAAACTGCACACAATTCAAAATATTCAAAACTGCACACAATTCAAAACTGCACACAAAATATATTAATATATTTCTTTTAACAAATGTAACTTTCTTCTAAGTTACATTAAAATATTTTTAAAATACATGAGGAAATCATTTTTTAAAAAATCAAAACTCTGCAGAACAGGAAACATGAGAAATTGAGAGAATCCAAAATGGAAATCTCTGGTTATTGTTATTAAAACTCTACAAGATATTGTTCTGCATTAATCACTTATGCTTTGTCACACCTACATTCTCTTATGTAGGTGTGACACACCTACATAAGATGCTTTGTCACACCTACATTCACTGTATCCATTCACTTCACTTTAAGTGAAGTGAATGGATACAGTGCTTATCCTGAACATGAAATTATTTTAAAAATGCACTTACCCCAGTAAATCTACACCTTCTTCATACTGAATGCTAGAAACATTTTCTGATATCTAAATAAAATCACAATTACAACCCAGTTACAGAGAGTACTTTAGGTTTAAGAGAATAGATGTTAATAACAACTGACCAAATGAGCAAAGAGGTCAAGGAGGGGGGGAGGATAATGCAAAAACAATGTAGTTTAATTAAAAAAATACTTTGCAATTTCACAAATCAAATATCATTTTTCAACCAATAACATTGCTGAACATTGTATAACAGCATGGTGTATGTATGATGCATTTAAGATCTTCACAGATTGGAGAACCAACAAATGAATTGGAATAGGTACCAATGTCAGGCAGAAACAACCAACTGCATAAATATAAGTTGGAGAACACCTGACTTGCCAGTAGTACATGCGAAAAGGATCTAGGGATCTTAGTAGACCAGGTTTCCTCAACTTCAGCCCTCCAGATGTTTTTGGCATACAACTCCCATGATCCCTAGCTAACAGGACCAGTGGTCAGGGATGATGAGAACTGTAGTCTCAAAACATCTGGAGGGTTGATGTGGAGGAAGCCTGTAGTAGACCAAAAGCTTTACGAGTCAACCGTGTGATGTAGCAGCAAAAAAAGCTATTCTAGACTACTGAACTATAGTGTCCCAAACAAGGGAAGTAACAGAACCGCAATATTTTACCTTGGTCTGATCAAACATGGAGTCCTGTGTCCAGTTCTGGGCACCTGAAGACTGAGAGGAGAGAGAGAGGAGAACAGATTACCCTCAGGGTCCTTTCCAACTCTAAAACTCTTTGGTTCTATGTATCTAGAAATACATATTTCTATTACACATTAGCTTTGCATGCTTACCCCCTTAACCTCATTTAGTTAATGGTTATGACAAGGTTGTTTGTTTTTACAATGTTTGGTAGTGGAAATAGCTGAAATGAACAGCCAGCCTATCTGTTTTCTCTTTTACAAGCTGCTATACATCTTAAATTCAATCTCAAGCCTAACTCATGAAAACATGCAGAGAGAAATTGCCACAGTATCAGCAAACAGGCACCTAAATCAGCATCATGTAAAAGCAAATGGGGAAGCAATTATAAGGGAGCTTTTGTTTAAGAGTGCTTACCTCGTAATCATCCATCATGGGATAGTCCATAAAATGTACTGGTCCCCCAAGAAACACAAGCTAGAGTTATAGCCGGAACAGCCGCTGATGAGCTAGTCAGCAACAAAAGTAAGCAGAAATCAAAAGAGGAAACTGAAGCACCACAAGATTTTGAAATAGATCTAGATAACAAACTTCATAGGAAGTAGGCATTAGAAAAGGAAGAAAAGAGGAGACACAGAATTCAAACCAATGGAATTGGTAGGTAGATTGTTTTAGTGGCTAATTTGATTTGATAATTCAAATTGAGTAAGCCTATATTTTTATTCACAAATGAATTTGAGGGATGTACAAGATGGTGCATACTAAGCAGTACGAATGGCCATTTGAAAGAGATCAATTGTTTATTATTGTTATTGTTATTATTATTAATTATTAGTATTTATTATTATTATTATTATTTAATATATTTATTCAATTTATATACCACCTTCCATCAATGAGTGGTAATTGTAACCCTGGTCTCTTATGCGCTGCTCCATTTGATATTCTGCCACACTTTCTGGAAACAAAATGTACAAGTAAATAAGTTGGGGTGAGAGATGATATTTTTCCAGAGGGCTGAAACTTTAATGGTGACCTAGTTAAACATTCCATGTGGCACCTCTCAGACTAACGAATTCAGGCCCCAGTCCTATCTGGGAGACATGCCCATGAAATTTAGTAGGTCTTACTTCTGAGTAGTATGGTTATACTGACATTAAGCTACACTAGAAATTGCACAACAGGGACCCCTCCTAAACCAAGGTTAGATATTGGTCAGTTTACTACTACTACTGCTAATAATAATAATAATAATAATAATAATAATAATAATAATAATAAAAAATTGTTGGCTCCCAACAAAATATTTGAAACACAATCAAACATTAAACATTAAAAACTTTCATATACACAGCTGTACTATGATGTCTTCTAAATGTTGTGTAGTTCTCTATCTCCTTGACATCTGATGGGGGGGGCATTCCACAGGGTGGGTCCCACTATTGAGAAGGCCCTCTGCCTGGTTCCCTGTAACTTGGCTTCTCGCAGTGAGGGAACCGCCAGAAGATCCTCAGAGCTGGATTTCAGTGTTTGGGCTGAGCTATGGGGATGGAGACGCTCCTTCAGGTATACAGGTCAGATGCCATTTCAGGTTTTAAAGGTCAGCACCAAAACTTTGAATTGTGCTTGGAAATATACCGGAAGCCAATGTCAATCCTTTAGGACTGGTGTTATACGGTTCTGGAGGTCACTCCCAGTCACCAGTCTATATGCTTCATTCTGGATTGGTTGTAGTTTCTGAGTCATCTTCAAAGGTAGCCCCACATAGAGGGCATTGCAATAGTCCGAGTGGGAGATAACCAAAGCATGCACCACTCTGGCAAGACAGTCTGTGGGCAGGTAGGGTCTCAGCCAGATAGGGCTGGTAGACAGTTGCCCTGGACACAGAATTGACCTGCATCTGCATGAACAGGAGGATGAGCAGGGGATCACTTGTTAGCAGTGCTATGGGATCCCCCATATCCAGTGCTGGAACACACCATGAACACCTCCCCCATTCTCTTAGAATGGCAATGGCGACCATTTGAGAGGATAGTGTTGGTTTTTCCTTAGGCAAAGGTATTTCCACAGGTAAAACATTTTCCTGACAAGTTTCCTGACCCCTCCTTTACTGAAAATAATAATAATGATAAGGATAATAATAATGATGATAAGGATAATGATGATGATGATGATGATAATAATAATAATAATAATAATAATAATAATATCAATTTATTATTTATACCCCACCTCTGGGCGGCTATTACTATATTTAGTTTCTGCAAGAGTTTGTGTTTTTCAACAACTTTCCTTGATACGACATTTGTTGCACATGCTTCATTATCAACTCTCAACCACAGGAAATATCTCACCAATTACTATGCTCCTTTCTGCTCACATAGTTGCTGTGATCAAATCTCTTCATTTTGCTGTGAAGGGCATTTTTTTGTATCTGCATGCATTTTGGGTGTGCGTATCAGAGCACAGAATCAACAATATGGTTTATCCCCTCACCCACAAATAGCAGATACTACAATCTGAAATATCTGTCAGGATCTTTAAATTGGATAATGATGCTTACCTTTTGTGATGGTGGCAGCCCAGCTTTGTAACTTCCTGCCACTTGAAATTCTCCTGGTGTTTGACACTCAGCAGCCATACGTTTGATATACTTACAGCACAATTCCAATCAGAGGTCTGTTGGAATTAACAAGTTTGGAATAGGTGAACTCCAAACCTCCAGATATCCCCACAGTGGTTTCATGTAGATGTTAAACAACGTGGGGGCTAGGCTTGAGCCCCGTGGAACCCCACATTGTATGGGTCTGAAAAGCATTTCCCAAGCAACACCCTCTGGGAATGACCATCCAAGTAGGACTGGAACCACCGCAAAGAGGTACCACCCACTCCTAGTTCGGACAGTCGCTTCAGAAAGATAACATGATCAATGGTATCAAAAACCACTGAGAGGTCAATAAGAATTAACAGGGACATGTTTCCCATGTCTCTCTCTCTCTCAACAGGGGTCATCAAACAGGGCAACCAAAGTAGTTTCTGTGCCAAAACGGGGCCTAAACCTTGATTGAAATGGATCCAGAAAATCAGTTTCTTCCAAAAATGCCTGGATCTGGTCTGTGACCACTCATTCCAGAACGTTGCTCAGAAAAGGGAGATTAGCAACTGGCTGGTAGTCAGTTAGGTTTTCCAAATCCAGGGAAGGTTTCTTAAGGAGTGGTTTTACCACTGCCTCCTTCAAACAGGCAGAGACCACCCCCTCTCATAAAGAGGACCAGCCAGCTGTTCCCTTCCTGCTGGTTTTTATCAGCCAAGAGGGGCGGGGGTCTAGAGTACAAGTGGTCACCCTGACCAATCCAAACACCTTGTCCACATACTTGAGCCTTACCAACTGAAACTCATTCAACACAATAGGACTAGACTATGCTCTGGACACCCCATGAAATTCATTTGCTGTAACAGCAAAGTCTTGGTAGAGGCAAGCGATTTTATCTCCAAAATGCTTTACAAACAAGTCACCCTCTTCCTTCCCAGTCAAGAAAACAAGGTCCAGAGTGTGGCCTGCCATCTGTGTTGCACCACTGACATGTTGGGACAGCCCCATGATTGTCATGGAGGCCACAAAGTCCTGAGCTGCCCCAGAGCCAGCTGCCTTGGCTTGGATGTTGAAGTCTCCCAGAACCAGCAGTCTGGAAATCCTCAATGCCACCTCTGAAACCAGCTCTGTCAGCTCAAGCAGGGAGACTGCTGGGAAGCGAGGGGGGCGGTAAACCAGCAGAAGCCCTAATCTATCCCGATTGTCCAATGCCAGGAACACACACTCTGTATGATAAAGACATACAAACTCTGAAATATAAGAATGTAGTAATGAAATAAAACTGAGAAATAAAGAAATGCATTCCCTAGGCTGGCACATTATGGAAGCTGTTGATGTGTATTTCTGCTCTTGCCACATTGCAAAAAAGAAAACGTTGGTTTTGCTTCTTGTGTTACTTCCCTTATCTTATATCAGCAGATTTCATATCAGTGTATTATTCAAGGCAACTGCTGTCCTCTTCTTAGAATGCAATATGGGGATACCAAGAACTGCTGTAATAGGGAAGTGCTTCAGTTTCTTCGGAAAGTGTTTTTGGCTTGTCATCAACTGGGCCAATAGTTGCTCCTCAGCACCCATTTTTTGTTTCAGGTAAATAAGTTACTTTGAGCAAGAAGGTGCTTTCCTGGCTTCCTCAGAGGTTACACAGTGGATACTGGTGAATGGGTGCTGGGAGAACGGAGGTTAGCGACTGACACGGAAGAAGGGATCAATGATCTGGGGGTCCCTGTAACAGCCAGGAGACGAGAGTCAGAGGCAGGAGAAGCTGCAGGTTTGGAGAGTGAAAAACAGGTGCAGAAGGAGATAGGTGAGGCTGGTGTAGAGTCAAGGCCTTCCACATCTCCTCCTGCTTCCCCTCACCTCTCCTACTCCACTGTCTCCCAGGACATGAGGGAGGAACAAAAACAGGTTGCATGGAATCTTTACCTGCAAGTGCACAGCTTGGGTGGGGGAGATGCATAAGAAGAGAGGGTAGGGCCTCTTGGTTGCAGAAACTGCCTCATCAGGTGTACACCCAGAATTAGCTAAGAAACGTAGGACATGTTTCTTAGGGGCATGAGGGGCATGTTACTAAATTGTAAGTGTACTTTTGACAATAAACAGTTAATTCCTCACTCTGGACATTCTTGACTGACAAACCCACACTTGACCTGAAGCTCACAGGGTAACCTTAGGCCAGCCTTTGCTTCTCAAACGAACCTGTCAAACAGGGTTGTTGTGAGATTCAAATGAGAAGGGGGGGGGAACCATGTACACCACCTTGGGCTCCTTGGAAAAGAAACAAATAAATGATAAGTAAATAAATCAAGGACTGGGGGACATACTCTCTGTTTAGTAACCTGATAGCAGCTTCATGCTCTGCCTTATTATTACTATTCGTATTATTACTGTACTTACCAGATGCCCACCACATCACATTATGAGGAGGCAATGGATTTCCTTCCATGTTGGGATATCTAAAATAAAATAACTGCTATATATTACCAAAATAATTTTAAATGCTGTTACTTAGTTGTCAAAGTGGGAAAGATTGAAAAAGACGTTCACTAGAGCTGTGTACAGCCCAATCTATCTGCTCTGTGACGTTGTTCCAGGGGTCAAAAATGAGGGTGGCCCACTGGCCTACCCTGCATCTAATGGAGGTCCATCACTCATCCTGCACCCATTACTGAAGTATTGGGGGTTGGGGTCAGGGCACCACCACCCACCCATCACACTCTGGATGCACAGAGGAATATCAGAAAAGCCCTACTAGATCAGCCTAGTAGCCCATCTCGTCTAACAACCTGTGGCCACCTAGATAACTCTGAAATGCCCAGAAGCAGAAACTGAGCTCAACCGTACTCTCCAAGATTGTGATTGCATCCACAGCCCTTAGTAAGAGACAAGACACAAAGGTTTGGGATTAAAATGGCAACAGCCTTGTTAAAGTCTTTCTCTTTATTAGTTTTTTTTTCTTGAATATTTCCTTATGTTACAAAACAAACAAACAGAGAAAAGTGCTGTGGTCCCCCGCTTTCTTTTGCAAATGAACTACATCAGCTTGAGACATTCACATCCCTGTGAGAAACTGCTGATCAGCCATCTTTAGACATACAGTATGTGGAGGAGACAGCAAGAAGACACCTGCAAGAAGTTTAGGGCTGCATCCATTCCTCTTCATTCATGTTAAACAGTTCTCCAACATTATGTGAGAGGAAGGATTTTGTTCATTGGTACTCAAGATATCTAATTTAGGGTGAGATTCTTGACAAAGGCATTACTGAGAATCATGAGTCATCAAGTCTCAGAGGAGGAATCAGACAACTACTCTGCAATGTAACTAGGAGAAATCTATTTATTGATTACAGTTATTCTTTGTTTTCATGTTGCCGTGCTCAGGCTGGTCAATGGGGTCAGAGATACACAAGGAACCTAAAGATATACATACAATATTACATAAATTCTAAGAAGCAACAAAGTTAAACTATCTCAATACAAGCCAGATGGAGGTCCCTTCTTTCCTGAGTGTTCAAGGCAGCAACATCAGTGGGTTCTAGAGGAGAGGAGGATGGGCTCTGTCTTTGTTTTGGATTCTTCTCTGTCCTTTGATCTTGATATTTAGTCCGTCATATTCCTTTTCCTTGCACAGTAAGGCAAAAAACACACCACATTCCATTCTTTTTCATTTACAATTTCATTTACAGTCTCTCTGCTCATTGCCTACAGGGTATATGGTGATATTCTATTTAGTGCGCCAGTCTATTCATTCTGTTATTCCTTGGTACTCCAGATGTCATTCACTTATCCCATCATTCACATATATGGATCCCCGACCCCCTCAATTCTATTCACAGGATTTCCATGCTTTGCCACCAACCAGCAAAAATGTCTCATGCTTAACTGTAAGGTCCCCCATCCTCACTCACTCATTCCTTGTTTCTCGGTATGTTCCTGGAAATTACCTTTTCCCTTCCATCTCTAAAAACCTCAGTTGACTACAATTCTCCTGCTTCAAAAAACAGCTCTGCTCATTCTCCCTTGATACCCGCTAAATGTGGCACACACTATCTTAATATCTATTGTGGTGGAAAGCTTTTGGAAGCTGCATTCCAGTAGCAAGTATCCACACACACATATACAAAAACAAAAAAACACACCAGATCTCCATGACTCACTTGCAGTAAATTGGGCAATCACACAAAGTAGATTGAAAACACATCCTCCCCCACCCCCGATAATTCTGGGGACTTTAGTTTATTAAGGGCACTAGAAAATGTAGCTCTGTGAGTGGTAAATTAAGTTCTCAGAATACTTGGAGGGGCATAATGTGCTTTCAATGTACTTTCCGTGTATGGTGTGTACAGAGCCACACAGACATCACTACTGGACCTAAAAATGGAGACCTTCTATATATTCCTGGGTTCATAGACTCATAGAACTGTAAAGTTGGAAGGGACCCCAAAGGTCATCTAGTCGAGCAGGAATCTCAACTAAAGCATGCATGACAGATGACCTTCCAACCTTTGCTTAAAAGCCTCCAATGAAGGGGAGTCCATAATCTCCTGATGGAGTCTGTTCCACTGTTGTACAGCTCTTAGTGTCAGAAAGTTATTTCTGATGTTAAGTCATAATCTCTTTTCCTTCAACTTGGTTTTTCCAGATGTGGAATTGAATAATAGGTTAATGACTCTCTTAGACCTAATTTTGGGAGGAGTCAAATTAATTTTGACAACACTAGTGAATTCTTTGTAGAAGTCTTTTTGGGAAGGTTTTCGCATCCATCGAGTATGCCTTGGAATAGCTGTTTCTGGGAACCTCAAGTGAGGAGAGTGCTATTAATCTCTTTAATCACAGAGAGCCAGAGCTTTTGTACTTTTCCACAATCCCACCAGAGATTCCTGTAAGTACCCATGAGCTGGCATCCCCTCCATGACGGTTGATACTGCTGTTTATAGAGGAACCCTTGAAACCAATGAGCATTAGATTGGGAAAGTGGGAATAATATTAATTGATTATATAAACTTCATCCACTGGAGAAGCAAAGGTACAGAGAAGAGGAGTGCAAGGAAGATGGCTATGCTGGTTCACACTGAGAAGCTATTTTTTCTTACCATCCCCAGGGATAGAAGTGAGGCCTGCCTATAAAAATCCATCGGGAAATTTAAGATTTCACACAGTAGGAATCCTGCTAAGATGCCACTCATAGGTGGTCAGATCATAACTTTGCTCTCTGTTCTGGATTTCTTGTCCTCTGTACAGTCTCCCACATCCTTAAACACCCTTGAGATTGCAGCTCTCATGGATACCCTGGAAGGACTCTTCCGTCCTTTCCTTCCAACTAAAAAATAAATGATTGGGTTGATGCTGCTGTTTACAGAAGAGCACCCAAAGCCGATTAGCATGAGACTGTGAAGGTGGGGGAGATAATAGCAATAGATTACATAAACTGCATTCAGTGGGAAAGCAAAGATGAGAAAGAAAAGGAGGGCAAGCAAGATAGCCGTGATGAGTTTTCCTTGCTGGCGCTGTTGTGCTTTACAGCAGACTTTGATGAACAGGATCAGAGAAGAGATGAACATCAGAGGCGTACAAAGCAGAGCATTTACAAGCAGCTGGTAGTGTAAAAGGGATGCCCCAAATCTGCCAGTCATGCGGAGAGCGAAATGGATTGCAGAAAGCAGGAAGGAGAAGATCCATATTATAGTGCATATGATGGCGGATGAGTTTGGTCCCCGGTCAAATCGATGCCAAAGTGGGAAGAGGACAACTACACACCTGTCAACGCTGATAGCTGCCAGTAGATACTGACTGGTAGAATATGTGAAGCAAAAGAGTTCAAAAAATAATAGAAAAATGCTGTTGAGAATGCGAGATTCACTCGTCACACGAAGGGCAGTAGCAAATGCAGCAGTACTGATTAGAGATAAAAGGACAGCAGAGTCAGCAATGGAAAGGTTCAGAACATAGGTGGTGAAAAGATTCCTCTTAATTTTGAAGCCAAGAAGCCAGATGACATACCCATTACCCAAAAGCCCCAAAATGCAAATAATGGCAATGAAGCTGTTGATTAAATACTTTGCTAATTTGGAGAAGACCAGATCATTCGATGCTACAAACTCGGCAAAAACAATGCTGGAGGCAGCAGTTGTGCTATTATTTAAATTTCTAAATATGATAGTCTCATTTGAGTTAAGATAATCAGGTATGTCTCCAGAACCACTGTAAGCTTCTGTTATTGCTTGACCATCTGGTTGCTTGACAATACCATTTACATAAATTTTAACTTCGGTAATCCTTTCATGCCAATACCTGCAAAAAGAAAGAGAACAAGAGTAATCATTATTCTGCAGTCAATCAAATGATCTACACAACGGGTACACAAGCCACGCTACCTAAAACCCTGACCCCTCATTTGTCAAAGTCATATTGATTTGGGTGCGACTGGGACTGGGAGCAACTTCCACTGAGTGAGTCTCTTACCTGATTCCCAACATTTCTTTCAAAAACTCCCAAGTCAATGGTGGCCATATCCACACCATGCCTTTATATTGTTATGATAAACATTGATGGCCGCCCAAAGAATCCTGGGAGTTGTAGTTTGTTAAAGACACTGAAAGTGCTTAGGCGTTCCTTATTCCCACCACAGCGCTACAATTCCAAGAGTTCCATGTGCAAAGAGATTGACCGTTAATCCACCCTAAGATTAAAGGTGGACTGGGAAAATCGTGCATGGCACCATGAGCTCATAATAATAATAATAATAATAATAATAATAATAATAATAATAATAATAATTTATTGAATTTATATACCACCCTATATCCAGGGGTCTCAGGGCGGTTCACAGAATAAAATCAAGATATGAAACCACAATATACATAATAAAAATAAAAACAACAACCCAATAGCCCCCCCCAAAAAAACACATTTTAAAAGGGCATAGGATGTAAATTGGATCAACCAAAGGCCTGGTTAAAAAGGAACGTTTTTGCCTGGCGCCTAAAGGTGTATAATGAAGGTGCCAGGCAAACTTCCCTGGGGGGGAGCATTGCACAGATGGGGAGCCACTGCAGAGGAGGCCCTGCTCTTGTGTTGCCCGTTCTCTTTAGAGAAAAAGGTGTGAGATAAATGTGATAAATAAACAAAAAACTATAAAATAAATCTGGAGGGTGGAATTCTGAAGGTCACATCCTCTTTTTAGTAACCTGACAGAGGCCACATTCTCTGCCATATTATTTTCATTATTATTGTATATACTCACCAGATGTCCGTCACATCCAGTTCCCTTGTGATGTTAAAATGATGTATAGAATTTCCTTCCATGGTGGGATGCCTAAATAAAATAACTACTATAAACTATGAGAATGATTTCAAGTGTTGTAAATCAAAGTTATGACTTTATTAAAAAGTAGAAGAGACTGGAAGATGTTCACTAGAGCTGTGCACAACCATCCGCTCCATGACATTGAACCAGGGGTTCCTGAATCAGGGCAGACCATGCTGGTTCAACCTGAAGATCAACTGCCCCACCCTGGACCCAATTCTGAAGTTTGGAGAAGGAGTTGGAAACTACACTGGATGCAGAGAGGGACACCAGAAAAGCCCAGCTGGATTACACAAGTGGCCCATCTAGTGCAGCATCATGTTCTCACAGTGGCCAGCTAGATTCCTCTGCAATACCCAGAAGGAGAAGCTGAGGCCAACAGCACCCTCTCAAATTGTGACTGCACCCACACAAGACACAAAGGATTGGGATTAAAATGACAACAGCCTTATTAAAGTCTATTTGAAGGGTCTGCAAAGGACTAGAATTACGAAAGCTTCAAAGCAGTGCAGGCTCCT
This sequence comes from Podarcis siculus, assembly GCA_034642415.1. Classification (NCBI taxonomy): domain Eukaryota; kingdom Metazoa; phylum Chordata; class Lepidosauria; order Squamata; family Lacertidae; genus Podarcis; species Podarcis siculus. The sequence goes on along the minus strand of JAXCMG010000020.1, from coordinate 29,327,035 downwards.
ATAAATCTGAAACAGTGTAATCTATAGCTTAATCCTTGGATATGTGGGTGAGCTCCCTTGGCTCATGGCCTCAGAGTAGTTAACTCTCTAGCCAAGCTGTTGCTGTCTAGGGACAAATCTAGGGACGCGGGTGGCGCTGTGGGTTAAACCACAGAGCCTAGGACTTGCCAATCAGAAGGTCGGCGGTTTGAATCCCTGCGACGGGGTGAGCTCCCGTTGCTTGGTCCCTGCTCCTGCCAACCTAGCAGTTCGAAAGCACATCAAAGTGCAAGTAGATAAATAGGTACTGCTCCGGCGGGAAGGTAAACGGCCTTTCCGTACGCTGCTCTGGTTCGCCAGAAGCGGCTTAGTCATGCTGGCCACATGACCCTGAAGCTGTACGCCTGCTCCCTCGGCCAATAAAGTGAGATGAGCGCCACAACCCCAGAGTTGGCCATGTCTGGACCTAATGGTCAGGGGTCCCTTTACCTTTACCTAGGGAGAAATCTACTCTGTCACATTTAGGAGGGAGAAAATTTGTCCTCTCAACTTTATTTATTACATTTTTATCTGGTGATTATATATTTTGTTAACTTTGGGGGGAAATTAGCTCATTTGTGCTATTATTTTGATATCCAGTGACAAAACTATTGTTTAAATCTGGATAACCAGATAAGTCTCTAGAACCATCATAACAGCTGAAGTTCTGAAACAATCCTGTGGGTCTAAATGAAGTCAAAGAGATTACTTTTCAGAATAGTGCTTCCATAGAAAAAGAGAGCAAGGAGAATAAGGAGAATAGCTTCCATTTATGGTGCCTGGAATCTCATGCATCAAAATATTCATAATGCTTCTTATGAAATGTCTACAGCCAAACCTAAGTAGTCGTCTCTCTCTTTCTCCCTCTCTCCTTCTCTCTCTTTGCACCCCTTTTCCTTGATATACCATCACACCCCTTTTTTCCTCCTTGTTAGGACAACAAGAAGTCCTTCTGAAGTCTTCAATCTAGGCATATTTAGGGCCATTCAAGTGTTTGGGTTGTATTCAGCTAATGTTCACCCAGACTAAGCCTACTGAAATCAATGGCCATTATTAATTTAGATCCATTAATTTCAATGGGTTTCAATGGAATTTCATTTTAGGAAACTTAGAGAACGTTTTTATTTCATTTATTACAAAATAATTTGAGGTTTTGTTTTGTTTTGTTTACGATCAAGCAGTACATATATTTTAAATTAGGCATCAGATTTTGATACAGAATAAAACTTCCCTGCAACCTGTCCTTGGAGCTTACTCACTTGCAAGTGATATGTGGTTTTCATCTAAGCAAGTTTTACCGTTATTGAAAGATACATGCACACAGCTGTACACATGTATTACAAGAATAAAATTATATCAGCATATACTAAAGAATCAGGAGGCATTTCTCGTTTAGTAAAGGTTAAAAGTAGCAGTGGTGCCCTCTCAGCCTAGGATCCCATATGCTCCAGCTCTTTGCCCTGGTAGACCAGGTCTAAAAGAATCTTCTTTGGTGATCACTTGTAGCCGAGTAAGATTGTCTTCCATAAACACAGCCTAAAAGGATCACCCCAGTCTTTGACCTGTTATACTTCTAACAGAAGACTCTGGGGATTCAAGCTGGCTTAAAAACACATACCCCCCTGCCACTCAGATATGGTTGCCCTCCAGCTTTTGCGAACGAGCTACATCAACTTGAGACATTCACATACCTGGGAGAAACTGCTGATCAGCAATCTTTAGACATATACGTTGGAGTCAGCAGCAAGAGGTATAATATCCTGTGCTGGAAGATGTGCAGAAATAAATGCAAGTACAAAGAAAAGAAAAGAACTGACTTGTCATCAAAGTTCCCTGCAAACTGTTTAGAGCTCCACCCCTTCCTCTTAATTTGTGGTCAGTTTGCAAACATCATATGTCAAGAAGAATTTTGCTCGTTGGTTATCAAGATAGCTAGTTTAGGAGGAAATTCATGACTCGAAGGTGCTAGAAAGACATTACTGAGAAATGTGGGTCAGAAAGTCACAGAGAAGGAAGAACCAGGGGAGGTGGGTGATTGGCTTGTTTTGCTTTCACTCTATTATGTATTTTTATTTTGTGAACCAATCTCTACTGTTGAGCTGCTTCTTGTATGAATCCTCCTCCTAGGAGAAGAGAGACAAAAGTGGAGTCAGTTCCTATTAAATAAAACTTAACCATATTACATTTGTGTAAAGATTTCCCATCCCTCTGATCCATTCTGGTAGCTGGAGTTGTTGGGACAAAGTCGTTGGTGGAACAAAGGTTTGTTGAGCAACCAGAAAGTGTGACATTCAAGAGTTTAATTAATTGGCTCTACTTTGAAATCCTGAGTAACAAACCCTAAGCAGTTAAGAGGGAAAGAGGGGGGAAACTGCCAGCGGCAGGCAATTTTAAGATTTGAACCACACAGAGATAGCAGAACAGAGGAGCAGCACCACATAGTGGTAGGAGGGGAAATGAGGCAGAAGAGGAACCCCTGGAGGATCATGACACAAAAAAGCAGGGCTATCAGGAGCTATGCTGTGTCTCTGGAGCTACAGAATTGATTCCATGCCTTCACCTCAGAGGAAGGAAGTAAGTTTTGCTGGACCACCTTTGAGATTTGCGGTTGGAGATCGTAAAATCTTCTTCAACATTCTCTTTTGATGAACCCCCAAAGTGTAACTCCTCACTCTATACATTTATGCAAGAGGGAAGAATTTCTTGGTCAGGCACAGACTCTCATACAATAACAGATCCTTAATATCCATGCACAATCAGTCATGCAAACACACGCAAAACGCAGCACTTGCACATGTAAACAGAGAGCTTCTTCATGTCCCTCAGTTGTTAGTGGATTTGAATTGAGAAAACATTTGGTGGCTCTATCAGAAAACAGTAGGGTTCCATCCATTCTTAAGCAGTTTCCCAACATTGTGTTGCAGGAAGATGTTACCCCCCTTTTTATCACTAGCTAATTTAGAGGGACGCGGGTGGCGCTGTGGGTAAAAGCCTCAGCTCCTAGGGCTTGCCGATCGAAAGGTCGGCAGTTCGAATCCCCGCGGCGGGGTGCGCTCCCGTTGCTCGGTCCCAGCGCCTGCCAACCTAGCAGTTTGAAAGCACCCCTGGGTGCAAGTAGATAAATAGGGACCGCTTTCTAGCGGGAAGGTAAACGGCGTTTCCGTGTGCGGCTCTGGCTTGCCAGAGCAGCGATGTCACGCTGGCCACGTGACCCGGAAGTGTCTCCGGACAGCGCTGGCCCCCGGCCTATAGAGTGAGATGGGCGCACCAACCCCAGAGTCTGTCAAGACTGGCCCGTACGCGCAGGGGTACCTTTACCTTTACCTTTTTAATTTAAGAGGAGCATCTTGCCTTTTAAGTCTTGATCCCGTGGAAAGACAATCTTCAGGAATTGTATTCCAGTTTATCCAAAGCTCAGCCATAAGAACCAGACACTTTGCCCATCTCTCACATATTCGGGATATCCACTCTCCACAAATTCCAATCACTGGAATATTTCATTGTAAGGTTCTCCATCCCCACTCTCAATTCTTGCTTCTTTGTTGTGGTTTGGCATCCATCTGTCTCGTGAGTCAATGGAGGAGGACACCTTTGGAGGTGAGTTCAAGCAGTTGGACAGTTGCAGCGCCTGCTGTGGCTGTAGCTTCTTTTTATATTCCTGCCAATTATCTCTTCCCTTCCGCCTCTATCAACTTCAACTGACCCAAGTTCTCCTGCTGCAAAAATCAATCTGAATATATACTGTGGTGGAAAACTTTTGTGGGGTTCATTTCAAGAGCAGGAGCGTGCGCGCGCACACACACACACACATACACAGACTCAATCAGGCAATCAAATCAGGTAATCCTTTACCATGCCTCTGGTTGTCAATGGCTGGGAATTTAAAGCAGGGAAACTGCTGTTGCCCAGGTTCTGCTTGCAGGCTATTCATAGGCATTTGACTGGCTATAATTAGAAAAGGATGCTGCACCACATGGGGTAATGGCTTGACCCTAGAGTTCTTATGTGTGTTTGATGAGCTTTGAGCATTTAAGACATCTTTGGATGTCTATCAAAGAATAAGCTACACACTCCTGCCACAAATGTACTTTTGAAACATAAATGGACTTTCAAAGCACCTTGTCTTCTCAAATCCCAGATAAGGCTGGGCTCTTCGCTACCATTTTCACTGGATCTTTGAAGAGAAAGAAAAGTGTGGCAGATATTCTAGAACAATCTGAAGAGTAACTATATATTTTCTGAGATTCAGGAAGGAGCGAATGCATTATTTACAACCACTTTTTGGAGGTGGTCTGAAGGCTGGCCACTTTGCTTCACTTTGCTAGAGGTCCTGGAAACATAGCTGAAAACCTAGTCTTCTGGTAAATAAATATTTTTGGCCTATTTACTTTAAAAAAAAATTTTCCCCTTCCAGTAGCATCTTAGAGACCAAGTTTGTTATTGGTATGAGCTTTTGTGTGCATGCACACTTCTTCAGATACACTGGAACAGAAGTCACCAGACCCTTATATATAGTGAGAGAGTGGGGAGGGGTATTACTCAGAAGGGTGGTGGGAATGGGTGATTATCTGATAGGTGTGGTAAACCTGTTGACAACTGTTAACGACTGCAATTGGTCTTACAGGAAAAAGCAAGGGGTGAGATGGTTCAAAATGGCTTTATCATGTATAATGAGATAAGAATCAAATGTCTCTATTCAGACATCCTTTTTTTAAAGGACTCAAAGAACCAGGGAAGAAGGATTAGATGGTTCTGGAAGTTAAGAGTCAATCCAAGGACACCATTATTGGCAGCTTCGTTGTATACATGTAAAGAATGTTTTATAGACATTTAATTTTAGAAGACTTTAATTAGGTACCAAACGTTGATCCAGACGTGCCTAAATAAATAAATAAATAAATAAATAAAATCCCTATCACGTTTTTATTGGTCCTTGGAGCTTGTTCAATATCAAGCTTTGAGGTTATCATACAAACAAGTTTGACACAGAAGCTCCTGCAAAGTGCCCCCAAACAATTCACTTCTGCTTGTTTCCACTAGTTCCTCTTTCCCCATTCTCACTCACCCCATTCTCAATGCAATTCTGGGCTGCATCAATAGGAGCATAGCATCTAGATCAAGGGAACTAATATTGCCACTGTATTCTGCTCTGGTCAGACCTCACCTGGAGTACTGTGT